>SWDT01000406.1:0-219734 GCA_009193035.1 Halicephalobus mephisto | reverse complement strand
TTTACAAAAGCTAACTAATGTCCGATTTTCGTTTGATATCAAAAATAATAAAATAAAAAGTAATTTTGATAGGAAAAATGAGTATTAAATGGTTTTAAAAACGTAAATTAAATCTTTGGCGTTCTGTTCCAAAGCTGATTTCACTGATTTTTTATAAAAAATAAATTTTTAAATCTTTGTAACTTGGTAAATGTTTAATGAATTTTTATAATTCCTTTTTTACAAAAGCTAACTAATGTCCGATTTTCGTTTGATATCAAAAATAATGAAATAAAAAGTAATTTTGATAGGAAAAATGAGTATTAAGTAGTTTTAAAAACATAAATTGAATCTTTGGCGTTCTGTTCCAAAGCTGATTTCACCGATTTTTATAAAAAATAAATTTATTATCATGTGTTTTCGAAAAAATTAATGCTTATTTTTACATAACCTTGATTATAAACAAAATAACAAGGTTACCTGAATTTAGCGAAAATAATTATTAAAATCTGTTAAACGTTGGTTGAATTACTGTAATTAAAATACATTTTTAGGGAATTCTTTATTTACGAAATCTCCATTCTTGGTTTCAAGCAGGACTTCGGTGTACTTTCGTGAGATTACAGTATGCAAAAAGAAGTTAAAAATGGATTCAATAAAATTGAAAACCAAAAATAACATGTTCAATTTTCTGATTTTGAAAACTTTGCAGAAAAATTAAACTATCCTTTTTTTGGATTTGTTTCGATGACTAAAAAATTATAAATTTCTTCATCAAAAACTCTAATATCAAAGTCCTATTTTTCTTGAATGTTAATAATTTCAAAAATCTAAAGAATAAAATGCCAAAAAATCAATATTCTAAATTTCTTGGTTATCTTTGAATTCCATTTTTGCATTCATGTAAAAGTAATTTATTCTCTTATATAATCGTAATATTTTGTGCTTATTCTGAGAAACATCTCACATCAACGTAAGAAAAGCGACAACGATCAAACCGAGAGATATGGTAGCGGCACTGACTCCCGAGGTGTCCTTGGTTGGAGCCTTTGTGGTGGTGGTGGTGGTAGTAGTGGTAGTAGGAGTAGTAGGAGGAGTAGTAGTATTGTTAGGCGGGACCATTGTACTAGTGCTAGTAATGTTCTGAGACGGGGTTGTTGCGGTAGTAGTAAAAGCATTAGTTGTTGTTGAAGATGTCGTTGTGGTTGTTGTGGTCGTTGAGGTGCTTGTTGTCGAAGTAGTAGTACTGATTTGATATTGAGGTCCTGGTTGGGGTTTATTGAAAGCGATCTCGAATCCAAAAGCAGTAGAAGGTCCATGTCCGATTACTGTAGCCATGTACTTGCCTGGGGTATAGATCCAGTGGACATTGCTGACGTTAGTTCCACTATCGCACAAGAAGTAGTACCATTTCCCTAGAGGAGTTGGCATAGACATAGAGGAATGAGAATTGCAGCTCATTCCGTCAACTATGACCGGACCAGCATTGTCAGCGACTACCTGGAAAAGTAGATTTAGTCACTATTCTCAGTTTACTAGAACAATCAGTCATCATCCAAATAACAATTTTGATACTGTGGATAGGGCCCATGTTTCATTCAAATTAGAACTTTTGAGTTACTATCCATGTTTATACTTTTTGATAGTGACTCTTATATTGTAATTGCTTTGAAAACGTTCGATAAAGTGCTAAAAGTGATAGTGACTCTCATTTTCTCGATTCACAGAATAAAAGGATACATTCAAACGGCTCCGATGTATCGGATACACTGAACATAGTGTATCTGCTACATCAGAGCCATTTAATATACCGAATACATTATATACGATGTACCGATATCAACTTAATATATCGATATATTGAATATAATACATCAGGTACATTGTCTTTAATAGATCCATACATTATATACTATGTACCAATATCATATTTAATATATCGATATATTGAATATAATGTATCTGCTATAGAGTTATTTTAATGCATTGATATAGTATATACTATGTATTCTTTTGTATGTTATTATCCAAGAATCAACTTTAATAAAAATGGACAGTGATTGATTTTAAACATTATTTGTATTATTGGTTGGTGTTCATTTTTTAAATAAAATAAAAATAAACAAACCTCGATATGAGTGTCTGTCGACGAGATGAAGAAATACTGAAGTCCGTCGATCAATGACCCTATATTGGGAACATGGGTTAAGAAAGCCCCTGTGGCGTGTCCTACTATGTCCACTCCACCCAATCTCGTCACCTGAATTAATGCGGAACTAAAATAATTAATTTTAATGAAATTTTAAAAAGTAAACAGACTCTGATCTGAAGGCGATACTACCATTGGTCTTCATTTGCAGAGGGGCCTGAGGTCCTTTGGAGTTGATGAGTTTGGTGGTTTGTTCGGAGTCTTGGTAATAGATATATTGGGAGTTGATTCCGTTTATCCCATTATCGCAATCTTTCCAGACTGGAGGAGAAAGAAAGTAGTCGACAGCGTTGATTCCATCTGTGGCGATGAGATCGTAGGAGTAGACGGGACAATCTACAAAATTCAACAAATTATTAATTCCTTGAAAGTAACGGGAGCTTTTTAAACAATTTTTTTTCATTTCTAATAAGTACGAAGAATAGTATCCAGAATTGGTCATTATCTATTACTTCATTGTAGTTGATTTTTGAATAGTTACTTTTAAAACTCCAATAAACTCAAAACAGCATCCATAATCAGTCACTATTCGTTTTTAGAGTTGTCAAAGTCACTCTTCAAAGACTATCTCTAATGATAGTGACTTTATCTTTAATGTTTGTCTTGATTCATCCTTACTTTGGAAATACGCCGGAGGAGGCATGTACGAAGCATAGTCACAATTGCCTCGGGTGTTAGTGTAAACCGGAGCACAGGTGACCGCAGCTACTACCAGTATGGGCTTCGTGGAAGTCACGTAAAACGTCTGCTGGAGGGAGCTGATTTCTCTGGACCAGGCCACGTAGTACAGATATTTCGTTCCATTGTAGGTCATCATCATAGGTGGTTCTTTCACTTTTGAATTCTCCATTTGTACCGTAATCATATTATTGACGTAGCTGTCACTACTCGCCGGTACGAAGAGAAGAAGTTGGGCCTGACTTGTGTCATCTATTTTTGGAGATGCCACAGGCAAAGTCACGACGAAGTGAGTCGAAGCCATTGTTAAGGGCAAAACTGAAATTTAATTTAAATCGAAATTCCATCAAAATGTTTACTGTTTTCTAGGATTCAACAGAACTTTCTAGAATCTTCCGAAATCTCATGGGAATTCTTAGAATTTCATAGAAGCTTTCAAAGTCAAATTGAATATTCTAAAACTTAAGAATCTTGTGAAAACTTTTTAGACTTTCGTTGATACTCCTAGAACCCAATGTAAGATTCTAGAGAGTTCGAAAATCTCATGAAAACTACTGGAGTTTTCCAGAATTCCACAAAAACTTACAATTAGTATTGAAATTAAAGATTCTAGAAATTCCCGTCAAAACTATTTCGTAAAGACCTTGTTATTAACATCCATAATAATATTGTTTTTAATCTGTTATAAAACACAAAAACGAACCGGTGGTGATGTCCATCTGACCAGTCACGGAATCTTGGTTTACGGCATACAACCGAATCAGCCCTGTACTGTTTATGTATATGACGTTGTTAATCTGTTTGGACAATCCATGGTTCAAGTACGGCCATACAATAGTATCATTGGGCGATATATCAAACTAAAAATAAAAGACTAATTACTTACAATGACGTCACAAACAATTAATTTCAATGATAAGGGAAATTGGATTGTAAAAAGTGTCTTCATTAGAGAAACTTTTAAGCGCCGTACTTTTGATTAAAGACATCCGGTTGATTAATTGCGAAAATTATGTTTTCTATAAACCGTCGAAAATTGGAAATTACTGGTTTGATGTTCTTTTAGAACTTGATCGTCTGGGGAAGACTATTTTTGAGATATTTTTGATTGCTAATGATAAAGTCTCTCATTAGCTAATCGAAAGTTACAGTATTTTAAAACATAGTTTAACTTATGCCGTTAATCAAGTGATCAAAATTGTAATTTTTCAATCACAAAAATTGCAATTTGAGCTTCTTTAGAAATAAAATTAGGTACTCAGGATAGTGTTCCTCGTACACACAAAAAGGTACATTAAAACGGCTTTGATGCATCAGATACACTATATTAAACGTATCAACACGTTGAGTTGATGTCGATGTATGATATATGATGTATCTGATGTATCAGCGTTGTTTCAATATATTCAGACATTGAATATAAGGCATCCGATATCAACTTAATTCATTGATAGATTGAATATAATGCATCCGACACATCAGAGCCGTTTTAATGCATCAATACATTATATACTATGTACCGATATCATATTTAATATATCGATATATTGAATATAATACATCAGATATATTGTATTTAATACATCCATACACTATATACGATGTACCGATATCATATTTAATATATCGATACATCGAATATAATATATCTGCTACATCAGAGCCATTTCATATATCGGATACATTATATACGATGTACCGATATCATATTTAATATATTCATACATCCAATTTTGTGTATGTAGATTTTTCGAGTAAGTTCTTTAGTCATGAGGTTCTTTCGATTATCATTAGATTACATGAAGTCAAGGATTCAGTATCCTTCATTTGAACCTAATTTTTGTCCTAAAGCTATTAATATTTCGAAATATACAGAATTAATTCAACTTTCTGGGATTGAAAAGCCTGTTTTCATAAAGTTACTGGAAAGAGTACTGGTAACCTGTTAAAAACTAAGTATAACTCTTTCCTTACTTTAATCTCTTTAGAAACAAGAAGGTTTACTAATTTATAACTTGTTGAGAATTAATATTTCTTGTAAATTCTTAAAAACTCACTCTTCCTCTGGATGAAGCGGTTCTGAATTCCGTTGTTCTTCCATTGTGAGCAAAGGTAATCTGCACTCTCAACTCTCGAGTGGCAATGGGATCTTGAGCGACGATATCGAAGGATATCTTTGGGAACGCTCTGTGAGCATTAGTGGTAAAAGCATAACGAAATGCGACCCCTGCTGTGTCTGGAGCCGAACCCAAAGGGTAAGCGGTTGAAGGTGTGACAGTGAAGTCGACAGTAGGGACCGTCTGGCCTTCAATTACTGTAATGATGGAAACAGACCAGCATAAAATTAGGGTTAATATTGTAAGCCTCATTCTCGTTCAGCTTGCAATTTTAGGGAATATAATCATTGAACAAAAAAATTTCCTTAATTCGATTAGCGTTAGCGCTTTATGGCTCTGATTAGGACAATTTCCCCTCCTTATCAAGGTGGTGTTCTCTTCCTTCTCTGCTCTCATTATCTTGCTTCAAAAGATCTTGTGAAATTTAAGGTGTATGCATTTAATGACGAAAAACGAGATATTCGACTTTGGATCATCATTAACTTCAGAGTTCGCTCCAGGATAGCGATTGGATTGACTAGTTATTAGTTTTTTCTTGGATCGATACCGTAATGTACTAATGTAATCGTCCGACAACAAGGTTTAACAACGATAAAAAATAATGTCTGTAACCAATCACCACCCATAACTTTTATTGAAGTGATTATCTGAATAATGATTAAGGAATGCAAACAACTTTTGAAAAAAAAATATTGATTAAAACATTAATTTAAATTGACAGCAGATACTATCCATTGTCTTTTCAAAACTGCCTTATGAATGATGACTTAACAACTACAATGAGCTTCTTGGATAGTATGCAGAAATTTACTGAAACTGTTTTTGGATAGTGACTGGAGAACGAAACTGAGCTACTATTCAAATGAGAACAGCGGATAGTGACTTTGGTGGTTATAATGAAAGCTCTGAGCAGTGCCCACTAGTTAGTCACTATCCATGATTGTTATTAGAGCTGTTTTTGGACAGTATTTTCAGCTTTGGTAAAGAAATGGATAGTGTCCAGGAATTAGTCATTATCCGTTTTTACTATAGCTTATTTTTTGACTTTGACATATTTAACAAGAATCAGAGTCCAAAATTAATCACTATCTATAATTGTTATTGAAGTTAATTTTTATGACTTTGATTTTTATTAGAGTTCCCAAAGATTATGTTTAAAATCAACCACTATTCGTTTTCCATTTTAACTGTTTATCGATAATGACTGAGAAAAAAGCCTGAGTCACTATCCAAAAAATGAAAATTAATACCGTAACTACGGTGCTTGGAAGAGCTTCAGACCTTCTGAAATGATGTGGCCTTGTGAACAGATGGATGTTATTAACATTAATTATTTATCGCCGATAACTGAAAAAATGCAAAATGATTTTCGAAAATAACACAGAACCGAAAATAAAATCTTAATTAACTTTTTTCATTTTTCATTATTAGATCAATTGTTTCCTCGTCACGCTATCCGATTCCTAACGTTTATGTCTGAAATTAATTTATTAGTCCTTATTTTGTCCAAAATTCACGCCATGTAATATTTCGTTTTCCAACATTTTTCGCGAAAATTTTTTTCAAAGATTTGTAGTTTTAAAATTTCTTTGATTTGAAAATTTACATTCAGGCTTCAAGACAGAAAAGTACTGTATCTGGTTTCGTGTTTTGATCCTTCTTGTTGAGATGGAGAAAATTGTAAAGTCATTGAAATTTTTCTAAATTAATGGTTTCAACTAAGAATATTTTTCGTAATTTGGATTACGTTATCTAAGTTGTCAATAATAATCCTTTCTTATAAGTTTCTTAATCCTCGACTTTATCTATTCTTCGCTCATCAGAAGTTACTTTATTTCCTTTGTAATTATTTCAACATAGATTAGATTGAGTTCATCTTGCTTTTATCCTCTTAATCAAAAATCCCGAAGTCTTCGTTTTAAAAATCATTGATAGTTCAGATTCTGGAAGAGGAATGGATGAATCTAATTATTTTCTACTAAAATCCACAACGAAAAGTACTTTTATTTCGACTAACAAGGTCTTACTGTAGACTTCAATCTTGACATTTAGAGAATTGTGGATGATATTTTCGATTTTATTTTTCCATTTTCTTCTTTGAGGTTTTGAATTTGTGTGTACTGTAGATATTGACGGTAGATTCTTCTTGTAAATCTTAACTTTCTCAATTCCATGAAATTTACCATCAAGTTATCTCCCCCAGATCCCATGCACAAAAATGACACATTTTATAATATATTTATACATCAAAACAGCTCTGATATATGAGATACATTATGCTTTATGTATCGATACAGTGAATATAATACATTTATACATTATCCCCGACTTATATACTGACACATTAGAGCTGGTTTTTGTATGCAGGAGAAAAGGAAACAGAGAGAGGAATTAGGTACAGAAGACAGAAGGATAGAAGATACGAGTTGAAATAACAAAAGTAGAAGAAAACAGACAAGAAGATACATGCATAGGATACGGTAATGCCCGATAAACAAACTTCTACCACTCTGTTGAACAGAAGAAAAAAAACTTTTTATTCTTTCCAAAGGAGAGTATATCGTTTTTTCTCATTTAGAAAATTCCTTGTATCGCATCTTTGATAATGTGTTTAGTTGCCCAAGTTAGAGGTCTAAGTAAGCGAATTATCTAACCAAAGTCGGAAAAATATAAGATAATAGATGCATCACAGGAAATAGAAAGGCGTAGATAATACATACAAAAGATGGTGCATCATATATAATGTATCGATACATGAAAACAATTCTGATATAATACTTCTAATGCATCAGATACATTGACCTCTATGCATTGGGTACATCATTTCCGATGTACCAGATGCGTTGAATTTCATGCACCAGATGATATATTATCTCGGTACTTATGGGTCATACGCACACATCCTAATCTAGCTTAACCTAAACTTAGGTCAAAGCCTAAATCCAGTCTAAGAAACTTAAATCTAACTTAACTATCTCTTACTATATCTTACTATATCATTTGTATTTTTGTTTGAAATTGTTACTTTATCTAAAAATATGCTAAAATGCACTACAAATTTTTGTGTCAAGACCTGCGTGTGTATAACCCATAAGTACTGTTGTATTTTATGTATCGAAGCAGTGAATATAATTCACTTTTACTTATCCTCAATTTATATACTAATAAATTAGAGCTGTTTCTGTAGTTCTGAATCCTTGGAGTACCTGACTTGTTTCTGTTTCAACACTTCCTCTAAAAAGATGGAATAATTGTTACTCCACATTTTGTTGGTTGTAAACTTTTACTACTTTCAAAATTGCTTCCGAAAAGTTGTTTTAGATAAAATTTATTTTTTCAATTCGTCATTCATTTTTTAAATATTTAATTTTTGATTTTCTGTCAAATCCTCGATTCACGTGATAAATCGCCATCGGCAAAAAAGATTAACCTCGTCAGAATCTCTGAGAAAGTTTATGGAACAAGAATTACAAAATTTCGATTTTAAAAATGATAGATTTGTATAATTTTTAAACTCCTAAATCCGCTGTTTTCACACAGGTTCCCAGAGATAAATCCGGCGTTCCAATTTTTTTCATTTTTAAAAAATAATTTTCTCCTACACAGAAAATATAAATATCTTTTTCATATTTTTTAAAGTTTAGAAAAATTAAAAATATAAAAAATTATTTTTGACATTTTTCGATATATAAAAACCCCTCTCCCCTTGAGTACCTTATCCGTTCCCTACTGTAAAAAAGTCCCTAAGGGGATTACGAAATGAGTTAATTTAACTAAGAAGTACTTTTTGATTTTTTTAAAATTTGAAATTTAAGAAACTAAAAAATTTTAAAAATTTTTAATTAGACCCAATTTTTGATGAAATTTAAATTAATTTCTAATAATCTACAGTAACTTTTGGTAAATTAAATTAATTTTTTTAATAAATTAAATTAATTTTTTTTAATAAATTAATTTTATTTTTTTTAATAAATTAATTTTATTTTTTTTAATAAATTTATTTTATTTTTTTTAATAAATTTATTTTATTTTGGATAATTTTATTTAAATTTCCGAAATGCTTCAGTTACTGTAGTTATTTGTTTTTTTGTTTTTACTTTATTCATGAAATTATTTACTTAACTGATTAATGGATTCAGATCAGGTCTCATTTTAAAACCGACTTTGTTATTTACAGTAAAATAATAAATAAATTTAAAAAATTATTTGTTTACAAAATAATACTCTAGTATTTTTTTAAAATTTATTTTTAAATTACGATGATTTTAGAACAATTACTGTAAGTTTGGAATTTAAAAAATTAAAAAAAAATTAATTTTCGAAATTTATTAACTTTGGAATTTTTTTATTCTGACGTCATGATTAATAAAATCCTAATTATTTCATTAATCTGGGTCTTCGGAAAATTAATTTGGACTATTTTAGATTTAATAGTCGAAATAATCTGGTTTTATGTGATTGTTTTTTCAAATTTCTCTGATTTTAAAAAATTATTAATTTTAAAAATAAACTTTTTCAAAGAAAGTAGTGATCTCGAGGCGGTTTTTAGAGGATCAACAGTACTTTGAAAAACACGTAATTTTATGTAATTTTCGCTCAAGACCAAAAAGTTTAAAAAACATGTTTGGTCTGGAATACAAATTTTAAAAATTAAAAAATTTTAAATTCGTCAAATTCAATTTATTTTTAAAAAACTTTTATTTTTAATTTTTAGGCTTCAGTGAAAAAAGAATTTTTTAAATTTTTAAATTAATTAAATTTTTTTTTGATTTTTAAGTGAAATATTTCTATGTTGATAATTGTTTTGAAAAATTTCGGATTTTTACTGGATTGTTTTAAATAAATATTTTTTATTCAATTTTTGATTTTCAAAGAGGTATTTGTCTCTTAACACACGAAAACGGTACATTAAAACAACTCTAATGTACCGAACACGTATTATGCACTGGTACACTGAATATAATGCACTGATATATTAAACATAAGGTGTTTGATACATCAGAGCTGTTTTAACATATCGATACCATACACAAAAAAGGATATGTTAAAACAGCTCTAATGTATCAGATGCACTGTGTTAATATATCCATACATCATATACAATGCACCGATATGAACTTAATGTATTGGTACACTGAACATAGTGTATCTGCTACATCAGAGCCATTTAATATACCGAATACATTATATACTATGTACCGATATCAACTTAATATATCGATATATTGAATATAATACATCAGGTACATTGTATTTAATACATCCATACACTATATACTATGTACCGATATCATATTTAATATATCGATACATCGAATATAATATATCTGCTACATCAGAGCCATTTCATATATCAGATACATTATATACGATGTACCGATATCATATTTAATATATCCATACATTGAATATAATACATCAGGTACATTGTCTTTAATATATCTATACATTATATACGATGTACCGATATCATATTTAATATATCCATACATTGAATATAATGAATTTCATACATCAGAGCTATTTTGATATATCCATATATTGTATAATATTTACTCTTTTTGTGTGCAATTATCCTTATTTATACCCAAATAATCCACGTTGTCCTGATAGGAAATTTACTGGGATTCTTGATTAATCCTAAATTAGTGTCAACTTCTTGAAGAAAAACTACACTTTCAATCATTTCATTTCAGAAAACAAATTGG
Source organism: Halicephalobus mephisto (assembly GCA_009193035.1). Classification (NCBI taxonomy): domain Eukaryota; kingdom Metazoa; phylum Nematoda; class Chromadorea; order Rhabditida; family Panagrolaimidae; genus Halicephalobus; species Halicephalobus mephisto. Next base: position 209,043 of record SWDT01000406.1, on the reverse strand, counting down.
ACTGTACTTTTTAGCTACAACAAAATGAATATTTCATACTGTATTTCCGAAACCAGAATTTTTATTTTACAAATATTTTTTTCAATAACTTCCTAAACCATAGTTTTTAAGATTTTTTGACGATTTTGGAACCGTAAAAAATACAGAATTTTTTACTTTTTGGTCTTGATTGGAAAATTCTAAAAATTCGTCTTGAGACATTTTTGTTAGATTTTGTACAAAAAAATTTTCGCTTTTATTACTGTATAACTGGAACCTTTAAAAATAATAAAAAAGTTGAAGTTTTTGGTCTTGATTGGAAAATTCTAAAAATTCGTTTTGAGACATTTTTATAAAATGACGAAGATTTTTATTTCCATGACCATATAATCAGAACCTCGTGAACTTCTCGAATGTCGTATTTTGTATTTTTTGGTCTTGACTGGAAAGTTCTCAGAATTCGCGTTACGGCATTTTTACGACAGTTTTAATGGGTGTTTATGTGCTCTATAATACTGTGATTTGAACATTATGAAATCACATAAATATTAAATTTCGCAATTTTAGGCCTTAATCTGAAAATTAAAATTTTTTTTGACGAAAAAATTTACAAAAAAAAAATAATTGTAATTTTTAAAACATTATAAATATTAAATTTCGCAATTTTGGGTCTTAGTCCGAAAATTAAAATTTTTTTTGACGAAGAAATTTACAAAAAAAAATAATTGTAATTTTTAAAACATTATAAATATTAAATTTCGCAATTTTAGGTCTTAATTGGAAAATTCGTTTTGTAAATTTTTTCGAATTTTTTAATTTTCGAAATAATAAAAATAATTTTTATCAAATTTCTTGACCGTGATGTTTGGATGACATTACAGGACATCACATAAGGTTATTCACACGTCACATAGGATTTTTACATTTTTAGAATTCATTAGTTTTTAAATTTAAAAAAATTTTTAATCTTCAATCTTAATCGAAAAATTTTTTAAATTCTGTAATTAAAAATTTTGTTAACTTTTTTATTTAAATTTTCAAACTTTTTTAAATTTAAATTTTTTGTTTTTTATTTAAATTTTCTAACTTTTTTAAATTTAAATTTTTTATTTTTTTTAACTTTTTTAAATTTAAATTTTTTATTTTTTTTAACTTTTTTAAATTTAAATTTTTTATTTTTTTAACTTTTTTAAATTTAAATTTTTTATTTTTTATCCTAATTTTTTAACTTTTTTGTTTACATTTTTTAATTTTTTAATTCAAATTTTTTATTTTTTATTCTAATTTTTCTGAACTTTTTTGTCTATTCATATTTCTGCGGTACTGTGGCTGTTTTTCATTAGGACTTGAAGAACGCCTTCCGTGGCCGGGGGTGAATTAAAACTGAGTGGGCTTCTGAATAAATTTCTGACGTTTTAAATTTTGTTTTTAGTTTTAAAATTCGGAATCAAAAATGGCTTTGTTAACTGATTTCGAAAAACGTCTTCCAGATACGGGCGTACTGTATCTAATAAGCTTCGTTAAAGACTATAAGTAGAGGTTTTAAATTGGACACCAGGATTCGACCATCTTAGTCGCGAAATTGTATATAATCTTCAGATGTCTTGATTAAAATAAAAATATTTCTGAAAAATTAATTTTTTGTTTCAGTCTACGGTCTCAATCTCGGTCCCCAGATCCAGAAAATGATCCGGAAAATGGAGTTTTTGCCCATCGTCCTGATCCTCGTCGCTGTCGCCTTCTTCGCACAGACACACGCCGCTGCGCTTTCCAACAGAGATGTAAGGGATTTCGTAAATGCACAAAAAAAAATTACTTTTGATTTCTTAACAATTGCGAAATGTGACACAATCGTCACATTTTTCATGAATATTTAACATTTGTAACGAAAATTTAAAAATAATGATGATTTTTATTTTTTTCTGTGCCAAAAATTACTTTTTTCCGTGTGTGGGTGAAATGAGGACTAGATAAGGATTAGGCTCTACTTTTGAGGATATAGTTCAATTACTATTCGGAAGAACTATACTAATGAAGAATTGAGTAATGATTGACTTTGAACACTTTCCAAAACAGCTTTAAGTGAGAAAATGGATAGTGTCCATTTTAATTTAAATCAGAACTTTTTAGTCACTATCCAAAACAGCTCCAATAATAATTATAGAAAGTGACTGAATTTTGGACACTATCCTTGACTGTTGTTGGAGTGTTAAAGTCACTATTCGAATGACAATTTTAATACTGTAACGATAACTGAATTCTGGACACTATCCTTGACTGTTGTTGGAGTGTCAAAGTCACTATCCGAATGACAATTTTAATATTGTAGACGATAACTGAATTTTGGACACTATCCTTGGCTGTTGTTGGAGTGTCAAAGTCACTATCCAAAAAAACAGCTCCAATAATAATTATAGAAAGTGACTGAATTCTGGACACTATCCTTGACTGTTGTTAGGATGTCAAAGTCACTATCCAAAAAAACAGCTTCATTGAAAACCGGATAGTGAATATTTTTGGACATTGATCAAAATTATTTTTACAAAGTTCGAAGATGAATTTATTATTATAAGTATTATTTCCAATTAGATATGCCTCAGGAAGTCTGAATAAATTTGAGTAATTTTCCAGGCAGTTGTCCGTTCAGCAATGGTTCGGCAGTTTTTGGACAGATATGTTCCGGGCTATGACCACGTCGTGATGAGAAGATTCGACCTCAACTTCCCCTCCAGCAACGTCGAGGAGGACCCTAGGCTTGCGAAGAGGAACAACGCAGAACTCGTCAACCACATCATCAAGAACTTCGGGACTCTCGATCGTCTGGGCGATGTCGGCAAGTGAATCCAAAAATCGAAAATAACAAACACTAAATTTGAAGAACAAAAACGGTCGTCAAATCCCGGATCCAATACTTTTTAGATTTCTTTAATTCGGTCTGCGTTGTCGAAATTAAATATTTCCATGTTTTTACTACGGCAATCTTGAAAAATAAAGCAGTAATAATTAATCCAAAGATGCTTCAAATTTGATATTAATTTTTTAAAAACTTTAATAAAAATTTCTCAAAAAAAAAAGAGTTCTCGGGGTACTTGTCAATTTCCAATTTTTTAAAACAATAAACTTTTTAAAGAAAATATAGAATTTTCAATTTTTTTTTTGATTTTTAAAATTTTAATAAAAATTTTCAAAAAAATATGATTTCTAGAGTACTTATTAATTTTCAAATTTAAAAATTTAAAATATTTATTAATTTTCAAATTTTTAAAAACACTTCTTTAAAAAATTTTTTTGAGTACTTGTTAATTTTTTAATTTTTAAAAAATTTCTTAAAAAAAATAAAAAATTCTTAAAGTACTTGTTAATTTTTTGATTTTTAAAACAATAAAATTACAGTAGGAAGTTTTCTAAGACGTGGAGTCCCTGAGGGTACTTTATTAATTTTTTTGATTTTTAAACAAAAAAATAATAAAAAATTTTCTAAGATACAAGGTTCCTGAGGGTATTTGTCAATTTTTCGGAACGATGTGATTTTTTTTAATAATTTTATTATTTTTCAAATCCTAGGGGAAAATTCATAAAACAGATGTGAATTTCGAATTTAATTGGATTTGTTAAAAAAACTAACTGTTCAACTTTGGTCCCGACACGAAATAATTTCCATATTTCGTGTAATTTCTATGGATTCAGAATCTACAGTATACTTCTGATAAAAAATTTTGTAATAAAAAATAATAAAAAATCTATTTTTTTTAAATACTAAAAATTTAAAAAATCACAATAAATAGGAAATTCTATTTTTTAAAATTTTCAAAATTCTATTTTTTTTAAAATACTCAAAATAAAAAAATTCTATTTTTTAAAAAATGTTCAAAATTTTAAAAATTACAATAAAAAGGAAATTCTGTTTTTTTTATTGGTCAAAATTTAAAAATTACAATAATAAAAAAATCTATTTTTTTTAAATACTCAAAATTTAAAAAATTCAATTTTTTTAAAAATGTTCAAAATTTAAAAAATTACAATAAAAAATGAACTTTTTAAACAAAATTGTCTCGAAACGAATTTTTGGGAATTTTTAGAAACTGGTCTACGTGATAATTTCGTAATTAATTTTTTAAAAACCTTAGATCTAGAGCCTTTTGGATTAAAACGTATATGATGCAAAACCCTCGAGGATTAAAAGTCATATATGAAGGTATTACTAGATATCCAAAACGCCGTAACATTTAAATTTTTAAAAATAGATTTTTTTGAATGGGATATATGAAACTTTTTTAAAACAACAATGAATAAAAATAAACAATGAATTCTGACAAAAGATGGTACTTTGTTCGAAGTGGTTTTTTGAAACAAATTACAGCTGGTTTTGTAGGTTATCAGATGGATATTGAAAATCCTTACTTAGTTTTTGGTAAACATCTTTCTAGAATAAAAAAAATAAGATAAATGTGTGAAATTCCATATATCGAAAATTAGGGAAAAACATGAATATCTTCTCATCTGTGCATCGAAATTTAGAGCCGTTCGTTTTCTACTCTAACTTACCAATTTTAATATTTTTTCTCAACTAAATGCATTTTTGTACTGATTATGGCTATTTGGTTGTTTTTTCGAAATAAATGATTACAAACATCAGAAAACGCAATCCTAAATTTGGTAGTTTTCCAAATTATCTCGTTTCAGAAAATTGTTTAGCAAAAATACGGATTCTGAATCAGTGTTTTAAGAACTATAAAGTGATATGTAATTTATCTCGAAAGACCGCTTCGAGTGCATTTCCTCGTGAATATTTGTCCGATAAGCCACAAAACGACCTAGATGAAGTCCTTCATGTACTGGAAAATTACTTTGTTTAACCAAAATCCACTAAGTTTGGAAGTTGAACTTTTCGTCTCAAGGTATGATTCACAGGTTGCATTTTGACTCGACAAATTCGAACAAAGTTATATCAGTTTAAATAAAATTTTCGAAATAGAAAAAAATCCGAATTTTCTCTTACAACGAAAAATCCATATTTCAACTTCGAACTAGTTTAATTTCGAAAGATCCGAATTCGAACTGAATTGTTAATTTTAAAATTAAAAAATGAATTCGAAAAAGCTGAATTCGAAAACCGAAGATGTCGACGGTTGTGTGGAAAAGAGAACTTTGAAAACTCCCGACGCGAAAACTGCCGCCACTAAGGGCGCGCTCTCGATCCCTTTTTCCGAATTACTCCTGAAATAACTTCTTTCTTTACTCCCAATTTTTACTTTTTACATTTTACCGACCTCCTGGTAACTGTATCAATTTACTTCATGTATTGTGCTTTTCGATCCTTTTGATTATTTAAAGAGAAAATTAGCATCTAGAAATCCCTCCACTAGTTGTGGAGTTCCTCTTTCGTAAAAAACCTTCATATATGAAATTTCAGAGGACGAGGAACAATGTCTCGCGTCACTTGTGCCATTTCTGGCCAGCCGACAGATTCTCCTGTGGTTTCTCCGAAATCTGGAGCCGTATTTGACAAAAATTTGATTTTGAAATACATCAACGAATTTGGTCGAGATCCAACCAATGACGCCGAATTACGAGCTGATGAGGTTAGTTTTTATTTAACCATCATTTTATTATTTTCTAACACAAACTTTATAATTGTTCTAAAAAATCGGAATTTATCTTATTCCTAAATTTCTAGTCTGAACTCGAAATTTGAGATCGATGTTCAGAATTCCAGATTCTAAAAATTAGTCTCTAATTCAAGTTGTGGATTTGCTATATCTGGACCCGATTACTCTATTTTTAGAAAATACTTATATCTGAGGATGATTGTAATTTTCCATCCCAAAATTCGATATAAAAAATGCAAAAATTACCAGAATATCTTTTAGTAAATTTTTGTAATTTTTTTCAGTTGATCCCGCTTGTTTTGAACGACCATGTGAGTGAGACCTTACGACCTAACACAACCTCTATCCCGGCATTGCTAAAGTCTCTCCAAAATGAATGGGAAGTGAACATGCTTTATACCTATCGAGTCCGGCGTGAACTCCAGAGAGCTCGTCAGGAATTGTCCCATTCGCTTTACCGTAATGATGCTGCACTTCGTACTATTGCTCGTCTGAACCAACAACTTGCTGCTGCCAGATCTGCTTTGGCTGGAATGGAGAGAGCTGATCCCGTCACTGCGATGGAAGTTAATACTGATGAAGAACCCGGTCTCGACAAAGACTTGCTCGAAGCTCTAGATGCTAAATCCGAAGCTCTAACTACTGCTCGTCGTCAGAGAGGGAAGGAACCTCCGGCTACTGATGCCAAAATCGATGATATCCAGAAGATGGAGATCCAGAGGGAGAACAAGAACTTGCATGATTCTAATCCACCGGGAATTCTCTGTCTCGATGTCCAAGGAACCACGACTGTTACTGGAGGAGCGGACAAGAAAGTTGTTCTCTACAATCTGGATACTGATACTGTTGAAGCTACTTTTGTTGGTCACAGGAAGAAGATTTCATCGGTTATGCTTCTGCCTAACTTGGAGACTGTTATTTCTGGAAGTTTCGATTCACACGTAAGTGCTTTTGTGTCATTCGCTAATATTATCATGTCCGTTGTAGATCCGCACATGGCGGAAAGGCGAAGAATCCCCTCAAACCGTCTTCAAACACCATCATGGCGTTGTGACTGACCTCCATCTTCACCCTCTTGGAACTCACTTCCTCTCCGTTTCTACTGATGGTGTTTGGGGATTCTCTGATATTGCCGCTGGAAGAGCTCTGTTGAAGAAGGATATGTATTCCTACCTACCGGCAGCGGAATCCGAAAACGCCTACGGGTTTGAATGTGGTAAAATTCACCCCGATGGAACTCTACTTGGTTTGGGAACTTCTGGAGGCGTTATTTATATGTGGGATCTTCGAGAACAATCAATTGCTGCAGAATTCCCAGATCATGGATCAGCTGTTACTTCTGTTGCTTTCAGTGAAAATGGCTACCACTTGGCTGCAGGAACTGCTAGTGGATTATTGAAAATGTGGGATCTTCGGAAACTGAGCTCGTTTAAGACAATTGAATTGACTAATCAAAAAGTTTGTTTTTCTGTTTTGAATTTGAATGGAAACTGAATTTTTAGGTGAACAATGTCCAATTTGATGGTTTTGGAACTTATCTTGCTACTGGTGCTGGAACTACAGCTAAAATCTTTCATCTGAAGTCTTGGAATGAACTTGTTTCATTCGATCATGATGATGTTGTTTCTTCTGTTCGCTTTGGAACTGGAGCAAGGTCCTTCATAACAACTTCGATGGATCGGAAACTACGTTATTTTGTTGTTCCTTGATTGTATTTGGATTTGCTTTTTCTTGATGTATTGCATGATTTGTTTTTTGTGAAAAATCGATCTGATTTGGATTTTTATGGGAAGTTATCTGGTTTTTGGTCGGGAAGGAATTGAGTCTTATTACTGTAGTTTGGGGAGATTTTAGAAATGGAAAAAGTTTTGGGGTAGGTGGGGATTTTTTGGAGTTATTACGGTGGGGATTTTGAAGGTTTATGTTTTGTAGATTTTTGGAACTTTGTACAGTATCTGACTTCAGAAGGCAGCTAAAGACCTGAATTTAATTTTTTTGAAGTTGATGATTCTTGGGGGATACTGTAGAATTGGGAATTTTGTTAAGTATAAATTTATCAAATAATACATTTTCAAAATATTAATGGACAAATAATTGGTTTTTTCTCTATTTAGAATCACAAGAAAGATCGGTTTTGAGTTTTGGATTTGAACCAGAAACGTGGTTGAAAGACATGAGCAGGAGGAAGTTGGAAGTTTAGATTTTGGAGTGGGCTTTTGCTGTCTCGATCAGCGCATTCAGGAACACTGCCAAACATGCTCTGGAACAATTTTATTATTTATATTTTGTGGGAAATTTGGAGGTTTTTAAATTTCACCAGTTTTGGAATTTTAGAAAATTTTTAAAAATACAAAATTTCTGATTTTTTGGAATTTTCTAGAAAATTATGAAATTTGAAAAATTTTTAATTTTCGGAATTTTGTAGAATTTTCTAGAAAGTTATGAAATTTCAAGGATCTTCTGGAAGCCTCTGGAAATTTATAATTTTGTAGAAGCTTCCAGAATCCAGTTGACTTTTTTCGAGCTTAGAGGTCTTCAGAATATGGTGGAAGATTCTGAAACATTCGAAAATTCTCTAAAAATTTGAAATTTTTCAGAATTTTGTAAAAACTCCCAAATTTAAGTAGATAATTCAGAAGTCTACAAAGTTTCAGAATCTAGTGAAACTTTCCGAAATTTCTTAGAAATTTTCAGAATTCAGTAAGGGATTCTGAAATCTTTGAAAATTTCAAAATATTCGTTCCGAAACAATTTCGTAAAAATATTCGTTTTTAACTTTTACAATACTGCATAATTACTTACTTGACTAGTTTGCCATCAAGTACTTCGATTGAAGGCTCTGGATCAAAGGACAGGTCCCGGTAAGGTCCGTCGTCCCCATCAATGTGGAGATCCGTCAGGGACCCGATGCCAGAATCATCCACCCCGAAAGTAAGCTCTGGTAATTTCTCAGGTTTCAGAATTCTAGATTGTTTTCGAAGAACATCTACTTTTCGAACTAGAAGTCCTTCTCCAGAAGCGAACTCGATGTAGTCGTCGGAATCTGTGTCGATCTCCAGAAGTCCATAACTGTAGTTGACTACTGGAGCAGACACCATGTTTGGAGACCTGTGTTGCGGTCCACAGCCGGAGGGGAATCCGGAGGTACTGTAGGAGCTCGTTCCTGGTTGAGCGAATTCGCCGGAATTCGAGAACTTTCTTCCTGGAGAATCGCTGCCGGAACTGAGGACAGAAGTAGATCCTGGAGAGCAGCTTTGAGTTGAATTTAATCTACTTCTGAATCCAGAATCTGCATCTTCGTTTTCGGATGATTTTTTGGTTCTTTTTCTGGGAATAGTGAAGATTCCGTCTTCTGGAGACTTTTCTTCGTCGAGTTCTTCTTCCAGAGCGAATCTGGCCCTGAGGGGACTTGCGACGTAAGAGTTGTCAGATCCCACGCCGGAATCGACGGAGGACTTCTGATGACCGAATTGGGTCCTTCTGGCTTCGTTCTCGTCGTCAGATTCTATGAATCCATAAGGATCCAAGGGCTGCATCGGAGAGATCATCAGCTGGGGTTCGAACCCGAAGGGGTAAGAGTAGCAAGATCTACATTGATCTCTATGTCTTCTCAGAGCCAAAGCCGATCTAAATCCTCCATCACAAGATCTACACTTGTGCGAAATAGTGGGATCTTTGGAGTGAAGTTCGAGATGACTTCTGAGACGTCTTTCTTCGCAGAATTTCTGAGGACATTGAGGACAAAGATAACAGTAATATTCGGACAGTGTGTGGCCAGTCATGTGTCGATTCAGGTGTTCTTTGGTCGGGAACTGCAGTTTGCACTTTTTGCAGGTGAACAGCTGAAAAAATTTATTAATTTTCGTTTTAAAAATCATCGAAATTTAAAAAATTTTTAAATTCAAACATTAAAAAAGTAATTTTTCATAAATACTATCTCTAAAAATTAATTTTAAAAACTACAGTAAACTAAATTTAAATTTTTTTTGTTAATTTTCGTTTTAAAAATCATCGAAATTTAAAAAATTTTTAAATTCAAACATTAAAAAAGTAATTTTTCATAAATACTATCTCTAAAAATTAATTTTAAAAACTACAGTAAAGTAAATTTAAATTTTTTTTGTTAATTTTCGTTTTAAAAATCATCGAAATTTAGAAAATTAAAAAAAGATTTTTTAAAATTAAAAATGTTAAATAAATTATTTTCTGTGAAAAAAGTGTAATTTTAGAAAATGTTGAAAATTATTTTTGGGTTGATTTTTTAAAAATAAAAATCAAAGTTGTGGTTTCAGAAACCTAGAATCCGAAATTGGACTTACTTTGTGTTTGTTCCTCTGGAGATACTCCTCGATATAAGCGGGATCTAGGGGTCGTTCCCGGATCGAGTTCGGGGGTCTGGGGGGTCTCATTTCCACAACGGGGGCTTCTTCCTTCTTGACGGATTCCATCTGAGGTGTCTCGACCGGAATCAAGTCAAATTGGACGGTTTGGGTTTCCTCGATTCGAGAAGAATATTCGGATTCAGTCAGGGGCTCCGATAGGGTACTTCCCAAAACAGGAACCGAATTCTGGTTGAAGTCCTTCTGTTGACCAGGGTTCTCGGACGTCACTAGATTCTGATGCTTGATTTCAGTGTAAGCCACTCCTCGGGCGTAAAATCGTTTTCTAAGTCCTCTGAAAATTATATTTTTTTAAAAATTACAAATTTTTGTGAAATTATTTCAGTAGAAATTTTTATAAAATTTCAGATATTTTCAAAAATAAAAATAAATAATGGAAAATTCTGGAAGCTTCTAGAAAGTTCTGAAAAATTTTAGAAAGATTCTAAAATTTTCGAAAATTTCTGAAAATTTCTGAAAATTTTTGTAAAATTCTAAAAACTAGAAAATTTAGAAAATTTAAGAATTTTCGAAAATTCAAAAATCTTATAGAAAAAATTTCGGATGATTTTTGTAAAATTCTAAAAACTAGAAAAATTTTAGAAAATTTTAGAATTTTTTAGAAAAAAAATTTCGGTCGAATTTTGAAATTTTAAAATTTGTATGAAATTTCAGAAAATTCGAAAAGTTATTAAATCTTTGAAAATCTGCAAAATTCCAAAGATTTTCATAAAATTCTACTTAATAAAAATCGGTACAAATCCGAAATTAATGAAAGTCCTCGAATCGAGGTCAAAAAATCAGATATAATCGAATTTGATTTAAAAAATCGATTATTTTTGATTTTATCAATTAATCAAAGAATTTAGAAATATTTAATTTTAGAAAAACAAAAATTTTCTTTGACGAAAACAGTTTTGACCAGCATGGAGATCTCGTTCGAGAAAAATAATCCGAACGGAATAAATGCGAAAACAAAATTGGCAGCTGCCGTTTTATGGATTTGGAGGACTTACCCTGGGCCTCCGAGCTGTCGGTTCCGCTCTGGACATTTGTGTTGGTAAAGATTGCTTCGAAATTTGTACGTCTGGAAATACGGTAATTTATAAATAGAAAATCGAATATGAAATTTCAAAATAAATTCATCAAGATTGATGAGATTTTATTCAGTACAGTAACGGGATTTCAACAAGAAAGAATGGATATAAAATAAATCTACAGAATCCAGAAGATCGGTACAAAAGTAATTCATAAATTTTCGTTATAGGATTAAGTTAAATTAGTTTAATTTTCGCTGTAGGACCAGTTTCTATGAATTCCATTTTCGCTACGGGACCAGATTGTAGAAAAACCTATTTTCGCTACAGGACTAAATTGTACAAAAATTTATTTTCGTTATAAGATTAAGTTAAATTAGTTTAATTTTCGCTCTGGGACCAGTTTCTATGAATTCCATTTTCGCTACGGGACCAAATTGCACAAAAACCTATTTTCGCTATAAGACCCTATTACATTGGTTTAATTTCCGCTATAAGACCAAGATACACCAATTTCATTTTCGTTACAGGACCAGATTGTACAAAAACCTATTTTCGCTACGGGACCAGATTGTACAAAAACATATTTTCGCTATGGAACAGAATCATGTTAATTTTAATTTCGCTGTGAGATCATTTTTCACTAATTCCATTTTCGTTGCGAAACTAAACTACATCTATCTTATTTTCGCTATAGGACCATCCTGTATCAATCTTCTCTAGCTTAAATTTCAGTACTGTACTTGAGAAAAACTACAACAGCATTACGATGAATTAATTTTAGAATTTCTCAAAATTTATTTTTGGACTAAAAACGCACCTTGAGACAGAACTTGCACTTGAAAGGCCGGTCGTTGGAGTGCTTGACGGCATGTTGCTTCAGGTACCATACAGAGTTGAAGAGTTTGTTGCAACTTTTGCAACGACATTGCTGATTTTTTTCCAGTTGAATAGAGATCTTGTCGATTTCATTAGGATCGATGACGACGGGGGAAGGGGGAGGAGGTAGATCGGCCCCTGGGGAGGAAGATCTCTGAGTTCCCGAGGTGGTTGTGTTCGAAGTGCTATGTTGTCCATCACTAGAGGTCGAGATGGCCGGGGAGAGGAAGGGGTCCCCCTTGGGGTCGTTCGGGATCGAAGACAAGTAGGCTTCTGTGGTCAATTGAAGATCATCCTGAAAATTCTATTTTTCCGAATATAAAATTTAACTTTTGAACTTAACCAAAGCCCCAGGGGAAGGGGGTCTAGGGTCAAGGACAGGGTACCACAGGGGTCAGTCAATTTGTATGAAAATATTTTTTTAAAATTTTTTATATATGATAAAACTTAAATTTTTTTTTGAACTTAAATTAGGTCTCAGAGGGGTCTGGGGTAGGGTACCACAAGGGTCAGTCAATTTGTATGAAAATATTTTAAGAAATTTTTTATATATGATAAAACTTAAATTTTTTTTGAACTTAAATTAGGTCCCAGAGGGGTCTAGGACAGGGTACCGTAGGGGTCACAGTCGAATTTGCATTGAATTTTTAAATTTTCTAAACTTCTTCAAAATCTGTTTTTTTATTTTTGCAGGATTTTGGATAAGTGAAATTTTTTATTTACGAAAACAGATTTTCGGAAAAGTTGATTCTGACGGATTTGAGATTTCGAATCGAATAAGCTCCTTCAGAATCCGTTTTTTGAAAATTCTGTTTTCAAAGGATTTTGACGATTACGAAATACTTTGAATTTTCGAAATTAACTTTGTTAAAAAATGGATTTTCAGAAATTTCAACAAATATGAAAGTTTTGTATTTTTTATATTTTAAAAAAAATTTTCAAAGTTATTTAAAAATCAGAAAAATAATTTTTAAAAAATCATGATTTTAAAAAATTTTAAATTTTTCTAAAAAAATTGATTTTTAAAATTTTTGGATTTTTTATAAATTTCGTAATTTCAGAAACGAATTTTCCAGACACTTTTTTTTCAGGATTATAGTTTTAGAAATGATGGAATTTGTCACTGTTTCGATATCTGTCGCTTTTTTAACAAGTTTCCCGAGGAGAAAAATTTGCATAAATATTCATGGTCAAAGATAAAAATTCCGGAAGTTTTTTGGAATTTCTAAAATTCTAGGTTTTTAAAATACTTAAATTTTTAGAAATTTTTTGAATCTTGTAGGTTTCTGAATGTTCTAGAATCTTCCAATTTTTGGTGCTTTTTGAGACTTTTGAAATCTCTAAAGTTTCTGAATCTTTTAAGTTTTTTGAATTCTTAGAGCTTTTCGAAACTTTTGAATTTTCTAAGGTTTTCGGATTTTTCAATTTTTAATATTTCTTGAGATTTTTGAAATTTCTGAACATCCTAAATTTTATAAATTTTTAAAACTCGAGATTTCCGAAATTTCTGAACATACTAAATTTTATAAATTTTCAAAACTCGAGATTTTCGAAATTTCTGAACATTCTAAATTTTATAAATTTTTAAAACTCGAGATTTCCGAAATTTCTGAACATTCTAAATTTTATAAATTTTTAAAACTCGAGATTTCCGAAATTTCTGAACATACTAAATTTTATAAATTTTTAAAACTCGAGATTTTCGAAATTTCTGAACATCCTAAGTCCTCCAGAATCTTCAAGCTTTTTAAGAATCCTAAACCTAAGGTTCCTGAGGCCCTCGGATCTTCTGATCCCCAGTCCAGATCTTTCTTGTGCAAAACCTAGACGGAAAATTTCACTTCCGTGGACCACTCAGCACCTGTACTTCTTGTCGAACAAAGATGTCCTTTTTGAAAAACTCACCAGTCCCTCGAATCCACTCAAATTCTGTTGTTCTTCGGTCAACATTCCAAAGAGATCTCCGTTGTCGAAATCGTCCAATCCTCCGGAATCAAAACCGTCAGATCCCCCGAAGAAGGGATCGTTACCGTATCCGGGATTTTGGGTGCTTCTGGATCCTTCTGTTTCGATCATTTTTGAAATTTTCGGAGTTTTTGAAAGACGTATCCTTAGGGCAGTCGGGAGCTAGATACAGTTCCTAAAAACGCTGAAAGACTGGGTCTGGAGACGTCACAAATGAGGCAGATAAGTCTTCTGGGGACTATGGCATAGATCTGAAACACGATAAATTTCGAAATTTTTGAATTAACTATTTTCACGTTGACGTATTTTCACGTATTTAAGCAATAATAAAGTCAAAAATTTTCGGACAGAAGGGATTACATTTAAATCATTTTTGATAACTGAGACAGAGGTATCCATATGGGCTTTTGAACTCGTGAATAATCTCTGATCGAAAAATCGGCGATTTGGATATATGACGGCCAGATCGGATTTGTCGAGATAATAAAATAATTTTTGACTTTTGGAAAACGTCATCCGACTGGAATTTCCGGTTAGAGAAAGTTAATTACAAAGTTGAACAACAACAAAAATCGATCTTTGAAAAAGTCACATAAATAATAGGATACTGTAATCCTTGACCTTTGACATAAGATAAAAATTCAAATTTTCGAAATAATCCAAAAAATATTTGAGTTTAGTTTTTAATTTATAACTTATTTTGAAGGATTTTTAATTTAGAAAAAATGCAAAAAAACGGAAAACAAAAATATAAAATAATAAAATTTGAATTTTTTACTTTCCCGTGTTTTGGATTTCTTTGAAAACTTTCATATATCGAAAACAGTTCAAAAACGTTTTAAAGTTGACAATTTATATTTTTAATAAAATTAAACAATCATTCACGAAGATTTTACGCCGAACGGATTCGAACCCGGATCTTCTGGATTCTAATTTTCCTTTTTTTGAAAAAGAACTTTTTTCTTTTTTCTTTTCCCCAGTCAAGCGCTAGTGTTCTCCGGTAAATGATACAGATTTAAAATCCTATTTATCGCGATTATTTTTTTTATTTTTATTTTTATTTTTATTTTTATGGAAGGGATATCTATTAATAGTGAATATCACGGGATTTGGAAATCGCTAGAAACCGACTGACACACCTTGCTCGAAATTATCGAAGTTTTCAGATTACTCGACGGCGCCGGAGTCCACTTCCCCCGCCTGGAGGAGGGCCAGGATCGAGACCGTTGATCCTGGACAGGACTGTTTTTGTTCGGAAAAATGAAAGACGAACTTGCTTAACTTACAGTTTATTTTAATTTTCGAAAATATTTTTCACAAAAAATTTAAAACAGGACCGGTGATAAAGTTGATTAAAATATTCCGTTTGAGTCATCCAATGTGTCATCATCCTCGAATTTATCGAAACAGTTTTCACAAAAAACGAAGAATGACAAGTGGACAACAGGGTCGAGGATACTTGGGGTTCCGTTTGGGATTTAAAAAAATCAAAGTTCAAAAATATTCGGTAAAAATTTTTTTTCGGATTTTATTCACTATATTCCGAATTATAAATGACGATAATCCATAAAAATATTCAAAACGCCCTG
Organism: Halicephalobus mephisto; assembly: GCA_009193035.1. Lineage (NCBI taxonomy): Eukaryota > Metazoa > Nematoda > Chromadorea > Rhabditida > Panagrolaimidae > Halicephalobus > Halicephalobus mephisto. The sequence continues at coordinate 193,606 of SWDT01000406.1, read as the reverse complement.
TAGTACCCGTATTCCTAAGCCTAGAATCAGGAAAAGTTTAAAAATTGAAAAAAATTTTTAATCAATTTAAAAAAATTTTTAAAAAATTTAAATTTAATCATTTTCAAAAAAATTAATTTTAAAATTAAAAATTTTAAATTTTTTCGAAGTATTTTTCTAAAATCAATAATTTCATTTAAAATCGAAATTTAATTTTTTTTTAATTTTAAAAACTTAAAATTCTTTAAATCTTAGAAATTTTAAAAGTTTTTTTAAATTTTAAAAATTAAGATTTTAAGATTTTTTTAAATTTAGAAATTTTTTTTAATTTTAAAAATTAAAATTTTAAGTTTTTTTTTAATTTTAAAGTTTTTTAAATTTAAAAAATTAAAATTTTTAGTTTTTTTTATATTTTAAAGTTTTTTAAATTTTTAAAATTTTTAAATTTTAAGTTTTTAAAAAAATTTTTTAATTTGGAAAGTTTTAAAATATCGTCCCAATAATTTCTTTAATCGATTGTCAATACTGTAATAAAATCAAGGAAGGAAATGGAGTGACCAGTGTCCCAGGCCAGATAATTCCTGGCAAAAGCAAACAATTGCGTCAACGTTCAAATTTCCCGATCACGAGCTTGTTTGGACAAGAGCTGAAGCAAGTTATCAGCCACAACTCCATCATGTGGACACTGTCCATTCCCTGATAATTCTAGCTTTAAATTTTTCAAAGATGTCCATCAAAAATCGTGTTGTTGTAAAAAGTGAAAAACGAACAGTTCTGTTTCGAAACGAAATTGTATAATTTTTAAAATTTAAAATTACAAAAATTTTAAAAATAGAGAATTTTCGAGAAAAATGCAAAAAATTCTAAAATTCTAAAAAATTAAAAATTTTAAAATTTTTTAAAAATTAAAAATTAAAAATTAAAAATTAAAAATTTTAAAAATTCTAAAATTTCAATTTTGAAAAAAAAATAAAATTTTTTAAGTTTCGAAATTTCTGAAATTTAAAAAAATTTTATATTTTAAAAGATTCCAAATTTTTTTGTTTTAAAATTTTTTTAAAATTCCAAATTTTTTTAAATTTTAAAATTCTTTAAAAATCAATTTTTTCCAGTAAAAATGGCCATTGGTCATTGTTTAAAATTTGTGAAAAATTATCAAAACTGTCAAAAAACAATTGTTTTTGAAGCGGAAAAAAATCCGAAAAATCCGGATCCAAAATTAAAAAGCAAAAAACTGGTTGAAGTTGCCAAATTTTAAAATAATTTCGGTTCCAGGTTTGAAATTTATCAAAATTCGACTAAGAAATTTTTGCGAAAACAAAGGTGAAGCTATAAGTCCAAAAAAGTGGAACCGGTTCAGTGGGAAAGGCATGATTGGGGTTGTTAAAACGTTAAAAATGACAGGAATTTCCCAGAGGACGATAATTGGAAAAAGGGGCCAAACTGAGAATCGCGGGGTGTTGGGGGTCCTTATGTACTCTAGGATCAACTAGGTCTATAGATAAAAAACGAAAAAAGTTTTCCTAAGTAAATAAAGGGGTCAAAAGTCCGCAAAAGATAAAATTCATATAAATTTTTAAAAAAATAAATTTTGAAATTTTATAAAAAAAAGATATGAAGATTTTTCAACTCTAGGATCAACTAAGTCTATAGATAAAAAACGAAAAAAATTTTTCTCAGTAAATAAAGGGGGTCAAAAGTCCGCAAAAGATAAAATTCATATAAATTTTAAAAGAAATAGATTTTGAAATTTTATAAAAAAAAATTTGAAGATTTTTCAACTTTAGGATCAATTAGGTTTATATATAAGAAAATGAAAAAAATCCCTCTGGGCAAACAAGGAAGATTTTCATTGAGAACAAAAGGGATCAAAAGTCCACAGGGGATAAGGTTCATATAAATTTTTAAAAAATGAATTTTTAAAATAAAGAAATTCTGCTAGATAAATTCTACAAAAAGAATGAGTACTGTAACTTTAGTGTATCTGGAAATACAAAATTACACAATTCCAAGTTTCGGACACAATCAAAGAGGATTTTTATGGATAACAAAATGAAGCAAATTTTTTTGGATGAAAAAGGGGAATCCCCACTGGGGTCAAAGGTCGGAAGAGAACGGGATTCCTAAGGATGACAAAAAGTGGAATCCGAGGATTTTCAAAGATTTCAGAAATAAAGGGATTCCTGAAATCCTTCCAGACAAATTCTCAAAAAACACAAGTCTTAGAATTTTGAAATTTCGAAAAAATTAAAAAATATTAAAAAATTTGTTGAAATATATGAAACCCCCTCAATTACCCCAGGGGTACCTCCACGGAGTACCTGCTAAATCCCTCCAAAGAAGATTTTTATTTTTAATTTTAAAAAAATCTGAAAAATTTTAAAGATCAACTTTGACGTTTTTTCCTTCTTAACAAGAGCCCCCAATTACCCCAGAGGCATTTTAATGATTATCACTTTATCGAAAGATCGATATCCTTTTTCTAAAGGATTAAAATTTCTCCATTACGGTAATTGTGATTTTTAACTTTTTAAAATTTAAAAAGTTTTTTACTTTCCCGATCGGTTTATCCGAATTGACGAAGTTCAAGATCGAAATTTGAAATTTTCGCGTTGAGATAAAATTTACGAATTTTTCGATTTCCAAAATTATATCTAATTTTTATCCAGATTTTTCTAATTAAAATATAATTTACGATTTGTGTTCTAAGATGAAAAATTTAAATTTCGAAAAATATGTTATAAAAAGAAAAATTTAAATTTTGAAAAATATGTTTTAAAAAGAAAAATTTTAATTTCGAAAATTGTGTCCTAAAACGAAAAGTTTGGATTTCAAAAAATATGTTTTAAAAAGAAAAATTTAAATTTCGAAAATTGTGTCTTAAAACGAAAAGTCCAAATTCCAAAAGTCATTTTTTAACGTGAAAATTTTAAATTCCGACCTCGAACTCTGGCTGCCAACTTTGATAATATAGACATTGATCGGTTTAAAAATTAAAATTAAAAAACCATAAATTTTTAATTAATTCATTTATTGGAAATCACAGAACCCGTTGATGAACCCATGAAAGCCGAATTTCGCAATCCATTTCCTCCAGACAGAAAGTTGTGAAAAATCGGAAATTCATAATTAAATTATGTTTCATTAAGGAGATGCTCCACGAAAAATCCCAAAATTATTTTTTAAATTCGGAAGGAGACGGACTAGTCCAAATTGAACCTCAAAAAGCTCTCGATTGGATTGGATTCGAGCAAAACATGACTTATCTCTAATCCAATTAGTCGTTTTGTCTTCGGGGAAGGTTTGGGAGATCGGATTCTGGAGAAAATTCGGAGCTCACATTTGGTTACATCACGGACATACAGAAGACGGAATAGTTAAAGTTATTTTTTTATTAAAAATTTATTTTAAAAATTTTAAAATTAAAAAAAAATTATTTTAGAAATTTTTAATTCAGAAAAATTTGGAAAACATCATTTTAGAAATTTCTAATTTAGAAAAACTTGAAAATTTATTTTAGAAATTTCTAATTTTAAAATTAAAAAAATTTATTTTAGAAATTTTAAATTTTAAATTTTAAAATTAAAAAAATTTATTTTAGAAATTTGAAATTTTAAAATTTAAAATTTAAAAAAAAATTATTTTAGAAATTTTTAATTCAGAAAAATTTGGAAAACATCATTTTAGAAATTTGAAATTTAGAAAAATTTGAAAATTTATTTTTGAAATTTTTAATTTTAAAATTTGAAAAATTTATTTTAGAAATTTTTAATTCAGAAAAATTTGAAAAACATCATTTTAGAAATTTCTAATTTAGAAATTTAAAATTTTCCAGAGGGATATTTTACATCCTTTTAGGAACATTCATCCCCTGAAATTGCAAAAAATTTTTATTTAAAAATATTGAAAAAAATCACAAAAATTTTATTTCTAATTTTAAAATCGAAAAAATTTTAAAATTCCTGAGAAATTTTTTTTAGGAAATTGCCCAACTATACTTATGGATGATATTTATTGAAAAATTCGAAAACTATTAAAATAATTTTTTTTTGTAAAAAACGGTTTTGAATAGACATTTTTTGGAGCAATGGGCCGTGAATCGGGGAGGGAGCAATTTGAGAATCATCACGTCAATCAGGCTGTCTCCAAAAGCCCAATCTCGACCGCAGATCTGCCAGGTCACACAAGGTCAAGTCGCTGATAGAGATCTCAGAGGAATGATTAATCGCGGCCTCACCGATCAGAAAGCTGACCTTGGCAAGGATTAGGAAATCTAGAGTTCACGCTCCATTGATGCGGTTTCCTTTTCGGGAGCTTTGGGATTGTTTTATCTTTTTAGTTGGATATGGACTAAATCACGGAAGACACTCGAGGGATACACAGGGGACAGGGTTCTTCTAAGCGTATTTTTATTTTCCTAAAAACTTAAAAATCAAAAAAAAGTAAAAATTCAGTTTTATAATTTTTCAAATTTACAAAAATTTTTTTATTTTTTTCTAAATTTTGTAATTTTTTGAAATTTAAAGAAATATTTTTATTTTCCTAAAAACTTAAAAATAAAAAAATTAAAATTCAGTTTTGTATTTTTTTTAAATTTTTCGAAATTTACAAAAATTTTTTTATTTTTTTCTAAATTTCGTAATTTTTTGAAATTTTTGGAAAATTGGAAAATTATTTTGAAATTTTTAAGTTTTTATATGGATGTATCTACAGTATCCTATTATTTCTGAAAATTTCAAAAAATCAAAAATTTCCGAAAAAATCTTTTTTTTAAATCAAAAAATATTTTTAAAATTCTTCAATCAAAAAAATCATTTTTTTTAAATTAAAAAAAAAGCAAAATTATGACAGAAAAAATTTTTGACCTTCAGACGGAAAACTTAATTTTCCGACCCCCCTAAATATCCTCATAAAAAATGAATCATATCAAATACGGTACCCGAAATTCCAAACTGACCCTCCCGAAAAGTTGACACATTTTTTCAGAGAAAATTAATTAATCACTTAATCGTTAAATAAACTACTCAAGTTTTGAAAAATGATCATTTTTGATCAAAATTAGTGATAAAAAATTTCTACGAAACCATAATTGAAAAAAAATTTAAATTGATTTTTTTTCGGAAAAACAAAAATTTAATCATTTTTGGTCCCAATTTCGGCCTCCAGCTGACCAGTCTGTCCGACGTGAAATCCAACTCTCGCTGAAGAGTGGACAAACAACAGCTTCCCCTGGCACGGGAAAGCAGTTCAAGTTACGGACTGAATTTAAAAAAACTTTTCAAATTTTTTAAATTTTTGGGACCAAATTGACGACAATAAAGTAAACTTTCCGGAAAATTTAAAATATGCAAATTTTCCAAATTCCTAATGATGTTGGCAACTAGGAAAAAACGCCAAACGGCGGGAAAAAGTAGAATTTAAAATTTAACAATTTCGACAAAAGTTACAAAACGTCAAAAGACAGGAAAAAGTAAAATTTAAAATTTATTAATTTTGGCAAAAGTTACAAAACGTCAATTGGCGGGAAAAAGTAAAGTTTAAAAATTTAACAATTTTGACAAAAGTTACAAAACGCCAAAAGGCGGGAAAAAGTAAAGTTTGAAAATTTATTAATTTTGGCGAAAGTTACAAAACGTCAGAAATTTAGAAAAACAGAATTCTCCAAGTTACAGTAATATTGCCATTTAGAACTCTGTTAATTGGCGAGAAAAATAAAATTTTAAATCTTTACTAACATGATCAAAACTACGCAAATCCAGAAAATTCACGAAATTAATTTTTTAAATCTACAGTAAAGAGGTCTCAGACAACGTAAAAAAATTCCAAATTTTTCCTAAAATAGAAAGAAATTAAACAAAGTCGAAAAATTTGAAAATTAATTTTCCGAGATTACAGTAATATCAGGACCAAGACCCACAAATGGCGGGAAATTTGAAAGAAAAAAATTCCAAATTTTTCCTAAATTGAAAGAAATTAAACAAAATCGAAAAATCAGAAAATTAATTTTCCAAGATTACAGTAATATCAGGACTAAGATCCATAAGTGGCGGGAAATTTGAAAGAAAAAAATTTCAACGACACGTGGATTGACTAACGGTCACTGGAGCTTCTAAAAAGACAAATATTGACTGTGCCAAGGTTCGGAGAATCCATAAAATTCCGCGATAAGAGTGAAAACGTCCCTTGGTACTTGTCCTGGATGGTCAAAAACGATTAAAACAAATTTTTCAAAAATTATTTTAAATTTAAAATTCAAATGTCCATTTTTGGGAACGAGCGGCTCACCTTGAAAAATAGGAATGTACATTTTCGAAATCCAAAGCCGATAATTAGGGGCTTTGGATTCGGGAAAGGTATCGCTGTTGCATGTTCCACTTCCGAGCCGAATCTGGCAAACCGGGTTCAAACACCCGACTTTCCCCCGGGGCCTGGGGGACTAGCTGACCTTAGATTCGCAAATAATCCTCCACTACGAAGATGGATGCGATTTCCTTCGGATTAGAGGATTTGGAAAGGAAAACTGATAAGGACGGGATTTGCAGAGAGTTGAAAAGGTGCCAAGACTTGACACCGCGGCTAAAGTCTAGGCAATTAAGGAATTACGTAGTTGGTGAATTTCTGGTCCTGACCGCAAAAATGGTCTTTTGGTTTTGATCTTCTTTTAAATTATTTTTCATTTTTCGAAAATCCAAAAATCTAAAATTTTTTTACTTTGCAAAAATCTAAATTTTTTTCATTTTTCAAAAATCTAAAATTTTTTCATTTTTCAAAAATTTAAATTTTTTTATTTTTCAAAAATTTAAATTTTTTTTATTTTTCAAAAATCCAAAAAAAAAATAAAATTAATTGAAAAATACAAAAAATCAAGTAATTTGGGTCTTTACACGAAAAATAATTTTAATATTTTTCGATACTTTTTTAAAAGCTTTTAATTACTGTAATTACACAGAATAAAGATAATCATTCGTGTCGGGACCAAATTTCACAATTAAGTCCCTTTAAAATCCGTCTTGATCAATTTAAAAAAAATTTAAATAATTTTAAAAAATTAACAAAATTAAAATAATTTTAAAAAATTTTAAAAAATTAATAAAATATAAAATTTTTTAAATTATTTAGATTTTTAAAATTTAAATAATTTAAAAAAATTTTTTAATTTTCAAGTTTTTAAAATTTAAATAATTTTTAGAATTAAAACAATTTTGAGAATTTTCCACTCAAGACCACGAATCTGAAAATTAAATCAAAAAATGACCATGATCAAAATTTCAGCATTGAAACCAGTCCAATTTGTTTTTCGCTTCAGATGACATACACAAACAAAAATTTTTATCAGGATTCTGGAACGTGTGAAAGCAAACAAATCAGACAGGTTTAATTTCCATACAAATCGGATTTACGAAAATTCTCAAAGAAAACGTCAAGTACGTCAACGAGTAAATAAAGCCAAAAATCCCCGGATTTCCTCATCGGGACTAATGACCGAAAAAGGAAGAAGCGGAACTGTTTTCCGGGGTAACCAAGTTGACCTCGGGAGAATCGGTCACTCGATCAAGGCTGAAACGGACGGGCCAGAGTCAAAGCATCGAAATTCAAAGTGAACGAACTGGGAAAACAAAGAACGAACGCAAACGTGAAACGCCAGGCGGAAGATGGACGAGACAGAAATCTGGATATGCTTTAGGTCATCCACAGTAATCCTAAACAAGAGTTTTTTGAGATTCAAATAAAAAAATAAAGTATATGAAAATCTAAATTTAGTTCGGTATATGGTAACTAAGAACAAGAAATTTTGCGGTTTTAAAAATTTAACATAGAAAATGAATGAAATAAAAATCTGAATATACTCCAAGTGACCTAAAATAATCCTAAACAAGAGTTTTTTGAGATTTAAATAAAAAACAAAGTAAATAGGGATTTGAATTTAGTTCGGTATATGGTAACTAAGAACAAGGAATTTTGCGGTTTTAAAAATTTAACATAGAAAATGAATGAAATAAAAATCTGAATATACTCCAAGTGACCTAAAATAATCCTAAACAAGAGTTTTTTGAGATTTAAATAAAAAACAAAGTAAATAGGGATTTGAATTTAGTTCGGTATATGGTAACTAAGAACAAGGAATTTTGTGATTTTAAAAATTTAACATAGAAAATGGACGAGACAGAAATCTGGATATGCTTTAGTTCATCCACAGTAATCCTAAACAAGAGTTTTTTGAGATTTAAATAAAAAAATAAAGTAAATAGGGATTTGAATTTAGTTCGGTATATGGTAACTAAGAACAAGAAATTTTGCGGTTTTAAAAATTTAACATTGAAAATGGACGAAATAAAAATCTGGATATGCTTTAAGTGATCCATAGTAATCCTAAACAGAATATTTTTCATGATTTTAAAAATCCAGAATGAAATCAAATCAAGAACCATGGGATACTTGGGGAATAATAATTCGGAACAATTACCGTAGACTCAAAACAAGAATCAAAATCACAATTCAGAATTCTTCCAAAAAAACAATTTTTCCAAAATAATTTGTAAAAAAATTAAATTTTTTAAATAAAAAAATTTGAAATTAAATTTTTAAGATTTTAATGGTTTTTATTTTTTAATAATTTAGAAATTATTTTTTCGATTTTTCATTTTTTTCAATTTTTCATTAAGAGATTTAAAAAACCAAAGTTGTCAAAATGAAGAGGAAGAAGGAACCCAGGTGGTCAGTTGGGTTGACGGACGACGATGGACGTTGATTTCCTTTCTTGTTGCGCAAACAAAGAGCGGAAGTCCCGAGACGAGGCCGAAAAGCCGATCGACTAGCTGGAGACGGATCCTCTGGCTTCACCTCGAGGGACACTTGGCCAAACAATCTCAATCAATAAGCCGTCATCATCGTTGCGCAAACAAAGAACGAAATAAAATGGTCATCGATGGCGATGACGAAAAAGACGGAAACTCTTTCGAAAAATTTTGATTCAAGTGGATTTTTTAAATGGTCAAATTAAAAGTATGGTCAGTTAACGGACTCAAAAACAACGACAGGTGCCGAAAAACGGGTGTAAACTAAGAAATAACTAAAGTCGGTCAAAATAAAAACAGTTGTGGTCATGACAATTGCTTCAATTTTACTATACGAAAAATTTTCACATGACGTTCAGAAAAACAAAAGAATATAGAATATCTCGCTTAACAAAGTCCACAGGGAGTAATGGGAGTAATAAATACAGGTAATTTTACACAAAAACTCAAGTACTCTAAAAACGGCCCGGGGGTTTGAGGGGGTTATTTTCGAAGATAAAACATTTAAAAAATTCTCGATTATAAAATAGTTTTCAATTTTTTATAATAACCTCATTGAATTTCTTTAGAAATGATTTTTATTGAAGAGCCCGGGGGTTTGAGGGGGATATTTTCGAAGATAAAGCATTTAAAAAATTCCCGATTATAAAATAGTTTTTTAAAATAATTTTCAAGTAATTTTTTATAATAACCTCATTGAATTTTTTTAGAGATGACTTTATTGAATAGCCCGGGGGTTTGAAAAGGATATTTTCGAAGATAAAGTATTTTAAAAATTCCGATTATAAAATAATTTTCAAGTAATTTTTTATAACCCCTTAGAACTTTCTTAAATTTAATCTTTATCGAAAAATCCCTATCTCTAAGAACATTCCCCATCAGAACTCCCTAAGGGTGATTTTAACTTTTTCTAGAATTTCACCGGAAAATCACCCAATATAACTCTCCTTAGACGCCTGAAAGTAATCATCATCAGGAAATCCTCAAAAGTACTTCCTGGGGATAACCCTAATCTCCTCAAGATTTCCATCAAGAAAATCCCCAACCCCTCTGGCGACTGCAACCTATAAAATCACCAGGGTGGATTTTTCACTGAGGGTTTTTTTATAAACACCACCCAAGAATGAAGAATTATTTCTGAAACTTCTCAAGGGAGTACTGTCTCAAAGGAGATTTCCCAACGGACATCGCCTCTGGAAATCTGTGGACTGTCCTTGGCAGATCATCCCGGGATCATCTAAAAAGACTTCCTTCTCGAGACTTTTCCAAACAAATTTAACATGGATTTTTTAAAAATATTTTAATAAGAAAAATTTCTAAAAATAAAATATAAAATATTGTATTTTTTATGAAATTTATTTTAGAAATTACTTTGAGGATTTTAAAAATTAGTAATATCCATGGGAAATGACCCACAACGAAATCATCGAGCAGCAGCTGTTGACTCTCTCGCGCATCTCGCTCACCTGCGGCAACGACGTCATCGAGACCAAACAAATATCCTCTGCTTGATCAAACAAACACAATACTTGGGTCAAGATATGCCGTTTTGTAAATTTTACAAACTTACTTTGATAATTTCATATTTGTTTAGTTATCGACAAAAGTGGACAAACAAAGCAAGCCGACCGTGATCAAGAACAAGCTTCCCTCAGGGTATCCCGGAAGGACTCGAATCTCAAGGACCGTAAGCTCCTTGAATCCGGTTTTCCGCACGGGAAAGTCATTCGAGAACAAAGTCTGTCCGAAAAAAAGGGAAAAATCAGAAAATGCACTCAACAATGACAATCCGAATGAATCCACGTTTCCGGAGACTTGGGTCAATATCCCAGGATCCAGAAAACCCGACATATCCCCGGGGGAAGGACTCCGACACATAGTATAAAGTTTAAGACTTTTAAAAAATTTATTTTCGATAAAAAAACATTCCAAAAGTTTTTTTTAACTTTCTGGAAAAATCTCTAAATTCATAATTTTTAAAAAAATTAATTTTTAAAAATAAAAATCTTAATAAATATTTTTTTATAATTTAAACAAATTTAATTTTTATAATTTTAAAAAAACTTAATTTTTGAAAATTAATAATTTTTAAAAAAATTAATTTTTTAAATTATAAAAAATGTTAACTTATAATTTTTATAAATATTTTTTTTAAAGTTTTTTATAAAATTTAAATTTTTAATAAAGAAAAATAATTCCAAAAATCCTAAATTTTGACCCTTGAACCCTCAGGGGAAGTACTTAATTATGATAAAAATTTGAATTTTTTAATCGAAATTTGCATTTTTGTCCGAAAATTACTCATCGTTCCCTGGGGCAAATTTGAATACGTGTTAAAAATTTCAAATTTTATCCAAAAATTTTTAATTTTATTCAGAAAAATTTCAGATTTTATTCAAAAAATCCAAAACCCCCTTGTGCCCCTTCCCCTAGGCCTCTGATTTCGAAATTGCCTCAGGGCGTAAAAGTGTTTTTTCTAAAAATGGACATTAGACTTGTTTGTAAAGGCCAAAACTATACGAATCCGCCACGTCCACACGCCAAACCGAGGCCTGAACCAAAAATGGCACAGAAACGGCTACTCACGGGCCGCTGGACACATAGCGACGCCTGAGGCAGTCCGAGACGTTCTGTTAAAAAAGCTGGAAAAATGTTCTCTCTAAAGTAGGAGTGGTCAAAAGGCGATTTCCGTCAATGCTGTCTCCAACGGTCAGTGGGACGTGAGTGTTGGCGGTCATGCATGAGAAAATTGCCAAAGGGAACAGTGGCGTGTCCAACAAAAATAAATTTTTTTCCTTGGTGAATTTGTAAAAAGGCTTTGAGAGAAAATAAACACCGCGCAAGTTCTTTCATGCAAACTGAGATTCTCATCTTAGATGCATCCGTTGACCGTCAGTTGGTGTTGGCATTTTTAGGATACAAAAAGGAGATATGGTGGTCCTCGAAAAGTGGAGGAAAAAGTTCAAAGGAAATTTTGGGTCCTGAGAAGAATGTTTCAGAAATGGTAGGAAAAAAACAGGAAGTTAAGGAAAAATTAAAATTTTACAAAAATTCCTGGTCTCGAAAGGAATTTCAGATAGGTAGAAGAAAAATGAAGAAATCTGGGTCCTGAGAAGAACGTTTCAGAAATGGTAGAAAATAAACAGGAAATTAAAAAAGATTTTTATAAAAATTCCCAGTCTCGAAGGGAATTTCGGATATGGTAGAAGAGAAATGAGGAAATCTGGGTCCTGAGAGGAATGTTCCAGAAATGAAGGGGAATTTTTAAAGGAAGTTTTGGGTCTTGAAAGGAACGTTTCTAAAATGATAGGGAAGAAAATGACGAAAATTAAGAGATTTTAGGAATCTGACTCTTAAAGGGAATTATTAAATATGACGAAAAATAGGGTAATTGGAAAATTTCAAAAGAGTTGTTAGAAAAAATAAGAGATTTTTAAAAAATTCTGATTTTGGAAGGAATTATTAAAGATGGTAGGAAAAAGATAAAAATAGGAGAAAAATGACAGTTTTCGAAAGAGGTTTGGGTTTCGAAACGAATGAATAAAGAATTTCGAAAAAATATAAAAATACAAAATTAAAAAAAAATTTAAAAATGCTTTAAAAATGGTCCGGGTCTCGAAAAGAATGATTCAAAAACGGAAAAGGAAAACAGGGAACACTATTCCCGAGTCCAATAAATCTAACAAAAAAGTTTTAATTTTTATATTTTTTAAAATTTTTATATTTTTTAAATTTTTATATTTTTTAAAATATTAAATAGATTCAGAAGTACCCCTGAGCCTCAAGAAATATTGGTTCAAAAATACAAAAAACGGGGAACACTATTCTTGAGTCCAGTAAATCCAAAAAAACAAAGTTTTTAAATTTTTTCTAATTTTAAATAAATTGCGAAAAAGTACCCCAAGGTACCCCGACTTCCTTGAGGGGGTGGTTATTATACAATTAAAAAATTAAATTTTTTAATATTTCCGCAAGTCTCTGGTACCCTATTGTACCTCGTAGATACTGTCTTGTTGGAAACATACCATCCCTTGGTGATTTTTATCTTACGAAATCTTTAGGAAAGAACCTTAGGCGATAAAAAAAGCTCCTGACAACGTGTTCAGTCAAATGACCGCTGCATGCTCTTTCGGCCATTGAATTTTTTCACATTTTCATCTCGGGAATGCGAAATTGAAAACGCCAGTCGGCCAAAGCAAAAGCTCTCCGAGAATTGAAAAACAGATGATGACTGGACGCTGTCCACAAGACGGCAGTTTGGTTTTGCCTACGGACTCGAGCAAGCAGTGGCAGTTTTTCCATTCGTTTTTCAATGTAAACGCCTGAGGGAAAATGCACACATGGTCAAGCAAAGTTCGGGGATTTGCTAGACACACTTGTTAAGAGATTATGTAACTATAATTTCGGAATAAAAATAGGGTTTTATTTTTGTAAAAATATCGAATTTTAAAATTCCGTCGAGATTGTTTTCGACTAATATGGTTGTGAAAAAATTGTGAAATTTATTTTCGAAAAAAAGAGGGACTGTTTCATTTTTAACATATTTTATATATAAAAAAATTATTTAAATTTAAATTTATACATTAAATAAGTACTTTATTAAAAACTTAAAACTTTGAAATTAATTTTAGAAAAAAAATAAACAAAATTTGAGTAATTATAGAATCTTTAAAAAAGTAATTTATGTATATTTTATATAAAAAAATTATTTAAATTTAAATTTATACATTGAATAAGTACTTTATTAGGAATTTTTAAAACTTTGAAATTAATTTTAGAAGAAAAATAAACAAAATTTGAGTAATTATAGAATCTTTAAAAAAGTCGTATGTGTTTCATATATCGAAATAATTTCATTTTTTAATATATCGAAAAAAATATTTTATTAGACATTTCTGAAATCTGAATTTTCGACTTTAATGCATAAATGAAACAATTTAAATAATTGTAGAAATGGTGGAATCTTAAAAATAGTATTTAATGTTCATATTATTTTTGAAATTCACTTTTCTATGGATTTATTTTTCGATTTAATAAATAAATATTTTATGAAAAGTTTTTGGAACTTTGATGTTAAATTTTGTCACAAATGTTTTAGATGAAACAATAGAGCAAAATATAAAACTTAAAATAACAAATTTTACACTAAATATTTTTGTAAATTTAATAAATATATTTAAAAATTTTTATTTTATAAATATTTTTGATAAATTTATTTTAGAAAATATAAAATTTTAGAAATAATAAATTTTATGTAAATTATAAAAGTGAAAAATTCGGAAATGATGATTTTTCAGATTTAATTTTTGATTTTAGAATTTTAATTTTTCATAATTTTAAAATAAAATTAATCTCCAGAACCCCGTCCTCGGGACCCGATCCTTCTTGAACAATCTATTTTTTCTCGCCAAATTTGTCGCATTTGAAGAATCTGTGGTGGCTCAATTCGTCAAAGAAGACGGCTGTCGGCTCGTTAATCATCCGAGACTTTTGTCCTCTGGTCAGTCAGAAAACTTGGAAGAAGTGTTCCTTCTCGTTTTTGCTCTGTCGGCATTTAGAATTGCATTTCCAGAAAAAGAGTGACCGCAAAATGAGCTTGTTTGTCTGCAGCGGATCCCAGAAGGGAAGTTCCGAGAAAATCCGAGTTCAAAAATAATCAAATTTTTGAAATTTATAAGTTTATAAATTTATCCGAGCATATATGTGATTGGGAATTTCCACATGGGACCCAATCTGGAATTTTTCGAAATTTTTATTGTAAAATTAAAAATAAAAAATCCGTTTTTTATATTTTTTAAAGTTTTATCGAATTTTCGAAGAAGAACAGGGTCTCATTTGGGGAATTTTTGAGTTTTCAGTACCATGGCCAAAAATACAAAAATTTTTTAATAATTTTCGAGAATTTTTTAATTATTTAATTAACAATAAAAAATTTTTAATCATTTTCTAGAATTTTTAATTATTTAATTTTACAATGAAAAATACAAAAAAATTTTAATAATTTTCGAGAATTTTTTAATTATTTAATTTTAGAATAAAAAATACAAAAAATTTTCAATAATTTTCGAGAATTTTTTAATTATTTAATTAACAATAAAAAATACAAAAAAAATTTTTTAAATAATTTTCAAATTTTCGAGAATTTTTTAATTATTTAATTTTACAACGAAAAATGTAAAAATTAATTTTTAATAATTTTCAAGAAAGAGTTTTCCTAGAGGGCTACAGAACCCCATTTGGGAATTTTTAGACTTTTTATTGTAGTATTAAAAAAGTTACTTTAGCTACTAATTATGTATATAAAATAATCTAGAAAAATTAAGAAAACAGCTACATGATTTGTTATCAAAAATGTCTTTTTATCGACGGGTACATTCTCTTCAGTTATGACGGATTTTTAGATTTTCATAGATCCAGCAGTTTTCCATAAGCACAGTATGATCCGTGATTTCCGAACTACATGTTTTAACTTGTTCCATAGTACAGTAACAGGAAAGTACTGTATATCGTGGGGACCTTCAAAATTGACTCCAAAATTTGATCTACAAAATTTTAAAAAATTTCGTTTCAGAAGTTATGACGTCCGAAACAAATTACAACCTACAATTTTGAAATTAGGGATTATATCGTACTAAATCTTCAAAAAAGAGGGATGTTAATTATACGTTAGAGTTATGTCTAATCAAGAATACATAGTATTATTTTGCTTTGAAAACAATTCGCAAAAGTACAACATACACACAAAAAAGTACATTAAAATGAATCTAATGTACCGGATATATTAAATACAATTCATCGATATCAACTTAATATATCAATACGTAAAGTAGAATGCACTGATATCGACTTAATATATATATATGTATATCTATGTATCTATGTATCTATGTATCTATGTATCTATGTATCTA
Source organism: Halicephalobus mephisto (assembly GCA_009193035.1). Classification (NCBI taxonomy): domain Eukaryota; kingdom Metazoa; phylum Nematoda; class Chromadorea; order Rhabditida; family Panagrolaimidae; genus Halicephalobus; species Halicephalobus mephisto. Next base: position 177,921 of record SWDT01000406.1, on the reverse strand, counting down.
TGTATCTATGTATCTATGTATCTATGTATCTATGTATCTATGTATCTATGTATCTATGTATCTATGTATCTATGTATCTATGTATCTATGTATCTATGTATCTATGTTTCTATGTATCTATATCTGTGTATTAAATATAATGCATCTGATATATCAGAGCCGTTTTAATATATCGATACCATACGCAAAAAACATACGTTAAAACGGCTCTAATGCATCAGATACATTATGCTTTATGCATCGTTAGATTAAATACAATGCATCGATATAAACTTAGTGTATCTGATACATCAGAGCCGTTTTTATGTATCCATAGATTGAATATAATGCATCTATATAAACTTAATGTATCAGATGCATTGAATATAATACACCTGACACATGAAAGCCGTTTTAATATGTCCATTCATAGTGTACCATGTGCCTTTTTGTGTAGTCTGTAATTTTAGAACTGTTTGTCATAACTTATTTTATAATAGAGCAACATAGAAGTACTGTAACTATCTGGAACCACCAGAATCTACTCTGTAATTTGAGTTATTGATGGTGTTTTTAAAGATTATACTTCAGAAGTTGTGACGTGTACATATTGTAGAACATGTCACAACTAGTGATTTACAAATTGCGAACTATATTATTTTAAATTTTCCAAAAAGGACAAATAATAAATATAAATTAAAGTTACTTTTGAATTAAAAATGTACTATTGCTTTGCTTCGAAAACAGTTTACATAAGTACAGTATAAACTATAATTTTAAAACTGTTGGTTGTAATTTGTTTCATAACATAAGAATAGTGTTACTGTATATATCCGGAACTTTCAGAATATCCTCTACAACTTTGAAAATTGAAGATGTTCTTCAAAATTCTACTTCGGAATTTAAAACATTTTTTTTATGAAACAAATCACAATCAATGGTTTCGAAATTACAGACCATACTGTAAGGAACATCAACATTTTCAGTTATGCAAATGTTGGAGAAGAGCGGATCAGGATACGTGACATCAGATACACAAGTAATCTGAAAGCACCAAATTTCGAAGTTTGCAAAAAGTTGAACAACATGTTTAAACACGTAACTAACATTTATAAATTACGAAATGATGAAAAACAGCAAATTTACCAGTTTCTAATTCTGGTGTAAATGTGTTATTTTTCATATATTTCGCAATTTACAGATGATGTCCTGCTGTTTACGAACTGCGAAATTTGATGTTTTCATTTCTGATTATGTACCCAAGAAAAGGGATTCTGTCTGTGAAAAGACAAAAGATTCTTCAAATCTAAGTAATTTGAAAAACAATATTTCAATTTTCTACAGTAATTCAAACAAAAATTGAATTTTTCACTAAAGTTGTCAATTTTAAAATTTTAAAAAAATTAAATTTTAAAATAAAATTAAAATTAAATTTAAAAAAAAAATTAAATTTTAAAATAAAAGAAAACTAAATTTTTAAATTTTAAAAAAAATTAAAATTGGGAAATTTTTTACAATATAAATTTGTTCGATAATTTATATAAATTCATTTTTATTTTGATATAAAGTATTTTTAAAAATTTTAATTGACAATGACTGTATTTTTGAATATTTGGTGAATTTTTGTAATTTTTTGTTAAATTCAAATAATTTTAGCATTTTTATATTCGAAAATATCGATAAAATAATAATTAACTTTTTTATATAAGAAGAATATTTTTTTCAAACAAATTAAAAAAGAAAATGAACTTTGACGAAAGTGGTTTTTTGGAAATAGTTATATATCACTTTGAAGGCCTCAAAACGCTGATTCGGAATCTGTATTCTGTTTTTGCAGAACAGTCTTCTGGAACGAGGAAATTGGAATAAATATATATAATTTCATATATCACGCGTTGAGAAAACGCAAGAATAACTCTTTATTTTTCCGTCGAAATTTGGCGACTCTATTTTCGAGATATTCGTTTTCTACTTTCATTTAATCAATTTGAATAATTCTTTTTTGCAACTAGATGTGTTTTTTGTACTGATTACAACTATCTCATTGATTTTCTGAAAAAACAATCACAAACATGAGAAAACGTAATCCTAAATTGAGAGAATTCTCTGATTATCTCATTCCAGAAGAGCATTCCGCAAAAATGAAATAGATTCTGAATCGGCATTTCAAGACCTTCAAAGTGATATATAACTCGTTTCAAAAAACCACCTTCGTTAAAGTTCGTTTTTTTGTAAGTCGGCTCTGGAACAGAACGCCAAAAATTAACAACCAACTTACAAAACAAAAAAATCTCTAAAATTACAATTATCTTTTTAACAACACTCTAAAATTAATCTTTTTATATAATATCGAAAGTTGAATCTCAGTAGATCCTAAAACAAAAGAAATTTCTAAAATTCATCCAATATCCACTGAGTTACAAATCTTCGAAATTTCCATTTTTGGAATTTTAAATTAATGAAAAAAAAATTTAACTTTTTATATTCACGGAAAATCTCCGTTATTAGTTGAAAGCTTAATTTCTTTAAAGTTAAAGGTGCTTCTAAATTGGGTTTCCGTGTGGTCAGAAAATTTTTTTTTAAATTACAAAGTCACGGGATTACTTTTACCTTCGGCCGAATTGTACGACTTTGAGGAGAAATTTGACCACAGCTTTAGTAGAGTGCTATTTTGAAATCCTAATCTTGTCAAAGTTGTTATTTTTAGAAATTGAAAGAAACCTTTGAAAAGTTACCATGGAACTTTATTCAAAAAACGTATAGTGACCAATTTGATGAAAATTTTTCTTATCAAAAGCATTGAACATTTTAAGATTAATTTTATCAAGTTTTGGGTTCTATTTTTTGGGACTAAAAACAAACTGGTCAGTCCTCGTGATTCTAATGGTCGTTTTTGGACGATAAAACGGGTATAAAACAGAATCCAGAAAGACCGAATTCATTTTTAAAAGTACGGTAATGGGTGTCTTGATTGCCGTCTTCGTCGGCCTTCTGGCGGTTGTCCAGATCCGAGGAATGGCTCTGTTGCCGGAGGAATACATCGCTTTTCTGCAATTTCAAGAAGAGTAATTTTAATTTTTAAAATTTCCCAAATTAAATTTAAAATTTCCAGCTTCGAAGTGAGTTACAATTCTCACGAAGAAACCATTAAAAGATACGAAATCTTCAAAGCGAATCTGAAGGAGATCGAAAGACTCAACAATCAGCATTCTGGAACCACTTTTGGAGTCACGCAGTTCTCTGACCGTACTTATGAAGAATTCGCAAACACGATTTTGATGAACAAAAACTACATCAAGAAAACCGGAACTCCGTACGTAGGCAGCAAAGCGGCGATTCCGGACAGAGTTGATTGGAGAAAGAAGAACGTCGTCAGTCGGATCAAGAACCAGGGTACCTTGACCAGCACTCTTTGACCTAACTTGAGCATTTTTTAGGACAATGTGGATCTTGTTGGACATTCTCACTTGTCGCAGCTTTGGAATCCCATGTTTCGATCAAAACAGGACGTCACGAGCTCTTCTCCGAACAGCAACTACTCGATTGCGACACTGAGAACTATGGATGTGCAGGAGGGTACTTGGACACTGGCTACAAATACATAGGGTATTACGGTCTAGTCCATGAAGATATATATCCTTACACTGCCAAACAAGACAATTGCACCATTCCTGGTGACAACTTCCAGAAAATCCAAGGTTTCTACGACATCATCGGGGGAGAAGACATCATCGCTAACTTCGTCGCCGAAAAAGGCCCGGCTTCCTTCTGTAAGTCCTTCCATTACTACTCTAGATCAATGACCATCTTAGTAAATGAAACAATCAAACTATATCTCCCCCCTAATATCCACTAAGATCGTTTTTTCTTGCATAATCATGACCCGTCATCGACGGAATACTGTAGTCTTAATTGTGATTTTTTAACATCTATAATTCCATATATAGTTCTTAATTTTCAAAATTAGAACGATTTTTACACCTCATGTAGCCCCAATCCAGAAGTTTCTAGATCTGTACAGACAAAATATAGATCCAAAACATCAATTCCAAAATCACTATCAGAAGAAATCGGAACTTTAGGCCACTTCAGATTCCGAAAATTCGTGTCGAGACAACTCCCTAAAACTCCAAATGTGATTAATTACAAAACCACGTAAAATTTCGAAATCACTATCGTACAAAACCAAAACAACTCCATAGATTACTGTATCTGTCAAAAAATCCTAGAAATCCGTATCAAGACAATTCCATAAAAAACAAATTTTTAATTTCCAAATTAATTTCCTACAAAATTAAATCCTAATATATTCCTCCTTCTAATCTTCCATATCATATTCCAGCAATAATGTGCCCTAAAGAAATGATGCATTACACTTCTGGCATTTTCGACGTTCCCGATTGCGAAGCCACTATGGTCGGTTGGCATGCCATGGCAATTGTAGGATACACTCCAGAATACTGGATTATCAAAAATAGCTGGGTAATTTTAAATTTATTTTTTTTAGAAAAAATTTTTTTCCAGGGCGAAAAATGGGGAGAACAAGGTTACGTCCGATTCAAACGCGGAAAATCCCTTTGTGAACTCGACGGAGGAGCCGGAGGTCCTATTCTCATATAACAATTTCTTCATCATTATCCATAAATTTACATATATTTTTAATTTTTTAAATTTCGTCTTTCAATAAAAAAATTAAAACAAAAAAAAGCACTCAAGCAATTCAAGTGAACTTGATAGCACAAGCATTCGAATCAATAATAATAAGAGAAATTATGCAGGAATTATGAAAGCAAGATTACATTCGTACATCTTCCTTTCCATTACCCTATCGTTGAATAATTATAGTAACCAAAATTGGACGGCAAAACAATTCAAATATTTCACCGGTTAACGTACCCCACTGTGTGGAATCTTTGGTTTTTGCCATAATTGATCTTGAATCGTAAATCCATCAATTGTCGGAGATAAATGTTTAGATGGAATTTTGTTAAAATGTTTAGATCCAGAATCATATCTAAAACATTTTCTTCAACAATAAAATCCAAATTAAAAACTTACTTAAACATCATATTCATCATTTCTTCTTTGACAAGCTTAGGTCCCATTCCGTGTATTCTATGAGCAGTGTCCGACTGTCCATCCCAAGTGTACAAACCTCTATATTGACATTTCTGATCTCTAAACAATACCAAAAAATGTTTAGAATCCGATTGAGCAAGAGCTTCTTGAACTTTGTTTTTCTGATCATTAGATACCGCTCCTGGAAAAATAGAATATTGAAGAGCATTCACAATCAATCCTCTGTTAGATTTCGGAACATGTTTAGCAAATAATTTCAAAGTAGGTTCTGCTGTAGAAGGTACCGAAATTCTAGGCGTAGAATTTTCATCACCAGCATTTGATTTAGCTCTACTTGGTCGATAAACCGATCGAGACTGAACATCACCCATCTAAAAACACTAAATAATAAACAAAAATTTCTCCAAAACTTACATTACTAACACTTTTCGTCATGGAAGCAAACGGAGGTTGACTATGTCCTCTCTGCAGACTCGAATTGCTTCTTGCAGACATGTTCGGACTCGACGTTGCCAAATCAGGAAATTCTTTTTCTAATTTTTTCTTCTTATATTCCTCTAGTAATCTTTGTCTAAAAAACAATTAATATTAAAATTATTAAATAAACCAAACCTTCTTAATTCTTTTTCTATTTTCCGTTGTTCTGCAATTTCTTGTTTAGCTATTTCCTGTTGTCGTTTTTCCATATTTTTGGCTTCAATCTCCTCTACTTTGTCGGCAATTTGTTCTTTTCGCTTCATCAAATTCGCGTACAATGCATCCCTTTTTGCTCGCATTTCCGGAGTCTGAAATTATTTATTATTTATAAATTTAATCTTAATAATCATATTATTGTAAAAATCATATATCAACTTTTCTACAAAAATTGTTTTGACATAAATTTTCAAAGTTTTTACAAACTAAAGTAGTTTATAATTTTAGTTTTGCGGTTATTTCGTGGCCTTATGATTTCGAAATAATTCATATATCAAAAAAATAAGAATAAGCATTTTTTACAAAATTGTCTCAAAGTGAATTTCTAGAAATTAATAGAAATCACAATAACCTGTAATTTTGATTTTACATAGTAGGTACTTCGTGAACTTATGATTTCGAAATAATTCATATATCAAAAAAATAAGAATAAGCATTTTTTACAAAATTGTCTCAAAGTGAATTTCTAGAAATTAATAGAAATCACAATAACTCGTAATTTTGATTTTACATAACTATTTCGTAATTAATTTTTCAGAAATATATCCGAAATGAATTTAGAAACTCCTAAACTACGATCCTATGAGCTACACAAGCCCTCATCTTCCCTTACAAATTAAAAACGATATATAAAACTACCAACAACTCTCCAAAAAACCCACAATTATCACCAAAACCACCTTATGAAAAACAACTTTCTTATTTTACAACTCCTTACCATTCCAGATGACGATTTTCCAACATCCTTAATTTCAAAACCAGTTGCTGGAGTTTTCTCACCATTATCCCTTTGTTCACTCGATGCTTTTCTTACAGGAGTTGATTGAAAAGATTGAGAATTTTCAAAACCAGGATCACCAGGTGGACTAGCTCTTGTTTCCAAATTTTTCTGTTGCATATTATCTTGATTAATATCCGAATGATTTCTTAAATCATGTTCACTTTTAAATTCTGCCCAAGTTTTTCTCGGTGTTCTTGTTTGAGTTCTATAAGTAAGACCCCAATTTGTTAAATTTCTATTTAATTCCAACGGTGGATCAAGTCTACTATTAGATGCATTAGCTTGATGAAGATGAAAAGTATTTGCATTAGGAATATTCTGTTGTCCATACTCATCAAAATTTTGATTACCATAAATATTAGGACTTATCGAAGGTTGATGAATCTGTTCATACATACTGTATGACATTCCAACATGTTGCGGTGTTCCATTTCTAATTGTCGGATAATAAGGTTGAGAAGGCACTTGAGGCATGGCATAATTAGGTCCATCATACATCGACGGGGGTTGTTGTGGATGATATCCATAAGGCATGGCGTACATTTGATGAGGATCATGTCCATGATTAACAGGTGGTCTATACATAGCATTTTGTCCTCCATACATAATTTCATTATGAATAGAAGGTTGAGAAATAGCATGAGACATTCCATATGGCGATCGATTCATCATCGCTAAATTTTGAATCTGTTCTTGAAGATTCTGAACCTGAGCAGACAGCAATTCCTCCCTTGCCGTTGGCGGAGGAATTCCACCACTATCACTAGACGTTACTGAAGTCGGAACAGGAGCATTCAAGGCTTGAGCCGTCATTTCACTTTGAGCTCGATTTCTGTTCTGATGATCCTAAAAAATCAAAATCACTTAAACAAAACTCCCAAAAATTAAAAATATTCAAGCCAAAGTAGTCGAAATTTAAGAATATTTAAATAAAAATATCAAAAATTTAAAATTAATTAAATCAATCTATTCAAAATTTTAAAAATCAATAAAACACAAGAAACCACGTCTCAAAACGTCAAGAATAAAGATACAATCTCCGTCAATGACCAATTCTGGAAAAAAAATTATAAAATTGACAGACATCACAATTTTAAAAAAACTAAAAAACTGTCAAAAATTAAAATTGATTTGTTTACTACTTCATTTTAGATTTTCATCGAATAAATCAATTCCCGATCAACAGTGTCCAGTTTTCGATGGTCAAATCTTGCGCGAGGAGCTACTTCCTGTCTGCTTTCTGTTCTATTTAACCTTTCAAAAGAGGATTGTCCTCTATCATCCTTTCAAGGTGTGACGAAGTGCGCCGAAAAAGTTGTAAAAGAGCCTTCATCCAAGGACAGGATTAGTTTACATTTAGTGAAAGAATATTATAGAAAACCGTTATTGGTTTAGTCAACAACACCGAAAAATGTTCCTATATCTGCAGTCAGTATTCAAAATTTCGTTTTTAATAATATTTTCAATTTGATTAATATTCCTAATTGTGAATTTCAAAATTCTTAATTTCGGTTTTTCTACAGAATCTAGTTGCTTTAAAAAACCATCCTATAAATACAGTAGACTCCTAAAATCTACTAAAAACCCAATTTTCTCATGTTAGGAAATTAATCAAAATAAACTTCAATTTTAAGACCACTACTGATGACGAAAAAACAACCCCAAAAAGACTTAATAAAAAATTCAAAAAATCACATATCTCTATTACCGTATCCATGGTGGTAAATTTTCATTTTTCAATTGAGAAAATATTTTCAATTATGAAGATGAATTATATGATAAAGAAATTTTCATAAAAAATTAGCATAAAAGTATTCCATCCAATAAAATTAGAAATCTATCCATCTGGTTCCTGGCAATTGTTGAACCGTATCTTCAAAACCATACTGAAATCCAATCATGCTGTCCAAAATCGTCGATCCAGATACCTCATATGCCAGGTAATCTCAATTAATAAATACCTACAAATCCTAAATTCTAGTACTGAAGACGCAACTTTGACATTCATTTTCGTCGGTGTTATCATCCACGCCACAGCTATGACTCTTAGTTTCATTATTTACATTGTCGTTTACCATCAATATCTACGTTTTGCATTCCGTAAAAGACCTATTGGAAAATCAGAAACCAACACAATAACGATGAGTATCACAAACAACCACACCGGAACGACCAGCACGTACACCAATATCAGCGAGATAACTAAGCGTGAAATTCCCAGAAACAAAGACAAAAATAAGAAGGATAAAAACAAAACCAGGAACAATGACACCTATAAGAATAAAGATAAGAACGATAAGGATAAGAAGGAAGATAAAAGTAAAGATGTCTAAAAATGCAAAGATAAAAAAATTAACTTACAGAATTCTTCATCAATTTAAAAAAGGCATCTTTCCCGGCTTTTTGTCGTTCTACTTCACTAGCAGTGCTGAAAAAATAAAATCACACTCTTATAAAAACCATATATGAACTTTTTTAAAAATTGTCTTGATATCAATTTCCAGAAATCTCCAGAAATTAGTCTATATGATAATTTCGATTTTCTTGCCATGGTGATTCGTAATTTTGCAAGATTTCGAGATCAATCATATATGAACTTTTTTCAAAATTATTTCGTCATGAATTTTCAAAGGTTTCTAGAACCTAAAGTAGCACATATAAAAACTTTGATTTTGTAATATTTCTGAAAATAGTTTTTTAAAATTAGATTCTGCTTAGGTAAATCTGAAAACTTCCGGATCAATACATATAACACATATAACCTTCCATCGTCTTTTAAAAGTCAAGGATTATATATGAAACCATTAATAAGTCTCCAAAATCACAACTAACACCCAAAGTACCCATAAAAAAAAATCATTTTGCTTGTCATTAATAAAAAATTCCACTTACTTTTCCAAAAATTGTTTCTGTTCATATTCTTGCCGTCGTTGATGCATAGCTAGACGAATTGCCGTCAAACTCGTTGATTCTCTGTTATCCAATGACCGATCTTCATTAATTTCACTAGGTGATTGTAATCTATCAGCTATAGCTCCAAAAGTAGTTGCAGTTCCCGGAGGAAGTGTTGTCGGTCTATATGGTCTTTCCGTACTTTTGTTTGTCATCAAAGAATCTTGTGAACTCAACGACAAAGTTCGATTTCTATCCACCGAATGCAAGGATAAATGATTATTCCGAACTTTCGGTGGATGTGAAGGTCTATTGGCGATATTCTGAGCTCGTAAATCAGGAATAGCGTTGATTGGAACAAACCGACGTTGAGTCGGGGACTGTAGCTGGACTGGAGGGGGTTCTGGCAGCGGTTCGAAGAAATAAAACAAGTCAGCTAGGAACGCATTAATATTAGGTTGGAGACTCTCGTGAAGATACAGAATATCCTCAATCTCAAAGTGGAAGGGATTCCATGGGAGACAAACTTGGCAAAAGTTCTTCAAAAGTCCCAAATTGTATCGGCAATCTTGCAAGCTGTTTGGATCGTTGAAGCAGATATCGGTCACGATCATTTCGTGAGGTCTGTAGAAGGACACCAGTGCTGTTATGCAGGTACCGTCACATAGATCTTCATAAAGGTCTTCCATCTCGGGAATCGTCGCGTCTCCGTTGCCAGATCCCTTCAACGGCAAATCCTGTCTTTCGACGTCATCTCTGACGAGCAAGCAGATCTTGTTAATCCAGAATAACAGGGCATCTACACAATCCATAGGTTCTTCTCGTTTTTCGACAGTGGTGTAGGCATTGACAGCTTCCACGACTCTGTCGATGGAGATAATTGACTTCATGTGAGCCGTCATCAAGGCATCAATCAGCGCAAGATGGTTAGATAACCGTAGGGGATTGTCAGCTACCAACCCCATTTCAGTCACAAGAGAACCATCAGAATCCCGAACTTCCAACTCGACAGCATGGGACAAAGCACGCAAAACAGTTCCATGGGGTTGATTGACGAGTCCCGGATCTCTGAGGATCTTACTCGCTGCTTGAGAATATAGAGATCCATTGGTCAGAACTGCAGCTACAGCAGGACAAAGATTAAGATTTCCTTGGTCATCTCGATAAAAAAGTTCTCTCAATTTGTCCGGAATTCCGTTATCCTCATAAATCCGCGTTATTAGCCATTTAATCGAAGCAATCAACTTCCCCTGGAAAATAAACAAATTCCGATATATCAATTATGTCAGTTTTACATTTTTAAAGCTTTTTAGAAATCGATGAACAAACGCCAAGGGTCCAAACACTGCGTATGTTGCAATGCATTAAAAATGAACACTTTTCAATTTCAAAATTTCGAAAATGTGGCTTAATATTTCCGAAATTTAGCGTTTTAACAATTATATGAAACTTAATCAATTAAAATCGATCCAAAATCGACTTAAAATTTTTAAAAACAAAAAAACTAAAAAATTACATATAAAACAAAAATTACAAAACTTACTTCTTCCGAATTATACTGACTAACATTGATTGGACGGTTATCATCTTCCATGGCATATACCCGATCGTGCTAAATAAATTCAATAAAAAAAATCGCAAAATAATCCAACCAAAAAAAATTTAAAATTCAATTTAAACCGCAAGGTCGAAACTTTTTTCGCGTCAAGAAAAAACAAAAAAAAATCATATAAAACTGGTCATTTAAAATTTCATAATAGATTTTTCAATAATATTATATTTTTAAAAATAAATATAAAGTCAAAAAAAACTGCAAAATACATAGATAAAACTTAGCCCTTCAACAATGCAGACTCAGCGGGAAAATGCCAAGTCTTTCAAGTTCACGGCCAGTTTTGTCAAACAGACCACTCGCGCCCGGCCGCACGCTAGCGTTCAATATTGCAGTACCCGTTTTGACCATTTATGAAATCTCCAAAAATGAAATAGCTAGGTAAAATCACATTTATTGACTCAATCGATGGCTCTAAAGTCTTTCATCTTTAATAGCCTTCGGCAAACATTCCCAAGTACTTGACATTGAGATGAGAAAAATTAACATCATAAATAAAATTAAAACAACGACATTAAAATTCCCCTATCCCATATAATCTCTATGATTTAACAATTCCTCATCATATGGAACAGCTTCAATCTGTCGACCATTAAACCATCGTTTATCAAAGACTCCTCTAGCTTGAGTAGCATCATCCATATTCTGATATCTTACGAAAATTCTTATTTCACCTCGTACTTGAACAATCGTTACCTAAAAAATTAATCTCAATAAAATTCGCAAAATCCAATTAAACCCACATCCAAAACCGGTCCATATTTTTCACATTCTTCTTTAACTTCTTGTTGTAAATACTCATCCACTTCCTCAGGCATTACCATCTTCTTCAAAAGCATTACCCGCGTTTGTTCACTTCTCATCAACTTCCTCATTAACAGATGCCTCGCATCATTACCTCTAATTTCGCTTATCTCCATTGCCGAGAGAGGTTGTTCTTCATTTTCCTGACCAGCAGCTCTGATTTCGTCACTCAAGGCACCTGCCCTAGTTGCAGCTTCTAAAGCTTGAACAGTATTCAACTGAGGTCCTTTCGATTTTGCAATAGCTTTCTTCTTTTTCTTAAACATAGGTTGATGACTTGCTTCATTTGATCCTTGCGATGTAATTTTATTAATAACAGCAACCTGTTTCTTCTTTGACTCTTCAATTACCGCCAATGCTTTCGAATTAGATTCATTATTCCCACCAGTAATAGCCAACTGTGGACTATAATCCTCTTCAAAAACATTAGTTTCCGGCAGTGCACTTGGATGAGGGGCAAATGTAGCTTTCTCACCCGGTTTCAATGCTGGTTGAAGTTTGATCCTTGATAAAATATCCTTTGGTTTTTTCGCTGCTGGTTTTTCTTCTTTAACTTCTACAGTAGCTGCAGGAGCAAAAGATGGTCTATGAGGTTTTGGTGGAGCTTCAATAGGTTTAGGTTTCTCTTCATTTTCTTTGGCAAGTGGATCAAATACCATAGGTGGAGGAGCAGCAATCGCCCGTTCCCCGAAACGAGTAGTTTTGCCATTCTGCGTTGTCCCATTAATTTTGGGGGAATTTGAGCGAGATTTCCTTTTCTTTTTATTCCTGGACCTTCTAGATGGAGATGGTGATCGTTCCGGAGAAACTTTCTTTCCAGTTTTCTAAAAATTACCAATCAATAAAACACTCAATGATCCTCAGGCATTGATATTTTATTTCGGACCTTTTCATTAATAAACAAAAACGTCAATGCCTTAGAATCAAACAGAAACTACAGTGAATCCAAAATTGAAAAAATCACTAACCCCTGCAGCTTCTTGAGCTTGAATTCGAGCAGTGATCGCCGCCGCTGCCATGGCTGCTGCTGTTGGTAGGGCCTGTTGAGTATTTGGGACAATGTAACTCAGAGCTTCGGGAGGAGTAATGCACTTCCCAACTCTCATCAGTTTACCTCCAAGATCAAACATGTTCATGCCAGCAATCGCGTCTTGAGCTGCTTTCGCTGTATCAAATTCAATATAACCAAAGCCACTGAAATTAATCCAATAAACAACAATAGAGAAAGAACAGAACTCACCGATGCCTACCACCGGGAGATTTGGCTAGTTGGCATTTTAAAATATTACCAAAAGAAGAAAATACATCTCTGAGATCGATTTCTGTGAGGTCTTCATGGACACTTGCTACATAAATACGATGGAACTTCCTAGCTTCTGTCATAATCATGTCGATGATAGGCTGGGCTTGTGGCATAGTTTGAGGACGACCCAACTGAAGCTGTACCCTACCACGCTCAACTTTGATATTCCGTCCTCCCATTATGATTCCATTCATCCCTTCTTGAGCCAAGACGGCTCCTTCGGGAACCTCAAATTCCAGGAAAGCATAACCTTTGTGATGCTAGAATGCTTTCTTAAACCGACGTTAGTCATTTAAAAACTTACTCCAGTGGAAGCATCAAAGCTCATGTTGATGGATTTCACAGGACCAAATTGAGAAAATGTTTCTCTAATTTGGTCTTCACGGACTTCAAAACTAATGGATCCTATGTAAACACGAGCCATCAAGGACAGTGCTTGGGCATACATGGCGACTTTTTGTTGCTAAAGGACATATAATGATAGGTTGTAGACATAATGGGACTTACGTTTTCTTGATGTGCCGCTTGTTGCTTCTGCATCACGTGCTTGATGGACTGGTCCATGGCATATCGTTTGGCCCGATCCAGATCTCCTCGTTCAGTTCTGTGCAATGAAGATAATCCTAATCCAAGTACCTGGGCTTCCTTCTTCGCTCCAGGTCCGATGTAAACCTGAAATTTGACGTTCAGAGCAAGGTGTTTGTAATTTCGAAAAACAAAGTGAATAGTTTCGAAAAATTAGAACAGTAAACCAACCTTGCCATATTGCTGAAGTACAGGCATCGCTGCTGGTCTGGCTGATGGAACAGCGGTTATCGATCCGGCGGAAGGGGGTTGGGGAGCTTCGGGTGTCTGTTCGGTGCTCGTAGACGGAGCATCTGGAGTCTGCGGACTGTGATCGAGATCGTTCGGTGGCTTAACGCCATTGGTCGGGGGTTCTGCAAATTGAGAAGACTGTTCAACCTCCATTATATCGGAAGCGAATAATCTAGGGATATTACTCTGTTGCTAAAAACTGCTTCAACGGAGCCGGGAATGGACACAGTGGAATCAGTCGTTCTTCTGTCTGAAATACAGTAATAATTACTATATACATATTTTTGGGGAATTTACCGATAAAAAATGAAATTAGAAGAACAGCAGTGGACCGAAGAAAGAGGGAAATATATAAACCGAAACCAATTGACACAACAACGAAACAATCCGTCCGGGACCGTCCAAGCTGAAAAGACAAATCGGATGGGCGATGACTAATCACAAGGAAACTCCGACGTCGTAATCGACAGGTTTTTTAATTTTTTATTTTTAAAATTTATAATTTTTAGTTTGTTTACTATTTCGTAGATATCTCGTTTCCAATAGGCCGCTTTCTCGAGCTCCCGTCAACCCAACTCCCTCTGTCGTTTCCGCGGCCAAAGTCGAAGCGCGTTGACAATTTTGGATCAATCAATAGATCGGACAAAGTTTCCTTTTTGAAGCTATTTTGCGTAATTTTGTAATTTTTCTAACACGAAATTAGGGTATTTTTAAGTTTCAAAAATTATCTAAAATACAATAAAATCCATAAGTTCTGAATCCGACGTCAGAATTGCTCATTGGACTTCAGATTCCGGAGATTCAAAATTTCCTGTTTTTTTATTATATTTTAGATTGTTTTTGAAATTTAAAAATATCTAAACTTTGTGGAAAATACGTAAAATTGCATGAAATGGGTCTTGATAGAGATGTACGGTAGTTGTTCCCCGAGGCATTTATCACTAAATTGTGTAAGATTGGTCTTATTTTTTGTGTTCCTTAGTATTTCTGACAGATTAGTCTAAAATTTCAGTCATGGAACTAAAATCGATTTTAGAAAGTTTCGAAATTAAAGACTCATGAGAGTAGCTGTCTTGCAATCCATTTTTACCTTGTTATACCAGTCTTTTCCATCACTTAATCGGCATATTGGGCTATGTCAGGACCCCAACAAACTAGTCTAAAAGTATTTCGGAGACAGTGAGTCAAGGGGGTAAATGCCCCTGAGGAAGCGACTACTCCCCGAGAGAAACCACTGTACAATTCACTTTTTCGTTTTTAGAATAATTTCGTCATAATTACAGTACTTTAAACTTCCACTAACACAACTAAAAACTGATTTTTTTTTAATTTTAAAGCAATGCGAGTCGAGAGGACTAAATGACCCAAGGGGGTGATTATTATGCATGTTTTGATTTTTTTTTTGAGGTATGAACCTTGACCGTCAAGTGACTAAATATGGCGGCCTCCAGACCAAAGTCAGAAAAAAAGGAGGAACTCTGATTCGGAAAAAAGTAAGTTTCAATTTTCGAAGATAATTGACTTTTTTCAATTTTCTTCAGAAATTCGTCTACGATGAAGAGCAGTGGGTAGCTTTATGTGTTCACAACCAGCAGATTCCGTTGTTGGAGTGGTACCCTACGGCGGACGAAATCAGAAAACATGAACCTATCAAAGTTATGGATTTACTGGACTGTCTATTTGTACATTTGAGTATCGGAGACGACAGATGTTTCATCATTGGTTTTTCTGACGAGAATAGGCCCGTAATTGAATTCGCTGCGAGAACCCCGTGAGTAACCAATTTTAATTTTTATAAAAACTAAAGTAATTCAGTGAAGACGCCAAAAATTGGATCGAGGAAATCACGACTTGTTTGAAGAAGCTCCATTGCCTCAGCGACCACGACAACGAGTACCAGTCGATGCCGGTCCAGCGAGATCCTGAAGAAAAACAAGAAGAATCCAGTACCAGATTAATCAAAGCCCCTCCACCGAGGACATCGCCTCAAGTCGTTTCCAGAGAACAAAGTAAGTCCAAATAAATTAATCGTACTATTTTAAACTCGTGTATAAACTTTTCTCAAAATTACTTCCATTTTAGTTTCTGGAAGTTTTTAGAATCTAAAATAACCGAAATTCTCGAACTTATGTGATAGTGATTTTGTAATTAGTTATGAAATTCACATATGCAATTTTTATGAAGTAGTTTCTAAGTGAATTTCTAGAAATATTAGGGATTTAAATTTTCGAATTTACACGATAGTGATTTCGTAATTAATCGTATATTAGAGACTCATATATGAACTTTTCTCAAAATTACTTCCATTTTAGTTTCTGGAAGTTTTTAGAATCTAAAATAACCTAAATTTTCGAATTTACATGATAGTGATTTCGTAATTAATCGTATATTAGAAACTCATATTTGAACTTTCTTATAAAACTATTTCCACTTGAACTTTTAGAAGTGTTTAGGAACTCAAGTAGTTTGTAATTTTGGTTCTGTGGCTGTTATTTTGTCATTTGGTTTTTGAGAATTATACTTTGTGTATATAGGTGTTGAAACTTTTAGATTAGGGTTGCATGGGGTACATGACCTGTCTACTTTCAAGGGTTGATAATTGCATATGAAATTATTAATAATTCTCCAAGAAATTAGAATCAAAATACTTTACTAAAAATTACTTTTTTAATAATTTAAAATTTAGGACGTTTGAATCTCACGGACGAGATTCCTTTGCCGTCGTCTTCAGCTCCGGTTTTACCTCTCAGACATACAGTAATACCGAAAAACGAATCCAATGATTATCCGTCTTTTGCTCAAATCCCAGATCAATCGCCCCCCAGTTCGCCTCCTGTCTCCCCTTCGATCCAGAGGGCAATTGTATCTAGTCCTAGAAGGACTTCGAATTCTATCACTCTTCCGGAACCCACAACCCTACCTCCGAAACTACCTCCCAGGAAAGTACCAGATTTAACGACACCACTCCCAATGTCCCCAACAACATCAAATGTAAGTTGTTTTTGGTGGTTGTAGGATAGGTCGTTCCTTTGAGTCTTTCTTATTTGGAATTTAAAAAAATCAGTTTTTAGTTGTGTTAGTGGAAGTTTAAAGTACTGTAATTATGACGAAATTATTCTAAAAACGAAAAAGTGAATTGTACAGGGGTTTCTCTCGGGGAATAGTCGCTTCCTCGGGGGCATTTACCCCCTTGACTCACTGTCTCCGAAATACTTTTAGACTAGTTTGTTGAGGTCCTGACATAGTCCAATATGCCGATTAAGTGATGGAAAAGACTGATATAACAAGGTAACAATGGATTGCAGGACAGCTACTCTCGAGTCTAATTTCGAAACTTTCTAAAGTCGATTTTAGTTACATGACTGGGATTTTAGACTAATCTGTCAGAAATACTAAGGAACACAAAAAATAAGACCAATCTTACACAATTTAGTAATAAATGCCTCAGGAACAATAGTCATGCGACTTTTTTGATTATTGGTCTTCATAAAATTACTTTACGGTCGACGGAGCAGATTCTATTTTTGTCGATGCTGCTTCTATTCCGAGGGTGTTGAAAGTTTTATTTTTATTTCTCAATTTTAGACAAAATTGCCAAATGGGCATCACCAATACGACTTCCCCCTCACACCGCCAATGGGTCCTAGGCAATCTCAAACTCAATACGATCTATGTCCGGCTTCGAATGGGGCTTCATCGACGGCAATGGTTTATTCCAAGTTCTCATTTGGGCCTGATGGAGAAGTTGGGTAAGTTTATTAAAGTTGGAATAAATTAATTTATTTAAAAAAGTTTCAGAGAAGGAGAATCGTCTCGACTTTCTCAGGAAATGACTCAATTAAGAATGTCGTCGGCTTCTTCTTCCACGACGGAAGATTCTCACGAGTCCACAAAGTCCCATCCAGGGGACTATACTCTCCTCAGTCCACCCCCAAGACCCCCGAAGAACCTAGCCCTGAGTTCGGGGTCCTTGAATTATGCAGGGTCCTTCCGGGAGTCCAAAGCCCCCCCAAGGACGGTGTCCTTGCTGCTGACCATTTGCGTCGAGCATTTGTCCCTCGTCGAAGTTGCGGGAAATGTTTGGTGAGTTCCTACAGTAACTATAAGTTAAAAGTTCTAAGTTCAGATAATTTCAAAAATAGGTATTTTTATTTAAAAATGATAAATATAAATTTCAAAAAAAATAAAAATAATTGTGAATTTTTATTATTTAAAAAGTAAAAACCGTAAAATTTGTTTTCAATTTTACATAAAAAACAAATTTATAATTTAGTTTTGAAATTTTTTAATTTTTTAAAATAATTATAAAATTTTTAATTTTTCAATAATTATAAAATTCGTTAATTTTTTAAAATAATTATAAAATTCGTTAATTTTTTAATAATTATAAAATTTTTAATTTTTTAAAATAATTATAAACTTTTTAATTTTTTAAAATATAAAATTTATTAATCTAAGAAATTTCATTTTTTTGTTTAAAAATAAACTTATTTTTTAAAAACAAATGTCATTTGATTGACATAGAATTTATCTGGGTATGTTTTCCACTCAGAACCTCGGAAAATAGGTCTTCAAAATAACTTTTCAAGGTCGTATATAGAAACTATACATTTTATTTTTATCAATGGATTAGTTTTTATTTTTCAAAGATCAAAATTTTTTGCATTTTGATAAAAACACAAATTATATTCAAGAATCAATTTATTTTTTTATTTTAATATTATTTTTGATTTTATTTCTAATTTTAATTTTTAATTTTTATATTTTATTTTTAATTTAATTTAAATTTTTATTTTTATTTTTGAGTTGAATTATTTTCCGTTATTTCATATATATTTACCTAATTCAGTCTGATAATTCTAAAAATATAAAAAATAATGACGTAATTTTAATTGAAATTAAACTGAGGATAAAAAAGTTGATTCAAGGTTCCCGAGTGAAGTTTTTATATTTTAATTTTATAATTTAAAATTTCTATTTTTAAACAAAGTAATTTAAAATTTATTTTTTAAAGTAATTTAATTTTTATTTTTTTAAAATAAATTAAAATTTTATTTTTTAAATAATTAAAATTTTTAAACGTTTTATTGGACTTTGTGTGGTTGTGGATTTTTATGGATTTATATTTTTACTTTTACAGTAATCAAATGAGTTTTGAGTGTCTTATAAAGTCCTTTTTTAATGATTCATCGACTAGCATGACTTTTTTGCAGTATTTCATAAGTCATTGTTGACTTTGATTTTCGTCAATATTGAGTACTTTTTTTCATAGATCTGTGAATTGAAAATAAAATTTTTGGGGCATTTTTGAATAAACAAATTTATTTCGTTAAAATGTTCAGGAACAAACGTTTTCGAATACCTTAGTGATTCATTTATCGATTAATTTTTAGGATCGGAGGCTGGAGTCAGGAACAAAATGCTACCTTGACTAATCTGATCCACTTTGGGGATCAGCTCATGGAAGTAAACGGGAAACCAGTCAGGGGACTCCATCAATTTCCCGCAATTTTTTATTCTGACATTACTCCTGGAATTCCGGTGAGTTTAAAAAACAAATTTTTGTAAAAAAAGATCTTTATTTAAGAAATAAATTTCTGTAAAAAAAAGATCTTTATTTAAAAAACAAATTTCTGTAAAAAAAGGATTTTTATTTAAAAAACGAATTTTTGTAAAAAAAGAGCTTTATTTAAAAAACAAAGTTTTGTAAAAAAAAAGATTTTTATTTAAGAAATAAATTTTTGTAAAAAGTTTTTATTTAAGAAAAATTAAGTTTGTTATTTGAAAAGTATATTTTTGTCTTTAAAAAAATTAGTTTTTGATGTTTTTACGAAATGTTAAAGGATTTTTGATTTTTACTTTTTTAGATTCCGATAAAAATCAGATCGATTCCACATGGTTCGACTTATGTGGTGAAGAAACCTAACGACCTCTATACCCCCAGGTCGTTCGGGATCGTCTTCCACAAGAAGAAGAACAGGATAGACGAAATCGTGCCTCTCTCGAGAGCGGCCAAAGCGGGAATCCCGGGCAAGATGAGTCCGTTCTTATACAGTAAATCTGAAGTGGCTTCTGTGATCACCGAAGTCGACGGAGTTCCTATGAATCCCTTCGCCACAAACGAGCAGTTCTATAAAAGGATGGAAAAAGTGCCAAATGGATCTGAGATCAAGTTGGTCATCCAGCCTCATGATTTCGTCAAACTGGTCAAGAAACAACTGAAAACGATCAAGAATTTAAAAAAATTTATCCACGAAAATTAGATTACAATTGAATCAAGATGGAGATTATTGAATTTTTAATTTGATGGAGATCTTCATCTTGAGTCAATCTGTAGATCATGGGTACAAAGAGGGTTTTTTTAAAGATCATTTCCTAGGGAATTATTTCGAAAAATTAAATTAGGATGCTTCGGAGAATTTCGCCGTGATTTTTGTTTTTCGTCTTGAGACCTGGTTTTCGTTCTAAAACTACTGTAAATCCAAATATTGTCTTAGAACGAAAACTAGGTCTCAAGACGAAAATCAAAAATCACAGTGAAATTCTCCAAAGTTGATTATATTTGTGTACTGTAGATTCTGAAATGAGACTTTCCGGGATATGATTTCTTAGATTAGTCACAAAGGACTAGCAGCTTTATTGATTTGAGATTATTCATATCAGATAGCTATAAATGATTTTCAATAATATTATATCTTGGGGAGTTTTAAAATAAGGCTTTGAGCCGTTATGACTGATCACTCGGGAGATCGGGGGAACTGGAGGAGTTAGGGTGAAGTGGGAACGTCCCTCATTTTGTATTCTTTGCAGCAGATTTCGGTACATCGTTCGAGAGACTTGAAGTTGTTCAAAGTACCTCCGCAACCTCCGTACTTGTAGGGAACGCAGGTGTCACTCAGGGGATGGTAACCGTAACGGGTTTCCATGTTGTTGCAAGGGCCTGGATCTCTGGGTTGGAGACAGAAGTCAGAAGGATCTTCGCAGCAAATTGCCACGTTGTACTCTGCACTCATGTGGCAGATGTGACCAGCAGGACATCCTTGATTAATGCCGCAACTGACTGGTTTGTTAATCTTGGATTCCAACAACGGAAGACCATGAGGACAGTAGTTCCTGTATTCTGGACAGAGTTCTTCACAAGTCTGTTTGCTGATGAAGTTGTTTTCATTTCCCTTGGTGCCTCCGTAGATGAAAGATTGACATTTGCTAGAACCGTTGTCGAAGTACCATCGAGGAAGAGCCTCTCCTCCGGTCCCCTGATTCAAGGGCTGTTCACAGACCTCAGTTCCTGATCGAGGACAACAAATAGTACTCAACTCGGTTGATCCGACGTGGCAGTAGTGAGATTGAGGACAAGAATCTAGTTTCTGACCGCCCGTACAGAGCATTCTCTCTCCAGAAGCATCGATCAAGGGTTCTCCGTAGAGACAAGGGTTCAGTTCTAAAAAGATTGATTTTAAATATAACTGTAGAAGTTTCTAGGATCTCTTAGCATCTAATACGATTTCTCCAAAGTATCTAGAGTCTTAGAAACTTCTAGGATATCGCGGAAGTTCCCAGAAGAAAGTTTTGAAAACTTCCAGAACCTTCTGGTAACTTCCGAAAAGTCCGAAATTTCCCAGGATTCAACTTGAAATTTTAAAACGGCTTAAATTTCGAGATCTGGAAATTTGTATTAACGTAGTTTTGTAACAATTTCCATTTTTATTTTTATAATAATATTAATTTGAAATTTCTCATAGAGAAGAAGCTATACAAAAGTAAGATTTCGAAATCCCGGACAAAACTGAATTTTTCTTAGAAAGTGCTCCAAAGTTCATTTTTAAAAATATAGATTTTTTGAAATTCTGAAGGATTGTGAGAAATTTGGGATTTTGTCTGGGATTTCCGGATTTTTTACAAACTTTGGTTCTTGGTTGAATTACCCACCATGACATTGTTCCTGACACATTTCCCTGGTTAAAAAGTTGTTAGCATTTCCTCCGAGTCCTTTGTAGTAGAATTGACGACACATCTGGATGCTTCCGTCGTAGTACCATCGGTCCAAATGGTCTCCTCCGATACCCAACTCCATGGACAAGTCGCAGGGTTTCCGGGTACCGGGACAGCAGTTGGTGGTTTCGGGGGTTCTTCCTATGTGACAGAAGTACCCGGCAGGACAAGTGTCTGATCCTCCGCAGATGATTGGTTCTTTTCTGTCGTTGAGTAGAGGTTCATTTCCGTTAGCACAGGGGTTGGGGTAGACGGGACAGACGAGTTCGCAGTCTTCGGGGGTCAGGAAGTTGTTCGCATTGCCTTTGGACCCTTGGTAGACGAAGGACCGACAACGTTTGGTTTCCTTGTCGAAGTAGAACCTCTTGATCATCGCGTTCCCGACTCCCAAGGACAACGGGTGATTGCAAGGTTCCCCATCTAAATTATTACTTTCGAACAAATCATAGTTACAGTACCCACTTTTAGGACAACAGTAATTCGGCATGTCCTCTGTCCCGATGTGGCAGAAGTGAGTTCCAGGACATCTTTCGTTAGGAGAACAGATCTTCGGTTGATTCCCGACCATCAAAGGAGATCCGGATCCACAAGGATTTTCGAACGCAGGACAAGCAGATCTGCATTCACTCGAGGTCAAGTAGTTATTTTGATTTCCTCCCATTCCTCTGTAGATGAAACTTTGACATTTCTTCTCGACAGAATTGAAGAACCATCGAGTACTTTTCGCATCTCCTGTGCCTTCCGCTTTCGGCAATGTGCAAGGATTTTTGACTAAAAATAAATGAGTCAGCGAGCCAGTCATTAATTTGCTCTGAGCTGTTCATCAACAAAATCCAAAGTTTACGAGTTTTGCAGGAAAATAGATTACGGGAAGTCTGGACTTTAAACTAAGACCTCCCTCGGGGGAAATACTCTGGATTTAAATTGGTAAATTTAGGGAAAAGATGTGAATACAAAGTGTTTCAAAAAATGGAAATTTCGAAGATCTGTAACTCAGTGGATATTGGATGAATTTTAGAAATTTCTTTTGTTTTAGGATCTACTGAGATTCAGCTTTCGATATTATATAAAAAAAGATTAATTTTAGAGTGTTTTTAAAAAGATGATTGAAATTTTAGAGATTTTTTTGTTTTGTAAGTTGGTTGTTAATTTTTGGCGTTCTGTTCCAGAGCCGACTTCGTTCGTTTGAAAAAAAGAAAAGTGTTCCCTTTGTATTTTGGGAGAAGCAATTATCGTTTTTTTTGATCGTAAAAAAGTAATAAAATTACTTGGATTTGACAAAAAAGAATTATTAAAATCCGTTAACATACTGTATTAGCTAGGGAGATTATTTTTCATGTTAAGATTAAAGCTGAGAAATTTGGTATATTGGTTTAATAAGAATCACTGAATATAGGATTTTAACTTTCTGCTCAAGTTCTCAAACGCACCTCCTGAACAGCAGACTGTAGTATCTGGACTCATTCCCACATGGCACCAATAAGTAGAGGGACATGGGGACACTGGTCCGCACTGTCTCGGGGCTCCAGATGAATCCAGAAGCAGATCCCCGCTAGAACAAGGGTTGACACACTCTGGTTGACATTTCTGTTCGCAAGCTTCCTTGGTCAAAAAGTTGTTTTGATTTCCCTTGGTGCCCTTGTAAGTGAACGATTTGCATTCTCTGCTGCAGGATTTATCATTCGGATCAGCGTACCATCTGGTGAGATTGTCGTGTCCAACTCCAACTTCCATCGGTTGCTTGCAAGGGTTGGATATCGCCCCAGGACAACAAGCTGTAGTTTCCTTTGTCGCTCCAATATGGCACCATTCGCCTTTTTCGCAGAGGTTGTTCAAGGGAGAACATTCTTTCCTCTCACCGTAATCAAAAAGAACAGGACAGGGATTAGTCCATTCTGAAAGGATATCGAGTAGATGTCTTCGAAGAGGTATAAGCTTAATGAAAGAGATTATTTCACTTAAGTCGGATTTTCAACATAAATTTTACCTACAAAAAAGCGTAACTTTTAACTTAATAACAAATGAAAATTGTCACTATTAAGTTGTAATTTTTGTCTCAAAGATAAAATATCTATGAAAAATGTAATTGTTACATTTCGCAATTGTTACTAACCTAAAAGTTATCCTTTTTTGTGTAAACTTAATCTAACTATATATTGAATTTAATATATCTGATACATCAAAACCATTTTAATGTATCGATATATCTATATAATCCATCGATATCAATACAAAAAAGCGTAACTTTTAACTTAATAACAAATTAAAATTGTCACTATTAAGTTGTAATTTTTGTCTCAAAGATTAAATATCTATGAAAAATGTAATTGTTACATTTCGCAATTGTTACTAGCTTAAAAATTACGCTTTTTAGATGATTTTAAATTTAAAACTTATATTCAGAATCCCCGATTTGATCTTCCTAGATTTTTGAAAATCATAATAATCTAAGAAATCTATAAATCTAGATTTCCATTTTTACAGATTTCTGATTATTTTTAAAAACTACTTAAACAATTGCAATAATCATAAAAGTATCTAATTTCCAAAAAGAATAGTCAAAATTAGAATAGCAAACAAACTATTTAAAAATAGATAATCAAAAAATTCAGTAAGCAGATTAACGTTTTTTCGCGCGATATATGAAATTTCGCACATTTTTTTCTTTCAAAAAAACTTCAATATTGGACGATGGATTCTGAATGCTTACTTCCAAAATACACTATAGCTCATTCTAAAACTCCGACTTGAGGAATGTTAGTTTTTTAGATCCTTACTCATGCAATTCCTTTTGCATTCGTTGAAAGTCAAAAAGTTGTTTTCGTTTCCTCCTCTGCCCTTGTACATGAATTCAATGCATCTCCTGGCGATGTTGTTGTAGTAGAATCTCTTCAGAAGGGACTTTCCTTGGCCCACGTTGATCGCCAAGAGACATCTGTCGCTGATTCCGCTCCCCATGCAGCAGACTGCCTCGGTTTCCCCTATGTGGCAATAGTGGTCTTTGGGGCACTGGGTAGGGTCGCTAGGTCCACATCTGAGTTTCTTTCCGTCGGGATCCCGGGCTGGAAGTCCATGTCTACAAGGATTCTCAGAATCAACGAGAGGATTTTGTTTTTCGCAACTTTCTGCACATTGAACATAAGTGATAAAGTTGTTGGCGTTCCCCTTGAGACCCTTGTAGAGGAATCTCTTACAAGTTCTAGTAGCTACATCGTAATACCATCTGGGAACCAGGGCATCTCCCTCTCCGTTGACCCTGACCAAAAGACAGCGATCTCCCCAGTTGTTCGTTGGACAACAAACAGTCGTCACGAAATTGGCTCCTGTATGACACCAGTAATCTTCCGGACAACCCCCGTTTGGTTGGACTACGTAGTTACAGGAAACCGGAGTATCAAAGGTGTTTGTCAAGGGACGACCGTAGGGGCAGGGGTTAAATTTGTCTAAATTGGGAGTTTTTTAAAATTACTTTATTTTATTCCTCACTATTAGGTTTTCTGGAGGGTCTCAACCATGAAGCAGTACTTTGTTTGGCATGATCTCCGGTGTACGGTGGAGGAGTTGGGAGTTCGGTGTTGTTCGTTATTGTCGAGCCTGTAGTAACCGGAATCAGAGGGGAATTCGTGGTGGTTTTTGGTTCTGGAGTAGACGAAGGGGTTGGGGTCGTCGTTGGGGTCATCGTTTGAGTGACGATGTTGACTCCAGGACCAGTCACGATACGGATATTCGGAAAAATGTCTGTAAACGTTTAATTAAAAAATTAAGAACAAAATTCTTACTTCCGCATCTGGGGCAGTTATTCAGGGGCCGAATGGGCTGGGGCCGGTAGTTCCATCGGTATCTGTTCTGCTGACAAGCATTGTTCAAACAGTTGGTTCTTACTGGATAATAATTAGTTCTGACTGGTTGAACAGGAACTTGTTGAATAACATAAGACCAAGAAAATCCAATCAGAAAAAAACCGAAAATCAGCATTTGTGGCTTCATTTTCACCACAGTTAACTTTAAACTGAGCAAGTCAATTTCGATTTCTTGGATTACCTTTCTTATCCACTTCCGAAGTTTTTTACTCAAGTTCAAAAAAGTCAAATCAAGTGGCACCGAGTGGTCACTATTTGCTTTCGGACTTCTTCCGTTGTTTCCTCATTCTCCCTCGCGCTGACAAATCCACGACGTGACTTTCCATTGTTTGCGGACATTGCTTCCTTCTTTTATCTAAGGTAGTATATTAAATTTAGTAACTTAAGAAGTGAAAATGACAAAAATATGGATTTTTAGGTTTTTATTACAAAAAACGAAATTGAAAATAAATTTTATCGAAATGCAAAATCACGAATGGAAACTCTAGGTTTCAAAAGAGGTCTAGGACACTCCAGAATGCGTTGGACGGATTTGTTGAAAATCACAGAGGAATACAACCAGGAAAATCCAACCTCCAGCACAGCATAACTACGCCTCGTCCAGAACCGTACATAGTGGAAGATGTTGGTGTCTGCAAGCAGAAATCCCAAGACTCAGAAGCAGCTAGGACTCCAAACTTCCCTCATGTAGTCCGTAGGGAGAGAAGGGACCGAAAAAGTCCCAAGGATTCTAAATATCTGTAGTCGCAGTGTATGCGCCCACGGAAAGTTACTTAATGGTCTGATTTTTTGTTTTTGATACACAGGCGGAATAAAGAAATGAAGAAAAATCGCGAATTTATAGAATTAGATTTAAATATTACTTTTGTTCAACTTTTTGAGAGTATGATAACTACCGTTATAATCAATTTGATTTTTACAAATTTTAGAATATTTTTTGTATTTAAACAAGTTTAAAATTCTGTTACGATAGTAAATCAAGATGGTAGGAAATTATTATTTCGGTACACAGTAATGTCGAAATTGATATTTTCGGAATCAAATCCAACTTTTTTTTAAAAGTTTAAAAAAAAGATATTTGAAAATTCAATAAAGAAATCAGAAAAAACACAAAAATTTACTTCGATTACGATACTGTAGAAATTATTTTTTGATGAATAACTGGATGAACGATTTTAGGAAAAAAATAAATATGTAAATTTCAATTTAAATCTTTGAATTTTTCATCAAAATCGAAATCCTTTGATTTCGCAATTTTGCAAACGTCATTCACGGGAATTTACATATTTCTTGTCAACGCAGATCAAACAACAAAGTGAAATCGCAAAATCGGTTTAACCTTCGCTGGATAAACAGCCACGAAACAAGCCATCGACGCGTGAGTGAACCAGAAAGTAAGAATAAACTCGATCTGGTATTCGTTGAATAAATAGTAATAGAGTAGGGAGAATTACTCATGAGTATTTCTAACTAAAAATATTGTGTTTTTGAAGAAATATAAACAAAAACAGTGTTTTTTCGCTGTTGACAGATGAGTGACATAATGAAGACATTAATATATAATTTGATTGATGTATTTTCTGTATTTTTTCCTACAAATACTCCGATTACTAATGTTCGAAAAATATTATATCGGATTTTTCGCAAATAAAATTTACTGTGGAAAATCCGAATTTTTTAAAACTAACAAACATAAAAAATCTTCTGGCTGATGATTTGGTTCATTTTCAACTGTAAAAAATCTTTCAAAAAGTAAAAAATAAAACTAATTTCGAATTCGCTTTTGTTAATTTTTCAATTTTGTTCATAAAACTTTTTTCAATTGTTAAAAATCTAAATTCGCCAAAATCGTCGTGCTAATTTTGACGGAAAATTGCAATCTAATTTTCTCATCTTTTGAGTTTTCGAACTTTCTTAGGAATGATAAACAGTATTTTCACAATTTGGAACTGATTCCTTAACGAAGAAGACCCGTCATTTCTGATTAAAATCAAACAAAAAAGATCTTTGATTAAAAATTTTTTTTTCATTTATGAGAACTTTGACGTTTTTAAAGTTTATCCGAAAAAACTTACAGTAGTAAATAATAACTTTTTAAACTTGTATTTTGCAACTGTCGGATTTCTCAGAAAATATTTTCGTCGGTTATTTTTCCAAAAATGCTCTCAGATATTGCTTAATTTTTTTATTTTTTTTACAAAAATTTAAATCTAAAGATGATTAACGACATTTTTTATTTTTAGATTACTTTACAATTTGTCGAAAATTCATCAATTACAGTAATCAAAATTAATTTAGAAAACATGGATTTAATTGAGAAAATGCTCAATCTTGTCCTAGTTCTAAATTCTGCAACGAAAACAGAATTATCATCAACTACGTACTACGTAACACAACTAGTTGTGATTAGTTTTTTTCCGAAACTTAAATCAGAAAAATATTAATTTTCCGCTTTTTCGTATTTGAATTTCGTTTTGAGTTTGTATTTTTGATCAGAATTTTTAAAATTTAGTTTCCATATGAAAAATTTGATCGTATTGATCTTCGATGATCGCTTAAAAATGATAAAGGTCTAAAAAATAAAACTAGTTTGAAAACATAAAGATTAAAGATTAATTTTGTGAATAAATGTCAACCATGATATATTCCATCGGATCAGACTGAATTTTGTTTTTTAAATAAAAATGGTTCTGGAAGTTGAAAATAAAGTTGTTCCTACTGTAGTTGAAGAAAAATCTTCAAAATTGAAATCCATCAATGGTTTGACGAAGAAGGTTCCTGGGGATTTGTTTGATGAATGGCAGAGATTAGCCGGACATTCGTTCACTGCCGGATTTGTTGCTGAAATTTTGAGGAGCAATGACGAAATATACAAAAACCTTCACGGAGACAGACCAATCAAGGATGTAAGTCTTGAAACTTTTAAAAATCGGAATTTTCATTTACGAATATTATTGAAATTTTTTTTAAATAATGATTTTTACTTTTTTGAAAGTGAAAAACAACTAACTTTGAGAATTTTTAATTTTCAAAGTTATTTAATTTCATAATTAAAATTGGAAATTTTGAGATTACTGCTTCCGACATCAGCAGGGGCAAAGGCTTCGTGTCTGAAGTTCTTCGTTGTATCGTTCACTTCGTTGATCCTACTTCTGAATCCGACACTTACACCACTATTCTCAAAATCCCTGGAATAGAATCATTTGAAGCTGTCAATGAAACTGCCGAAGTCAAGTTTCCTGTTGACGAAGAATTTATGAAAAAAATATCGAATTTTCATCAGACGGAAATCGACTTTTACGAACACTTAGCTAAGAATCTTGATATACCTGTTCCTCGTGTCATCAAGACTTTTCCTTGGAAAATTAACGAAGCTGAAGGACTGCTACAAATGGAGGACATGACTGGAAAGGGAGCTTCACTCGAGATTATGGATGTCTTGAGCATCACTCAACTTAAGGAAATCGTTAAACATTTAGCTCATATGCATAGTGTTGCTTTAACTACAACGGATGAGGATTTCAATTTCTGGAAGGGAAAACATAACGAAAATCAGCTGACTTTTGCGTCTTTTTACAAAATGCTTAGTGATCCGGAGCCGCTTCTGAAATTGTGTGGAAATAGAGGTAAATTTCAATTAACATGAAATTAGCAACTGAACATTGTCATTTATAAAAAAAGAATCATTTTAGAATCAATTTCGTCTTTGGAATTTCGGAAAATATCAAAGAGGAATGTTATTCTTTTAGTTTTTGATTTTTTCCAGGAATATTTCTGTCAAAAATTCATTAATTTCACCTTTTTCGTCGGTAAAGAAAACGTCGTATCTTTTCGGACTAATTATGATGTTTTCTCGCATTGTTTGTTCAAAACGAAACAATGAAAATTTTTATTTTTTTGCAACTTTTCGTTCTAAAACTACTAAAAAATTACTTTTTCTTAGATTCTGTTTTATTCCAGACATCCTCGAATCTCTCATCAACAAATGTCGGAAAATAGGATCAAATCCGAAATACATGGAATACGCCTCCTCGCAGTCGTGGAAGGACCTCAACATGCCTCCGGTTATTGTCCACGGAGATCTCCATTCTGGAAATATAGCCTGGAAACTAAATGAAAAGGGTGAAACTACCAACGAAGTATTCGCGTTCTTTGATTGGCAAATAAGTCACGAAGGATCTCCCATGGAGGATCTAGCCAGAGTTATGACTTTGTGCACTAATGGATGTACTAGAAGACAAGCAGAAGAATTCATTTTCGACTTTTACCTTGAGCAACTCACCAAAGAAATGAAAAAAGTTGGAAAAGAAGTTCCATATACCTTAGAGCAGATCAAGAAAGCCTACAATTACATGTACCTTACCCAAGCTTATGCAGTAGTAATGTTACCCAGTTTGATTGAAGAATTTTTCAAAAAAGACAGTCCCAGATTGAAACAGGCCAAAATAGACGCGTTGATTCTTATATTCAAACAAGCCTTGGAGGACATGGAAATGCTTCTTGACGGAGAGATGAAGGACCTTTATGACAAATACGGACGGTAATTTTATTGATAACTCAATAAGACCATACTACTGTGGAAATGTAAAGATATATACGACGATATTTCAAAGACATTGTTTCAAGAAAGAATTACATATTTGTTAATAAAAATGTAAAAGAATTAATTTCCTAATTTGTGATTCGTATAAATTCAATTATGGTAGGAGAAGTTTCTGTTCAGTAGGTGATTTTTGTTGAGATGATTCTGGAGTAGCAGAAGATGAAGCTCGGTTATTTAAGTCTTCAGTTTTGTCATCGGAAATGAAGTCGTTATTGGGATCACTCTCTCCTTTCTCGGAAACCTGGACACAGGATTTTGTTTCCAACTCATATTGTTTAGGTACAGATTCTCCATCCGGACATGGGGTGTCATTTGGATTCTTGTTCTGTTCAGCTAGTTCCTCGTCTGGTTGTTTATTGTTGAAGCTGGATTCATTGTTTTGGTCTTCAATAAGTTTAATATAAGGTTCGACTTCCCCACTGAGAACTTGAAGAGCATGGACAGCAGCTCCAGTGGCTGTGATGATCTCTAGTTCCCCATCTATAATGACTTCTGCATTAGGAAACTGCTCCCCAATCCATCTTTGAATGAATGGAATTCTACAGATTCCTCCGGCCAAGAAAACAATATGTACGTCATTTAATGGGGGAAGCAGTTCATTTGGGAAATATTTTCCCCTTCGTTCGCATCGAAGTTCATGCTCAGTTGGAAACGAATATTCAATGAATTGTCGATAGCACGGTTTGTGATGCTCAAAATGAATCTTTAGTTTCTTTTCAAGCCAATCTCTTCTGAATTCAACGATTTTCTCAAGATGTGGGTGAATTTCCGACATGTCGAATCTGAAATATAAAACTTATTTCGTTTGTGGAAATAAAAAGCTTACTCTATCTTCTCCTCAAAAGAAAGATTATATTTGATTTGTTTGGATGCTTCCATAATTCGTAGGTTTTGATAACTTTTTAAATGTTTTGGAACTAATTTTTCTAATTTTTCAGAAATTATGTTATCAATATCACTTCCGGCACTTTCGCAATATCCATCAATCGTTTTATATAGTTCTTTTACACAAACTGCGTATTTTTTGGTCTTATATTCTATCATTTTGTAAATTCGACAAACAGCAGTTCCTCCTCCAATATCAAAAATGGCAATTTCCATTCCAGGTTCGATCATTTTTGAATATCTTCCATTAGATAGATAATAGAGGAGATCAGCATGGGTCTCTTCGATGATGTCAATCACTTCAATACCGGCTAACTTGGCCGCTTCTATAATACTAGAGATCATGAAATGCGGATTCTCAAATGTGTCAAAGTAATTTGGAATCGTAATAACTGCCTTTTTTACGAGATTTCCATTATTGAATTCAAATTGATATTCACTTGCTGCTTCTGTCATTCGCTCCAGAAATATTGCATTTATCTCTGCAAGGCTAAATTCCTTTAAGCCTTCCGATGTCATCGATTCCAAATATAGGTGGTTATCGCTGTCAATATTAAAATTAAAAGGAAGAATTAATTGTTCTGTTTTTTTCACTCGAAAATACTGATTAGAAAGAAGTTTGGAATCGAAAATGACATAATTAGGTTTGCTTTTGAATCTTCTCATTGCTGCTTTTCCAAATAGAGGTCTTTCTTCATCAAATGAGACTACAGATTCCGTCCAGAGGTCTCCAGGAGAAGAGTTGTCAACTGAAATAACATGAATTTCTCTATTCCTTGAAACAGCCAAGACGGATCTGGTTGATCCAAGATCTATTCCCATGATGTCTGTTCTTGCTTCGTATTCTTTCACCAATTTCGGAATGTGGATATAACCCCAATCATAAATAGTGTAAATAGGAAGGTTGTTTTTTGTTTTGTGAGAATATTCCAGTTTAACCAAAACAGAAACTTTTGGATCAGAAATTAAATGCCTCGCGAAAACTGATTCGGTGTTTGACGGAAACTCGACAAAATTAATGCTTTTGAATTCATACTTCTTTAATTCCAGTATACATACTAATTGAATGCATTCTATGTCGTCAAAAACAACGTGAACTTGTTTTGTTTCAAGACGAAATACCCTCGCAATATATTCAAAATTAATATGTTTGTCAGATATATGTTTTCTCCTATCTAGCCGTTTCCATGTTACTCTTCCTTTCGTAGCTTTTGTACACTGATATAAATTGATATGTGTATTGCTTATCCAAAAGATTAAGTCTTCAACAGAATATTCAACTCTTGAGGTCAAATAATAATTAAAATCCAATTCTTCGTTTGTAAAGAGATAAAATAAGTTTTCATATTTCTCAGACTCATCTTTGTTGAAATTTTCCAATACACATATACCTAAATAATATGGAATAGCAATAATCGCAATGTCATCTTTGTATTTTGTAATTAGCTCATGAATAATGTCATCCATGGATGTATTATTAGAAAAAAAGTTTTCAAATGTATTTGTTTTCATATCATAGATTTCCGTTTTCAATACATTAGAATCCTTATTAATGCTGCAAACAATTGATTGTTCAGTAAGTTTAATATAAGGTTCGACTTCCCCACTGAGAACTTGAAGAGCATGGACAGCAGCTCCAGTGGCTGTGATGATCTCCAGTTGCTCATCTATAATGACTTTTGCAGTAGGAAATCGGCTTTTAATCCATCTTTGAACAAATGGGATTCTAAAAGTTCCTCCGGCCAAGAATGCAATATCTACATTATTCAATGAAGGATATAATCCATGTCCTATTTCTTCTCTACATTGAAGTTCCTCGCTGGTTAAACAATCATATTGTTTAAACTCATTGTAGTGGAAGTTACAAGTGTCAAAAAGTGTTTTCAATTTTCCTTCAAACCATTGCCTCGTAAAGTTGATACTTTTGTTCTGACATGGATGGATTTCTGATAAATTAAATCTAAAACTTATGTTTTTTCATTAAGATAGAAAAATCGCTTACTCTGTACTTTCTGCAAAAGAAAGATTATGCTTGATTTTCTTAATTGCTTCCGACATTTTTATTTTTAAATCATCTGGATTTTCGGGAATTGATTTTTGTAATTCTTCGATGATTATATTGTCAATATTCCTTCCAGAATATTTTACACCTTCTTTCCCAATCATTTCTAGTTTGTTGACACAGATTGCATATGCTTTACTTTCATGGTGTGAAATTTCATAAATTTTACAAATGCAAGTCTCTCCTCCAATGTCGATAATTGCAATTTTCATCCCAGGTTTGATCATTTCTGAATACTTCTTTCTAGTAAAGTAGTAAAGGAGATCAGCATGAGTTTCTTCAATAACGTCAATAATTTCAATGTTAATCAATTTCGCTGCTTCAATAATACTAGAAATTATGGAGTATGGTTTTTTATGATCGTTAAAATATTCTGGGATTGTAATAACTGCCTTTTTTACGGGATTTCCATTATTGAATTCAAATTGATATTGACTTGCTGCTTCTGTCATTCGCTCCAGAAATATTGCATTTATCTCTGCAAGGCTAAATTTTCTTAAACCTTCCGATGTCATCGATTCCAAATATGATTGTTCATCTTCATTGATATTGAATTCAAAAAACGATATTAACTGTTCTAGGTCGTCTTTTTGATGATTTCTATTACAAAGCAATTTGGCATCGGAAATAACATAGTCAAGTTTTGTTTTCATTTTTTCTATTGCTGCTTTCCCAATAATCGGTTTGTCTTCATCAAATGAGACTACAGATTCCGTCCAGAGGTCTCCAGGAGAAGACTTGTCAAATGGAATAACTTGGATTTCTTTATTCCTTGAAACAGCCAAGACAGATTTGACTAATCCCAAGTCGATTCCCATGATATCCGATTTTGGTTCATATTTTTCGATTAGTTTGGGCATAGAGATGCAATCGTAATCTTGAATAATAAAATCTTTGAAGATATCTTCTCTGATTTTAAATGAATCAACTTCAACCAATGTGGAAACTTCTGTATCGCATATTAGGTATAATGCAAAGAGAAATTCTCGGCTTTCAACCAACCAACATGGATGTTCGATAACATTGATACTTTTGAAGTCACATTTGTATAATTTAGGATCGTAAATTAAGTCAATGTTCTTTATGTGGCTTTCACCAACAATATGGACTTGGTTTATTTTGAGACGAAATGCTCTTTCGATATACTGAAAATCAATACATTTATCGAAAGCGTATTCTATCGAATTCAGTTCTTTCCACGCTAATCTTCTATTAGTCGATCTTATACATTGATATAAAATAATCGTTCTATTGCTTTCAAAGAAAACAATTAAGTCTCCAACAGAGTATTCAACTTTTGAAGTAAAATAATATTCAAAATTTAATTCTTCTTCTGTAGCTAAACGGACTCGGTTATCATATTTCTTAAAATCTTCTTCTTTATAATTTTTCAGTTCACCAAATAATGAATAAAAATTTTTTTGTACGACGATAATCCCAATATCATCTCCATGTTTTATAATTAGTTCATCAATAATTTCATAAATAAATTTTTCATTGTACGTAAAATTTTCAAATTTCTTTGTTTTAATATTAAAAATATAAACTCCGAATGTATCGAAAATATTTGCAATACCACAGAGAACAGACATTTTGCTAAGGTAAAGAAAAACAGTCAACGAATCTCTTAGTGAATGCTGATAAAAAAGCATCCCCCAGATAGCTACTAATCTGTTAAATTTTCTTGAATGCTTGAACAATTGCTTTTATCATCCTCATTTTCTCTAAAACTTACAGCTTGTAAAACAAAATTCATCCATATACTGTAACTTCTATAATTTCATTTCACAGAGTAAGATTGTAAAAATCAAAGTTCACAAAATATATAAAGGACTAACTCTGGAAAGAAAATAAATCACGATAGTCTGTCATGGTTGAAGATCTTTCTACAAGAATTCAAAACATAAATCACATCAAAGTCGTCTTTCGGAGTTCTAAGATATGTTGAGGCGTAAAGGGATGTAGTATGTAGAGCTTAAGGATAACGTTTGTCATTGATAGACAACAATATCTGGATAATGACAATTTAGAGATAGATAGTAATAAGACAAATATGGTATTTGAATCCGCTTTTATATCTTATTATGAAGTACAGTGAAACCTCGCTAAAAACACCCTGGATAAGAGCAAATCCTCTTTAAAGACAACTCGGTTCCGACCCCTACTGTGGATTTCCCCCTAGTAACCTCCTCGATAAAGGCAACTCCTCTGTAAAAACAACATTTCTGCCGTCCCTTCGGGTTGTTTTTAGCGAGGTTTTACTGTAGTAAGTACTGAAAATAAATATTCTTCAAAGCTATTTTGATCATCATGTTATTTCTAATGCACAATTTCCAACAATACGCTTTAGAATAAGTAAAAAATTAATAAAAATATTAAT
This sequence comes from Halicephalobus mephisto, assembly GCA_009193035.1. NCBI lineage: Eukaryota > Metazoa > Nematoda > Chromadorea > Rhabditida > Panagrolaimidae > Halicephalobus > Halicephalobus mephisto. Next base: position 142,180 of record SWDT01000406.1, on the reverse strand, counting down.
TTAAGAAATCACTAATATTTAATGTCTATATACGCTTTCCATTTTCTTATTTTTTATTTCCACTTTCATAAGGCTAATCCTGCTGATATAGAAGTTTAAAATAAGTATTCTTACAAAGTTGTTTCAACACAAATTTCTAAAAATATTTTAAAAAATAAAATACCTGATGAGCACAGTTCGAATCGACTTTTTTATAGTTGTGAAATTTACTATTTTCAAAAAATCAACTTTTTACTGTAATTCAAAAATTTAAAAAAATATATTTTTTAACTATAACATAACAACTACATTTACAAATCATTCACTTATAAAAAATTTTCTGGTTTGATTTTTTCGTAATGAAATTATTCCTCTAAAAAACCTTTTGTTAAAAAAATCTAATAATTTCACTTTCTTCGTCGGTAAAGAGAAAATCGTACCTTTTTGGACTAATTCTTCAATTATGGTAGGAGAAGTTTCTGTTCAGTAGGTGATTTTTGTTGAGATGATTCTGGAGTAGCAGAAGATGAAGCTCGGTTATTTAAGTCTTCAGTTTTGTCATCGGAAATGAAGTCGTTATTGGGATCACTCTCTCCTTTCTCGGAAACCTGGACACAGGATTTTGTTTCCAACTCATATTGTTTAGGTACGGATTCTCCATCCGGACATGGGTTGTCATTTGGATTCTTTTTCTGTTCAGCTAGTTCCTCGTCTGGTTGTTTATTGTTGAAGCTGGATTCATTGTTTTGGTCTTCAATAAGTTTAATATAAGGTTCGACTTCCCCACTGAGAACTTGTAGAGCATGGACAGCAGCTCCAGTGGCTGTGATGATCTCCAGTTCCCCATCTATAATGACTTCTGCATTAGGGAATCGGCTTTTAATCCATCTTTGAAGATATGGAATTCTAAAAGTTCCTCCAGCTAGAAAAATAATATCTATATCAATTAATGTAGGATATTTTATTGTATTTTTCTTTAGTCTGCATCGGTTTTTCCTTTGAGTTGGAGATGAATACGGTTTGAATACATAAAGGCCTAGTTTGAAATAGTCAAAACGATATTTCAATCTCTCTTCAAACCATTCCCTCGTGAACTCGACGATTCTTTCCAAACTTGGATGAATTTCTGATAAATCAATTCTGAAATACGTGATTTTTCATTAATTCATATATGAATCTCACTTACTCAGTCTTTTCTACGGTAGATATATTGTGTTTAATTTCCTTTGCTGTTCCTAATGTTTTTAGTTTCACATTATTTCTTAACTCCTCTGGAATTAAGCTTTCTAGTTCTTCAATAATTATGTCGTCAATGTCTCTCCCAGAACATTTGGCATCATAATCTTCAACTAGATCTCTAATACAGGTTGCATATTTTTTCTCATTGTGTTCAAAGATTTGATACACTCTACACACACAGGTACCACCTCCTATGTCGAAAATAGCGATCTTCATCTTAGGTTTGATCATTTTTGAATATCTTTCATTAGATAGATAATAGAGAAGATCGGCATGAATTTCTTCGATGATGTCAATCACTTCAATGTTTGCTAACTTTGTGGCTTTAATCGCATTGAGGATAAAAAGACTTGGATCCTTATTCAAACTGTTAATGGAAAAATATCTCGGAATTGTGATGACTGCCTTTTTCACATGTTGTCCATTATTAAATGCATCCTGATATTCGCTTGCTGCTTTTGCCATGTGTTCTAGAAAGACTGCATTGATATCTGCGAGAGAGAACTCCTTCAACCCTTGATGAGTCATTGATTCAAAATAGGGCAACTCACTTTCTTTGAGATTGAACTTAAAAGGCCATAATCCTTGGTTCATATTTTTCTTCCGCCGTTCCAGGTTGTAAATAAGTTTGGAATCGAAAATGACATGATCAGGTTTGCTTTTGAGTCTTCTCATTGCTGCTTTTCCAAATAGAGGTCTTTCTTCATCAAATGAGACTACAGATTCCGTCCAGAGGTCTCCAGGAGAAGAGTTGTCAACTGAAATAACGTGGATTACTCTATTCCTTGAAACAGCCAAGACTGATCTGGTTGATCCAAGATCTATTCCCATGATGTCTGTTCTTGGTTTATATTCTTTCACCAATTTCGGAACATGGATAAAACCCCAATCTTGAATGGTGGGATTTTTAAGGTTGCTAACGTTATTAGATTTATCGATTTTAACCAATATGGACACCTCTGGATCAGAAATTAAATGTCTTCCAATTATTCGTGGAAAGTCATCACCTGGCAGTAAAAGCGTTCTGGACAAATCTTTAAAAGTTGCGTAGTTAATACTTTTGAAACTATATTTATTGAATTCAGATCCATATAACGCATCTACTTTCTCTCGACTACCATCGAAAACAACATGAACTTGATTCATCTTAATATCGAAAATCCTTTCAATATACTGGAAGTTCATCCGTTCAGAAAATCCACATTCTGTTTTATTCAGCTCTTTCCATTTAATTCTTTTCTTAATAGTTTCTGTGCATTGATATAAAGTTACCTCTATGATTTTAAAGACAATAATTAATTCCCCCACAAAATATTCCTTGTCTAAGGTCAAGTAGCACTGGAAATTGAGATCCTCTTCTGTAAAGGGATGAAGTAAATTATCATATTTTTCAGGAGTTTCTTTGTTGAAATCTTTCACGTCTTTCGGATTTAGATAAAATTTCTCGTCGAAAATAATGATCCCGATATCCTTACCATACTCTGTAAGCAGCTTATGAATGATTTCATCGAAGTATTCGTCTGAAGATGAATACCATGTTTGTTTTGTTTTAAAATCGTAATATTCAATATCCAATCCAAAAGTTTGAAGATTATTATCTATATAACAAGTAATGGACATTGTTTTCAGATGACAACTACAAACAATTTTTTTGTTGATTATTGATAAAATTGTTTGCTGACAACATTCATACTTGATATCAATTCCTTTGGTGTTTTCACATTCCTTTATCATTTCATTGAAATTGTATCATTGATTTCTACCTCAAATTAAGGGATGGCGAAATAAAAATAATTCATTAGTTACTATTTTCGAAATTGAATCTCATGAAGCAAAATTGTCAAAATTCAAAAATTTCTAAAATTGTTGTAAATGAGAATGAGGACAATTTGAGTCAATTTCAGTAACTGTTGTAGTTTTTGGATTGATTTTCAATAATATGGAAAGTAGGAACCATTAATAATAAGGATCACCAGCAACAATAAACTTTATATAAAAGTTAAAGCGCAAAGCAAAGAGATCTGTCGAATTTCGAATCTGCTTCGAACTAACTCGAGTCCAAAATTAAAAAAATCAATTTCAAACCTAAAAATTCGAACTCGGAATTCTATGGGTTCTAAATCAAACTGAATTGGTCCGATTTCAAAATCAAGAAATTCAAATTTTCGAGTTTAGTCCAACTGAATATTTCGGCTTCAGATTGATTCTTCCTATTTTCGAACTTTAGTTAGTCCAAAATCGATCCGAATTTGGTTCAAAATTAACAGCTCTGAAAGCGAACAATAACAGCGTGATGTGTGGTTTCCTACAGTAAGTCGTATATGAACAATTTTTACGTTAATCATGTCAGGATCAACTTATGTTCCAACAATACCGCGGAAAAGGTGTTGGAATGACATCAGGAACAGTAACAGATTAGAGTTGTCGTTTTTCTTTTTTCAAAAAATCAACTTTTTACTGTAATTCAAAAATTTTAAAAAATATATTTTTTAACTATGATACATGGTAATTACATTTACAAATCACCCGTTTATGAAGGATTTTCTGGTTTGATTTTTTCGTAATGAAATTGCTTCTCCAGAAAAGCGTCTTTGCCTTCTTTCCGAGTCTTCTGCCAGAGGGAATCGAATTCGGCCGCAGCAAAATCGTAAAATTCTCGTTCCATTTTGTATATTGGATCGGATTTTACTTTTTCCAAAGTGGCAGGGGACGGGGTTATTTTCTTGTTCGTGTACCGTAAATGAGCTCTGTCTTCTGGTAAGCTCTTAAAATGCTCGTAAGCTCCTTTGAAGAAGCTAGGAACCAATCTTTCGAGGACAGCGATGAGATCCGACATCCGTTCATTCAATCCGACCACGAGATAATGATTAACCAGATTAAACTTGGCCTGTTCCAATGCCCGAGGGTTCCCGATATCGCTGAAGAACAATTTAACGTAAATTTTTATATGAAAAATTTAAGTTTTTATATAAAAATTAAAATTTTTGAAAAACTCACGAACAAAATGCGGCTGTTCCGCAGAAGTATGGAATCTGGAGCCACAACGTCCGCATTTCGCAATCTTTCCCCTTCTTTTCAATGCATTCGTCGAAAGTTTCATTATTTCCGGCTTTGCTTCTCTTCAAGCCGACTCTGAAGTTGTCGCCATATCTTAGAAAATAATAGTGACTCAAAAGTCGTTCCAATGGTTCCCTGACAAGATTGATATAAATGGGATTTGGCAGTCCGAATCTGGTGAAATCGATGAATGCTACATGTCCGTGGTAAAGAGCAGGTAATCTATCTTTCCATGAGGTGATGTTCCTGACGAATTCTCCTTGATCGACCAGGTTCATCGAGTACTTGTTCTTCGTCAAATTCAGATGGATCGCGGAAAATCCGTTTATTTTACACAAATCGTAACCTATGGCATTTGTCAACGTCGTAGAACCCGTTTTAGGTATCTAAACAGTATGGAAATTTATGAGTCAAAAACCCAGAAACTTACTCGATTATACAGAACCAAAGATCTTCTTAAATCCGTCCTTGATACGATTTTCAAACTCTCCGGTTCCCGCCTTTCATTTGGAAGAGTGTTAATTTTGTGGTTTAGATATAAAAAAGAAATAAATATCACCATGAAATTAATTATAATAAAACCGTTTCTCGACATGCTTAAGGAACCAAGCCAAACAAGTCGTGAAGAACTTGGCCATTCACACTTTTGAGATCAGTTTTTACTCGTTTTGCCAAGACGCGTCGATTTTTTTACTCCGAATTTTTTCCGCGCTTTTTTCCATTTTAAAAAAGTCTCCTGGATTTCCAAACTTTCGTGAAGGAATTTTTGGTCCCTTGTTCACGCCCGGCTGCTTATAGACTTTCTGACGTGAAGATTGCATTGTCCTACTTGGTTGCCAGGGACTCTGGATGGTACGGCTTTGCACTGGTCATTTTTTACAATTTGATATATGAATTTTTCTAGATGGATGAAACCACGAGTAGAACCGGTGAAACAGGGACTAAAGATGTCAATATCCATCGTCTTCAGCAACAGAAACTAGCGATGATCGCAAAACTTCGAGAGAAACGGAACGAGTACTTGAAGCAGTCGACGAACTGTAGGTTTTTTTGCATTTGAATTTTAAACTTCCATATATTAATTTTTGAGTGCCATTCGCCAGCATTTAAATTTCTTTGTATCAATTTCGAATTTCCATATATCAACTTGTTGAATTTTCATATTTGAATTTTAAATTTAAACGTATCAATTTTGGGATTTCCGTACATGAATTTGGAATTCCTACTGACTTTTGAGTTTTGAAATTCTTTATTTCAGCTACTCTTAGTGGTAATTCTCTAGAATCTACTGTAACTGCCAATGAAGACAAAAAGGAATCAAAGAATGCTCCATTTTCAACATCGGAAGAAGTTTCTGATTCCCAATCTGCTCACCCACCAAAACCTCCCAAACGTCCAGATTCTGCCAAGTCTATTAACAACGAAAACAACCCAAGTCCCTATGTTACGATGAGAAAACCCCAGTCCTCCTCTGGTTCGGCTAAAAGTAAGAAAGAAGCAAGGAAGGATGTCCCTCTACCTCAAGTTCGTCCGGCAACAGTAGGTTCTTCTGTTTCCAAGCCACCCTCTGGATCCCCCATTGTTGCTCTTCCCAAACGACCTGAAACTGCCAAATCTGGTAGTCCAGTCCAACACGTTACTGTAAGAAGAGTCCAAAGTTCATCTCGGATCTCGAATCCATCGGATACGCTGGAAGTTCAAGATTCCTCGGATTCTTCAAAGACCCCAGTGAAGATAGGTCGATCCCATTCCGCTCTTTCCAGTCGACGAAGACAGTACATAATCAACAACAACGTCTATATTGAAATCACACGGATCGGCAAAGGGGGTTCTAGTCAAGTTTTCCAATGTTTCAGCAATACGCACGGATGCATGGTCGCGGTCAAGATTGTGGATCTGGAATATGAGCCGAAAGAGGTCAAAGAAGGATTCATCAACGAAGTTCGTCTTTTAAAGAAGCTCCAAGGAAGTAGACACGTTATTAAGCTTTTTGATCAGTAAGTTTTGGAAGCGTTTCGTGATAACTACTTGTTAATTTCCAGTGCCATCCATGATGACAAGTTCTACGTGGTTCTGGAACAAGGAGAAACGGATTTCTTGTCTTATTTGAACGAGAATGAACCGACTCCTATGAGCACGAAATTCTACTTTTCTGAAATGCTCAAATGCGTCCAAGCGATTCATGAATATGGTGTTGTTCATGCTGATTTGAAACCTGCAAACTTTCTCCTTGTGAAAGGAAGATTGAAATTGATCGACTTTGGTATTGCTGCAGCTATCCCAGCGGATATGACTTGTGCCGTGAAGGACTTCCAATCGGGTACTCTTAACTACATGAGTCCGGAAAGCTTCAATATCCAGAAGGACATGCCCATCAAGTTGAGGAAAGCTGCAGATGTGTGGTCTCTAGGGTGTATTCTGTACCTCATGGTGTTCAGAAGACCTCCATTCGCCCACTATTCTGATAAAAAAGCAGCAATTATTGCTGGGAAACCTATAGATTTTAAAGAATGTCAAGACGAACAACTTATTGATGCAATTAAAAAGTGCCTTACTTATGATTATCGAAGAAGACCGACGGTAGATGAAATGCTAGATCATCCATATTTGCAAATGAGTAGGTTTTTTGTTTTTATAAAAATATGAAAAGTTTTGGTTTTAGATAGTGTACCAAATATGTCGTCTTTCTGCAGCAATATGAGCGGCTCAACAGCAGGAATTGCCTTTGAGAATCTCGACGAGAATTTTGTAGAAAATGAAGCAGCACATTTGGAAAAATTAAAGCTTACTCCTCGTTCAACAGTTCGATATCTTGCTAAACAGATTGTTAGAAGTCAATCAAATCCATTATCCTCTTCCCATTCTTGATTGATTTATCTGTGATAAGCTTTTTGATATTAATTGTATGGATTTTTAGTGAATTTCATTTGCGTTGTTTTCGGACGTTGTGAAATCGTTGTAATCGATAATTATTTGTTTTTTTGAATGTTTTTGATATATGGATTTTTTTTCAGATCGATATTTGACTATTTTTCAAAACCGTTGTCATGTCTGGTCGTCAAGGAGGAAAACTTAAGCCCCTTAAACAACCCAAGAAACAGGGACAAGACTTGAGTGAAGAAGACGTTGAGTTTAAGAAGAAACAACAGGAAGAACAGAAGAAACTCAAAGAAATGGCTCAAAAAGCATCCCAGAAGGGACCACTTGTTGGTGGTGGCATCAAGAAATCTGGTAAGAAATGATTGGTTCTATGACAGTTGTTGTTTTTGTTTTTATCGAATGAAATCAATGACCTAAAACTTTATTTTACCCAAAAAGTTAATCTGAAGGAAACAAATATAAAAAGTGAAGATGAGGGTTTACTCGTTGCCGATGACGTCGGGTTGTTTTCCACCCCTGAAGGAACTGAGGAGTTCTTCGTAGCCGTCGAGCCAGTAGGTTAGGTAGTTCCCGAGACTCTGAAGATGAAGCAATATTAGATTGGGTATTTTTGGGATGTTTGGCTTGGTTCAGAAAAGTGAAATATTAAAATTAAAAAAAATGGAAAATCGGGTAATATGGTCTGGTGGTTTTGACTTCAAAGTTGGGTTTTTTTAAATATTAGAATCTTAAGGTTTCTGTAACTTGGAGGATTCTGGAACTTTCTAAAATTCTATAAAAGTTGAGATTTTTAGTTTTTTGGATTTTTGTGAATTTGATTTTTTTGGATCACTTACGTTGACTCTGACTGTCTGATCTCGTTTTGTGCATTTGAACTCTGGGAAACAGTCTGCTAAGATCTTCTGACTGTATACGGTCATCTGGATTCTGTCGGACATTCCGGAATTCTCCATTTTTGCGGCGACAGTAACGGTAGCCCCAAATACGCAGTACCTAGGAGCGGTGATTCCGACGACTCCGGTGAACACGGGTCCGGTGTTGAATCCCCATCGGCAATGTAGATGTTCTCCAGGACGATGGGGAATGGTGTACTCGTACAGGAACTCCCTCTGCTTCAAAGCTATCATGGAAATTTCTTTAACATGTTTTTTTTCTATTTTTTCAGGAACTCCAGAAGCTACCATGTAAGCATCCCCGATGGTCTCCACTTTGTAAGCCTTGTGCTCCCCGATGATGCTGTCGAAGGCTTTGAAGACCCCACTGAGAAGTGTCACGACCTCCATCGGCTGGCTTTCAGAACAAAGAGAAGTGAATCCGACGATATCAGAGTACATGACAGTGGCTACTTTGTAGTTCTTCGGAGGGACAGTTCGTCCAAGTTTGAGTTCATCGGCGACGGATTTGGGCAAAAGTTCGAGTAAAATTTCTTCCGATCTTCTTTGAGCTTCTTCCAGTTGCCCTGTTCTCTGTTTAACCAAGTTTTCCAGGTTGTTATTGTACTGTTCCATGTTCTTGATCATCTGATCGACGAGACTTCCCGGCCTGAAAAATTCATATATCGATTTCGTTTCGAAATTGACTTACATCTTCAAAGTAGCATCTGTGATCTTCCTCGCCATGTTAGCATCTGGTCTATTTTGCCAAATTCCATGGAAACATTTGTGCATCAAGCTAACTAAATCCGGATGAACCTCGGGATCGTCAGGAACAGAAGGATAAGTCGGCAATTGCGCCATTGCCGCTTCACTCGCGATCCCAACGTCCAAATCATCAGCGCCGTCGAAGCCATCTGAAAAATCATATACCACATATTAGAAAATTCAAAAATGTACTTGATAATAGAGAATTCTTAAATATTACAAAAAAGTCAATATAGTGATTTCAGTGTTAATAAAAATAATATAAGATTGTCTCATAACGATAGTAAAAATTTACACAAGATGAACTTATATCAACTCTATAAGTACTATGGGACTTTCTTATACTGACTTCTTTTTCTTTAAACCCATTACTAATGTTAATAAAACTAATATAAAATGATTTCAGTGTTAATAAAAATAGTATGAGATTGTCTCATAACGACAGTAAAAATTTACACAAGATGATCTTATATCAACTCTATAAGTACTATAGGACTTTCTTATAGTGATTTCTTCCTCCTCAAATCCCCTACTGTATTTAACCTAATCTTTTTAAATCGATTCTACCGTAATCTAGAATCCTTACCATCATAGTACTGCCTTGTCTGGACCGGTTCTGTAAATTCGTGAGCTCTTTTTTTGTATAAAATCTCATACAAGATGATCCCGAAACTGTACATGTCATTTGCCTGTCCTTCTCCTGAATTTAGTTCCAATTCGCTGATTTTGTTCTGAGCTACAGCTCTGCTGATTCTTGATCTTAAATTAGGGGCGTAATAATGCAATTCAGAATCCGGAATTATGGGTCCTCCATCCTTCCCGGCGATCATTGCAGAAATCCTCCACTTGTACAGTAATCGGTTAATTCCGAAACCAGAAAGCTTCAGAATCCAGTGGGAATCGATGAAGCAGTTCGAAGTCGTCAAACTGCCGTGGAACGAAATCGGAGAAGAATGGAGAAAATCGAGACCTTTGATGATGTCCCTCACGAACGCTCCTGTGAAATTTTGATTAAGAGTGTTTTGTCTGTCATCGTCGTCTTTGGATCGGAAAATTATATCCGCAAGAGTGCCTCTGATGGCGTGTCTCCAGATGACGAAGAGCTCATGACTCATGTCCATGGAGACCCCGATGAAGGCGTTGATGTTGTCGTGGACCGCTTGTTTTATCGTAAACAGAAGTTGCATGTCTTTTTTGTCGAAAACTAGTTTTTCTCGAAGTTGAAAAACTTCAATAATTGCAATTTGCTGATTTATGGATCCCATTAATCTTCTTTGATGATGTTCTTGAATTTTCGTTTTTCCTTCATTTCCTTGGAGAGAATGGATCGACATCGATTGGAAGTCGCTAGAACCCTTGTAATCGTTATCGACGAATCTGATAATACTCGACGGGACTGCCCAAGGCATACTGGCGGTTTCGCCACTTCTCATCTTCCTGGCACAGAGGAAAATTGTCACCGCAATGGAGACTGCTCCCATGACCGCCACGACGATCACGATTGTTCCTTTTTGGTCGCACATTTCTCCGTGAAAACCGCAGTTAGGGATGTCCGGAGGCATCCGAGTTGCGAACTCTATCGTGGGGTTGACGAGACTTGCATAGAGACTAGTGCATTTTCCTTCGTATTCCTGGATACCACTGGTTCCACAGACATTCGAAATGTTGATGTCCAAGAACGGAATCATCCTCTGGTTTTCCGCAGACACGAGATAACATTGAAACGGAGCGACTCTCTGGCTGAAGGAATCAAGATTCATCTTTCCGAATGTCCCGTCGATTTCGCCGTTTCTTATTAGATCCAGCAAGTAGGTGGAATTACGGTAAGCAGTGACATTGGAGGACATGGAATAAGCCATATTAAGATAAGTCAAGTAAAGTTCGATAGATTCGTAAAGCTGGGTGTAAACTAGAAGCTTGGCCGGGTTGTCTACAGGAGTGGCCATGTCGTCGGACATGAAGCTGGTTACGAAAGACGAATTATAATATTCATTATGAAGCTAAAAACCGTTTAAAAAATTCATTATTATTTAATATTTAAAATTTAATTTTGAAATTTTTTTGAATTTTCTTAATTTAGCAAATATTCGATGAATTTTCGTAATTTTGTTTTTTTTCAACTTAACTAAACGCGTCACTTTGCTTTCTATCAAGAACTGTGAAATTAAAAGCTCTTGCTATCGAGAAATTCGAGATTAAAGGATTTTCTTTATTTCATAACGACTGCTTTCAATCTTTGGCGTTTTGTTCTGAAGCTTACTTTACTTATTTTTAGATAAAAAAGTAGTTTTTTGTATTTCAAATAAATTAAGGTTTAATTTTACGGAGTTTTGGATGTAAACAAAACACTAAAAAAATCAAAATTAAAAAAACATAAAAAATTACGAAATATTAAACTTATTTGAAGATTAAATTTTTCAAAATTTATTTTCGTACACTATATACTGTAATTAATTATTTTCTGAAATAATTTAAGAAAAATATCGAAAATTACGAAATATTAAAGTTATTTAAAAATTAAATTTTTAAAACTTCTATATTTTTGAATATCCAAGTTACGGTAGATATTATATTTTTGAATACCCGGGTTACGGTAGATATTACATAATCGTATATCAAAAAACCAAAAAATTTTAAAATTGAAAAATTATTTTCTTCAAAAATAAAGTTTTTTAAATTAGAAAACTTACAATAATGGCCTTGTCGAAGAGCCCTAATTCTTCTGGATCTGTTTCCCAGGGTAGTGACAAACTTTCGAAACTGTAGTGCCCCAGGGAAATTATAAACACGTATTCTGTTTTTGAAAATCTCGCTAAATTAGTGGCTTTCATGAAAGTGGAGTAGTCGTCCAAAGTGGTCCCGAAGAACGGTACGATGATCCTTGCCGACGTCTCCAGCTTCTTCAGAACCGCCGAAAGACGCTCAGGATCTGCAGCAGTTTCGGAATCTACTTCGAGATCAATGAGAATAGTGATATCCCTCTGAGCCAAGATCCGTTTCATAGTTTCGAAACTGGACCTCATGTTCTGCGGATCAGGATAGCAATTTGGACATTTCACAATCCCGATATTTTTGAAGTTGAACAACAGCAATACAGAAGCCAAATTCACTGCCATATTAGTGGCAGATTGGGTGGACATCTGGATGATGAAAGCAGCGTCGAGATCGAGGCTGTAATCTCTCCAGAAGTTGAATTGGAGGATGTTCCAAGCTGCAGAAAGACCACTGACGATTTGTAGGTCTAAATTTATTTCACTATTAATGTTACAAACCAAAAATTATGGATTTTTATAAAGAAATTCCACTATTGTAAACTTTAAAATTTTTTACGGAATTATCTTGATACAAACTTCTAGATTCTTAGAAATCATTGTAATCTACCTGACAATTTTGATTTTCCTTGATAGTTATTTCGTAATTGCTAAGATAGGGACAAAAGCAGTGTAATAATCTTTGCACATAAAAATGAGTACATGATATATGGTGTAAAGATATATTATATTCAATGTATTCATAAGTATGATATTGGTGCATTATATTCAATCAGTGGAAACGTTAAATCGGCTCTGATACATCAGATATATTATATTCAATGTATTCATAAGTTAAGCATGATATTGGAGCATTATATTCAGTGTATGGAGACGTTAAATAGGTTCTGATGCATCAGATATATTATATTCAATGTATTCATAAGTTAAGAATGATATTGGAGCATTATATTCAATCAGTGGAGACGTTAAATAGGTTCTGATACATCAGATATATTATATTCAATGTATTCATAAGTTAAGAATGATATTGGAGCATTATATTCAGTGTATGGAACATTAAGCATAATGTATCTGATATATTAGAATCGTCTTAATGTACCTTTTTGTGTGTACTATGACAATAAGACAGGGATGCAATTTATATAACAATATTAACACCTAACAACTGAGAGCCTCGCTCATGCCCTACAGTATTCCACATTCCATGATATCAGGCTGTTACTTCTGGTGTTATCTCTAGTTTAACTTCTGTCTCGACAGTAATCTCGCAAAATTTTGTAATCAATTATATCTGAATTTTTCACGAAATATTCCTAACATGAATTTCTAAGATTTTGCAAACTCCTGTAATGTTCATAATAACTTTAATTTTTCATAATAGCCATATCGTAATCTTCTACGATTTAATAATTACTGTTTGGAACTATATTCTGCTTAAATAGATCTAGAAACTTCTAAATTAGGGTCATACAGGGGAGATAACTCTTTGCTTACCTCCGAGGGACAAAAATTATATATAAAATTACCAACACATTTCCAAAAAATCACAACTAACTCTTTCGGAGACAGTTTTCTTTATTAATGCAAAATTTATTTAAAAATAATAAGTTTCTAAAAAATTTTGATTAAATATTTTTGTTTTGATGAGATGTAATGGCATACGGTAATTTCGGGTAAGATAATTTCAGACGTACGGTGTTTTATTTAATTACATTTTTAAATTTAATTGCACACCCTTGGTCAGACGACTTTCGAAACTTTTTGAATTATTAATTATTAATTGTCTGCCTAAACCTGATACTTATATTTTGACTAAGCCGGTTTGTAGAGAAAACTAGAAAGAAATTTACAAATGAATCTCTAAAGTTAAAGTTTAGTCGACAAAGCGAACCATTTAATTCCTCTTTGTTCAGACAAGATTACTCCTTATGTAGAGGAAAACCTGGCTTTATTAAACTTACGCATTGGTTCTAGCACGAAAAAGTTTGTAAATCCGTGCTACACGGGTTTTCTGAAATCATGTTTGATTGAATGCAATCAATATGTAAGAGTCCCTGATCACAGTTTCCGCATTATTTGATTACGAGTGCAATCGATGATGGGATTGTAATTCAGGAAGAGATTTATCATAACTGAGTGTAATCAACGTACTAATACTTTTTTAACTGGAAATAAACATGGACCAAGTATGTTGATTACATTTAGTTATGATCAATCTCTTCCTGAATTACAATCCTACCATTGATTGCACTCATAATCAAATAATCTGGAAACTGTGATCAGGGACTCTTACATATTGATTGCATTCAATTAAACATGATTTCAGAAAACTTATGCAAGGTCTATGAAATGCTCGACATCAAAATCAAAATCAAATTTAACTTTTTCACAGTAATTGGGTAAGACAGCCAATGTTGCAAGCAGACTGGAGATTCCGACTTTGACTTTAACTTTGATGTCGACATCTTTATAGAGTTTGGCACAAAAATATCGAATTTTTTACTTTCTTAGACAAGGATTACGGTAATGCGGAAAATCCAAAAATTGTAGATTTTTAAAAACTTTTTACATAGTGAATAAATGACATTGAATTTTGAGAAAATTAAAAATTATAAATAATTTCAAAAACATCTGAAATTCTGGAAAATTCTAAAAAGTTCTGGAAATTCGTCCCGAGATAATTTCATAAGAATATTATTTTTGCAATAATAAAATTTTGAAACTTTTTAGAAAACTCATGTTGAAAGAATTTCGTAGTAACATCAATTTCTGATGTTTGTAGTAATGTGATTCTAAAAGTTTTTAAAAAGTTCTTCAAATTCGTGTCAAGAGTATTTCGTAATACCACTGATTTTTAATTTTTACAACGGCAAATTTCTCAAAGTTTCTAAAAAGTTCATAAATTCGTGTCAGGAATATTTCGTAACAATTTTTAATTTTTGATTTTCAGAATTGTATATTTCCAAAAATTTCTAAAAAATTCATAAATTCGTGTCAGGACTATTTTGTAATCCCATTGGTTTCCAAGTTTTATAATTGTATATTTCTAAAAGTTTCTAAAAAGTCCCTAAATTTGAGTCAGAACTATTTCGTAATCCCATTGGTTTTTAATTTTTATAATCATATATTTGTAGACTTCTAAGAATTTCTTAAATTTTATGTCAGGACTATTTCGTAATAATTTTAACTTTTAATTTCTACAACGAGATATTTTCAGAAATTTCTAAAAAGTTCTTAAATTCTTTGTTGAGAATTTTTTAATACAAATTTTTAATTTTTATAATATAGTTAATTTCGAAACTTACCGTCGTTACAAACAGGACCGAAGAAAGCAGTAACATTGTCATTGAAGTAAAATTCCGTCGCCAAATAAGCTCCGTCGAATCTGTCTTCTCCGGTTCCGCAACCTCTTCTTTGCGGATCAATTTTGGGATTTATGGAATAAGAATTTGAACCACTTTTGGACTCGATTTTAGACACTGCTCTATTAAAGAAATCCTCTATGTTAGAAAGGTAATCTTCATCGATGATGACTCCAACGTTCACTACTGAAGAGCTTTGACCAGAAACAGAATTTAAAAATAATAAAAATACGGCAGTGATGAAATACCATTTTTGAATTTTTGTAACTAAATTCTGGCAGGGATACGGTAGTTTTTCATTTTTTAATTTATTTGGTAGATGAAGGCAGAAATTAGGAAAATTTAGGAGAAACTGTATTTTCGCTACAGTATTTCGCTGTGAGAAACAGCGAATTTTGAAGAACTTTGATGCAGCTACAGTCTTAAAAAATCAATAATTAATTAAAAAATAAACGACTAGTTTTGTTTAAAAATTATAAAATGGCATTTTCGCAAAAGAGGTCCTGCGGGGGATTATTTGTCCTAGTTACCTTTTCCACGAAGGACTAAGGACAAAGGATTACTGTAATTATTTCGAGAAACAAATTGATTTAAATTTTAACACGAAACTTGGGGGTCTTGAGGAAGAATTTGAAACTACAGTATAGGGCAGGGGTCTGGGGTATCGGGACCTTAAAAAAACAAGAAATATTCAAAGGGTATTTTGGTGTTTTTAATTCGAAATTTTGAAAAAAATCGAAAAATCCCTCAGGGAAAGAGGCAGAGGACCCGTTGTCCCCTGTGGGAAAATTTTAGGTTAAATTCGTAATCTGAGGCTGAAGGGAAGATAATTAGGCTTGTCCGCAAAAAGCAAAAAAGCAAAAAAAACAAGGTCTCCTCTGGCGAAATCGATCTATTGGGACCTTATTCCTCTACCCTTGTTCAACCTAGGTGTTACGAATTGCGGGGGACGATGGGTACACACAACAGCGTGTGGAGGTGAAAAAGTGGTCCTAACTTCGAAAAAACTGCGATAGGACCTGTAACCTAACGTAGTGGATAGGGTTGGGGAAATATATATGCTAAACATGCTCTCCGAAGACCGATGTTCACACCGGCGATCAGATACCCTGATTCACTTTGTATTTATGGCTACAATACTTATCGGTTGAACACGAGGAGTTTTATCTCTACCCTATAGTGTCAGGATTTCTAACATTATAAATACGACTTCCTAGAGTAGTTGTCCTTTTATGAAATCTCAAAAAATAGGAAAAATCTCAAATTAAATACTTTATTTCTAAATCTCAAAATCCCACCCTCTGGGGATCTCCTGTCCCTTTGTCTTCCTCATACTATTCTGACTTCTCAATATCTATGAAAAAAGAATTTTGACTAAAAAGAAATCCCGTTTACAGTTTCATCCACACAAGTCAGGCTAAAGTTAAATTACCCCGTTTCTGTGCTTGTATTGACGGACAAGGTAAGAGAGATAATCTGTCTGAAGCAACTTCCGTCGCATTACCCAAGCTTCTTCTTCAATTACCTTAGCAACGCTCTCATTCAAATCCAACCCCGGGGACTGACAATTACATACTTTATTTAGTCAACTTTCGAGAACATTCAAAGAGAGCAACAATCTGTTTTTTTCAAGATCGATTCAATTGAGAAATTTTCTAGTCATCAGGAACTCCAAGATACAGAACGAAGAATCTTGTATGTGGTAATTGTAGATCAGAGTTCAATTTGAATAATCTTCTTCAGAAGCAATTTTTCGAAATTCCATTTTCAGAGAATTTCAGATAATAAAAAGCGTTTTGAATATATGACAATAGATTTTCGAAAAACACATTTTGAAGGAAGTTATTGAAGTTGAAATTTCATTTCGCATGCTTATTGTTGCATGGAGATTTCAACTTGAATAATTCCCTTCAGAATCTGGTTTTCGAATTTCTATTTTCTTAAAGTCTTAATTAATAAAAAATGCTTTGAAGCTATGAAGATAGATATTTGACAATTATACTCTGAAGGAATTAAGTTGAAATTGCATCACACATGCTTATTGTGACAAAGATTTCAACTTGAATAAACTCATTCAAAATTCATGTTTCCAAAGTTCTGTTTTCATAGAATCTTAATTAATATAAGTCACGCTGAATCTATAGAAACCGATTTTGAAAAGTGAATTCTGAGAAAAGTTATTGAAGCTCAAACTGTGACATATGTTATGTCGTAACATAAAGGTTTAAACGTAGATAACTTTCTTCAGAATCTATTTTCTAAAAAGTCATTTTTGCATAATGTTAGCTGATAAAAGCTAAGTTGAATCTATGGAAACAGATTTTGAAAAGTGAATTCTGAGAAAAGTTATTGAAGCTCAAACTGTGGTATATGTTATGTCGTAACATAAAGGTTTAAACGTAGATAACTTTCTTCAGAATCTATTTCCTAATAATTCACTTTTGCAGAATGTTAGCTGATAAAAGCTAAGTTGAATCTATGGAAACCGATTTTGAAAAAGGAATTCTGAGAAAAGTTATTGAAGTTGAAATTCCGAAAGATGGACAAGATTCATTCTGCTGTCATAGGAGAATTTCCCTGGAGTAACCTTAACTATAAAATATTTAGAATATATCACAGCTGATGAAACCAAAATTGGACGAATCACAGTGGAAATTAGAAGGCAATTTCCGATGGGCGTTTGCCATGTGGTTAGGGGCTCTAGCGAAGGGGTCGCCGGGAATATCCGTGAGAAGGGGAGATCGGTGGAAGGTTCCCAACACGGCAGCTTCGCTTTGGCCTCTTAAGTGAAGTTAAAATTCGAAGATCAGAAGATTAATGTACAGTACTATTCCATAGTTGAAAGACTGCTCCATCAGATCCAAGCTGGGAGTGGCAATTTTGGATTGACCTAAGCCAAGCCGAGATTTACTTTTAGAGATCACATTGTGTCTGAAAATTTAATTTTCACATAAAATCTACTTTTCGCGTTTAAGAAAATTCATCCCGATCACAGAAAAGACACGACCTCTTCAGCGATATCCAGGACCCAATTCAAAACATTCATTAGCCTCGAACAAAATTAATACAAGTTAGTCAAACCGGTTCGGATCAGCTGAAATTTCCTCGCAAAAACGAAAATTAAAACTTTCTGCAGCTTTTTGTTCTTGCAAAATTCAGGACTACAAAAAATTAAAATACAGGATATCGGATTGTAAAAAAAAAATTCCAATTTTAAATTACTTCGAAAATAGGGCATATTTTCCCTTTGGGAGTATTTGAACGAGTTTTTAATTTCTTTTGTTTTAATTTCAACTGAAATCTCGTTTTTTGTTGATTTTTATGTTTTTAATGTCAGCACAAATTTAAGTATCTATATAAAATTACTATTTTTCTAGAAAATCTAAAAGAATTATTTTTGTAAAAAATTCAAAAAAATAATTTTTGTAAAAAATCCAAAAAAATAATTTTTGTAAAATATCTAAAAAAAATAATTTTTGTAAAAAATCCAAAAAAATAATTTTTGTAAAATATCTAAAAAAAATTATTTTTTTTGTGAAAAATCTAAAAAAAATTAATTTTTTGATTCCCGGATGGAATTTGGTTTCTTGTCAGAATCTAGTCAATTTGATGTTTATTTTTTAAGAGATATCGAACTGATTATTTCAAAGATAAAGCATATTTTCCGTTCAAAAGCCATTAAACGGAATTTTTGTTTTTTCGAAAATTCCAATTAAAATATTATTTTTAGAAAAACTTGAAATTGAAAAATATATTTATGAATAAAAATACTTAAAAAATATATTTATGAATAAAAATATTTAAAAAATAAAACAATTATATGGAAATTTAAAAAGGGATTTTTCATAAGGTCCTGAAACGAAAAATGTCCCTGTCGAAATAATCCAATGTTGGTGTTTCTCTTTTAAATTTGAAGAACAAACAAAAATTTTCATTTCCTGTTCCGCAAAAAGCGGTGGCGAAAAAGATTCGGGATAAACATGTTTAAAATGTAAAATCTCGTCGGATTATGATGGATTTATTAAATAAAAATAAACTCATTTTTTAAAATATTTAAAATTTTGTTAAAAATCAATTTTTTTTCATCACAATAAAATCCGAAATATGTACAAACGAAAAACGGACGAAAAATTGATTCATTTTTTCACGGGAAAATGATAAGCAAAAATTCAGCTGGAGAATACAGGCAAAAGTCGGTCAAGTGACGACCGTTTTTCTTTCGGGATACTGCTGCAAAAGTGAAGGGAATTTGCATTCCGGAAGACGGATGAAACAAGACCTTGAAAAGGGATCTTGGAGTAGATATTTAGGAAAAGGTGGTTCTAGAGCGGATATTTAGGGTAGGGATTTAGGAGATTCAGAAAAGGGTTCTTTCGAGATGGAGATCTTAGAGTAAGACGTTTAAAATAAAAAATTTTCAAAAATTTTTAGATGAAAATCTTAAAAAAAGTTATTTTTTAGAGTAGGACGTTTAAAATAAAAAATTTTCAAAAATTTTTTAGATGAAAATCTTTAAAAAAGTAATTTTTTAGAGTAAGACGTCTAAAATAAAAAATTTTCAAAAATTTTTTAGATGAAAATCTTTAAAAAAGTAATTTTTTAGAGTAGGACGTTTAAATTAAAAAATTTTCAAAAAATTTTTAGATGAAAATCTTTAAAAAGTTATTTTTAGACAAAATTTAAAAAAAACTACTTTTAGATAAGAATTTTAGAAAGTTATTTTCAAATATAAATCCTAAAAAGAAAGTTTTTTTCGATGAAATTCTAAAAAAACTACTTTTAGATAAAATTTAAAAAAAACTCATTTTTAAATAAGAATTCTAAAAAAATAATTTTTAAGTAGAAATTCTAAAAAATTTTCCAAAGCAAAAATCCGACAAAAGTGATTTTGAAAAATTTAAAGATGATTGTGAAATAGAAATTTGAAGAAGGAATTCTGAGTCACAGACTTGGGAAAAAGAGAAAGTTTAAGAAGATTACCTATGTGATGTTATTCACAATTTTATAAAATTCAACGGAATTTAGAACAATTATCTCCGGGAACAAAAAGTTTCTTCCTAAAAAAGCAAAAAATACTGTAGAATGATAATTTTTTAAAATTTCATAAAAAACTAATTTTTTTAATTTTTTTTAATTTCATAAAAAACTTTAATTTTTTTTTACTTTTTTTAAAATTTCATAAAAAACTTTAATTTTTTTTGGTTTTTATACAGTAATGGAACTTTTTAAATAACAAACTTCAATTGGAAGTCTGTTTTCAGAGACAAGGGAACACTATGTCTTGTCAGTTTTTTCTAGAATAATGACTTTTTAAAAATAAATTTTCATCGAAATTTTCCTCAAATCGAAGATACTTTTTTACTTTTTAGAGCTCTTTGAAGTAAGAATGTTCTAAAATTACAGATTCTATTTAAAATATTTTCATAAACAAAACGGGGAACACTTTGTACTCTGTCAAACCTCTACAGTAATAACTTTAAAAAAACAAAAATTTCTTTAAACAAGTATGAATCGTTTTATTTTTTTCAGAATTTCCTAAAAATTTTCCAAAACCATAAATTTTGATCGAAATTCTTCCATAAACAAAACGGAGAACACTTTGTGTCTTACAGTAATAAGTTTCCAAAAATATAAATTCTGATCAAAATCTTCCTAAAATCAACCATGGGTAACTTACTTTTTTAAAACATCCTAAGCAAAAAAACGTAACTTTTGGATTATTAAAAATGTGAATCGAAATTATTATTTTTTAATTTTCTTTACAAAAGTCAAATATCCATGAAAAATTTAACGATTATGTTATATTTTTGTCATATTTCGCAATTTTTAAGAATCTAAAAGTTACGCTTTTTTTTGTACAGTAAGAATTTTCGAAAAATAGAAATCCTGATCTGATTTTTTTTAGATACAGAAATGGGGAACACTCTGCATTCTATAAAAACTGTTTCTGCAACAACAGCCATCTAAAACAATAAATCCCGTTCTAAAGCATACCCTAAGGCAGAAAAAATTTCCGAACAGTTTTACACCCCAACCCGACCACATTGGTCGAATCAAAAGTGCGCAATCGGTCTTCCTAAATTAAAATCGTAAACAAATGAAGATTGCTGCATGCAATAAACAGAAACTAATGAGGTCAGAGACAAGGACAGTTTCGAAAGATAATGATCAGCCTGTGATAATGGTGATCTCCACTCTATCAATCAAACCTTCCAAATTGGAAGTCAAAAGGTCAACATTGCCTCCTACTCATGGGGTTTTAAAAATCGGAAATTTATTCAGCAGGCAATCGGAGGGAGGCGACTTGAATACGTTGACAAAAAACACCTAAACGGATCAATTCCGAAAAAGATCGGATCAGTCGGAATTGGAAAGACTGATTTGAATAGACAAGTGCCGAAAAGAAGTGCCGCATCGGTGATCTGATCTTCATGATTCGTTTTGGCATTTCGGACTCCGTTAATTTGAGGCAATTACAATAGTCGGGGATTTCGGAAGGAAGTAGAGGTCATAAATCGAAAAAAAAACTGAAAATCGACAAACAAGATAAAGAATTTAATTTTCTAAGATCTCAGAAAGGGGGCAATTAATTCTTCTCCAAAAATGGGTTGAGATAGGGTACTTGGATGATCGAAAATCGACTAATAAGGAGGGATTTGGTTTTCTAAGATCTTCAACAACATTACTTTATTTTTGAGATCTGATAGAGTAATTAAGCGACCGAAAATTGAAAAACTTGATAAAAAAATTTATTTTTTTATGATTTCAGGAGGAAATTAATTACTGTTAAAAATCGGTTGAGGTAGGGTACTTGGATGATCGAAAATCGACCAACAAGGAGAAATTTGATTTTCTAAGATCTTCGACAAGGAGAAAATTACTTTATTTTTGAGATCTGATAGAGTACTTGGATGATCGAAAATTGAAAAACTTGATAAAAAAAATTTATTTTTTTATGATTTCAGGAGGAAATTAATTACTGTTAAAAATCGGTTGAGATAGGGTACTTGAATGATCGAAAATCGACCAACAAGGAGAAATTTGATTTTCTAAGATCTTCGACAAGGAGAAAATTACTTTATTTTTGAGATCTGATAGAGTACTTGGATGATCGAAAATTGAAAAACTTGATAAAAAAAATTTATTTTTTTATGATTTCAGAAAGGGGAAAATTAATTACTGTTAAAAATCGGTTGAAGTAGGGTACTTGGATGATCGAAAATCGACTAATAAGGAAGGATTTGGTTTTCTAAGATTTTCAACAAGGAGAAGTTTATTTTATTTTTGAGATCTGATAGAGTAATTAAGCGACCGAAAATTAAAAAACAAGATAAAAAGGGATTTATTTTTTATGATTTCAGGAGGAAATTAATTACTTTTAAAAATCGGTTGAGATAGGGTACTTGGATGATCGAAAATCGACTAATAAGGAAGGATTTGGTTTTCTAAGATCTTCAACAAGGAGAAGTTTATTTTATTTTTGAGATCTGATAGAGTATTTCGATGATCGAAAATACATTAAATTAATTATATTTTATAATTTTTTATTTTTCGAAAAATTGGAATTTCATCAATTTTCTTTATTGACTTTTAAGTTAGGGCATCAAATCACAAAAATCCAAGATAACCAAATATACAATTATTTAAGATTAAAAATACCTCCAAAAATAACTTTTTTAAACTTCAAAAATTGTCTTTTGGGGATTTTTTTGTTCAACAAAATACTCATTTCCTTTGGCTGAAATTCAAAATTTTCGATATTTTAGAATTAATTAAAATTTTATCGGATTTTTCAAAATTTATTTTTATTTTTATTTTTATTTTAATGAATTACATCTTAAAGAATATTTTCCAAAGACCAAATAAGCTCCAAAAAAAAGACCAAGTTCCAGAAACTGATAACAAACATGCCCGAAAAATCCTTATCGGACTAAAAACGAAAGAATAAATTTGATTGACATCAGAACTTTGAAACTACAAATGTCCATCAAACTCGGTCAATTAGAGTCGATCTTTTTTTCAAGGACAATTTGTTTCATCTTTTACTCGCAAAAAAGAATCTCGAAGAAGATTGACACAGATTTTTTTTTTGAAGACCAATTTTGAAGACAAAATAGGGATCGGTGGACTAAAAATACAAATATAAAAAAATTTAGAAGAGATAATTTTGTTTCAAAATTATATAAAAATTTAAAATTTTATTTTTTTAAGTTTTTGATTTTCAAAATTCAAAATTTTAAATGTTGATTGTAAATTTCCAAAAAAGTTTGGAAAATTTCTGAACATTTTAGAATATTCTAATTAATTCTAAAAACTTCAAAAATTATAAAATTCCAAAATTTCAAAAATTAAAAAAAATATTTTTTTTTAATTTTTTTAAAATCGAAAATTTTAAAAATATTTTTTTTATTTTTTAAAATTCTAAAAACTTGTAAAATTATAAAATTTCGAAAATCTTCACAAATTTTTTTAAAAATTTTAAAAATATTTTTTTTTAAAAATTTTCGATTATATCTAAAATCCGAAAAATCGGAAAAAATTTTTTAACTTTAGAGTTTTTAAAATTAAAAAAATACTTTAAATCTTATCCCGTATCTTTTCTGGAAAAATTTTCGATTATATCTATATTTTTCTAAAATTCCAGAAAATCAAAGATTTCTTTATTTAAAAAATTTAAAAAGTAATTTAAAAAATAATTTTAAAAAAATTTTAAAAAGTAATTTTAAAGAATTTAAAAAAATAATTTTAAAGAATTTTAAAAACAATTTAAAAAGTAATTTAAAAAATAATTTTAAAGAATTTTAAAAAGTAATTTAAACAATAATTTTAAAGAATTTTAAAAAGTAATTTAAAGAGTACGTTATATGTTCTTTAGAAAAGGTCCTGGATATATTTTTGTTTATGAGTGAATTTCGTTTTTGTGACCAGGACCAAAAAACATCACTTGGGCCAGATGAAACTGGTTTTGGGAACGGAACCTTGTCAGTACTCTCGTTTCCAATGGAAAGGGACACGAATCGATCAATTTTCAAAGTGAAATTGTCGAAAAAAGTAATTTTAATCATTAGAAACTAAAACTAGCACTAATAGCCGGAGGAAAAGTGCTAACCGAGAGTGCACATGCAGACTGGGATATCGAATAACGAAAGCCATGTGGCCATTGATCCGCGACGAACCGGATGACTCACGGAAAATGGACTGCAATGACGTCACTGATCGAATAAACAGATTTCAGAAGTCAAAAAACAAGAACGTTAGACAAAGGATTAAAAATCTTAAATTTTTTAGTTTTACTTTTTTCTTAAAAAAATTCATTTGTCAGCTGACCGAAAAATCTCCGTTTTTCAAGAGGGTCCGCGAGGAATGGATGGAGCTGTGTAAAGGTTACAGGTTTTACTTTCGAGACTAATCGACTGCAATAGATAGTGCAATTGAGGGATATAAAACATATACAACATGTTCAAAAAATCGAAAGTTTAAAATTTCTTTAATTCAATTAATATTATTTTTATGTTTGTAATTTTCTAAACTTATTTTTGAAGGAAATTCTACCGTAATAAATACTGCAATTGAGGAATATAAAACATATACAACATGTTCAAAAAATCGAAAGTTTAAAATTTCTTTAATTCAATTAATATTATTTTTATAATTTTCTAAACTTATTTTTGAAGGAAATTCTACCGTAATAAATACTACAATTGAGGGATATAAAACATATATAGAATGTTCAAAAAATCAAAATTCAAAATTACTTTAATTCAATTAATTTTATTTTTATTTTTATAATCTTTTAAACTTATTTTCGAAGGAAATTCTACCATAATAAATACTACAATTGAGGGATATAAAACACATATAAAATGTTTAAAAATCGAAAATTTAAGTTATTTAATTTTGACTAATATGTGATATGATTTTCTAAAGTTGTTTTAAAAAACATTCTATTTTAATAAATAACGTAATTGAAAAATATAAAAATAAATATAAAATGTTCAAAAAATTTAAACTTAAAACCACTTTAATTTAACTAACATTTTTGATATTTTTATTTTTTCATAAATCACTTCAAAAAATATTCTATTACAGTGGAACCGTAACCGAAGGACATAAATAATCGAAATTTTAATTCTTTCTAATTTGGCGAATTTTGAACAAATTTTTATAGTTTTTTCAAAACTTATTTCAAAAAATAATTCGTCACAGTTGCAATTGTGACTGAAAAATTTTAAAATTTACATAAAAAATTTTAAAAATCGGAATTTAAAATTATTTTTATTTTTTTAAAATTTGTATTTAATTAATTTTCGAAATTTTTCAAAATTATTTTAGAAAATAATTTACTACAATAGATACTGTATTGAATTATGTAAAAAATGTAAAGTATTTTAAAATTCGAAATTATTCAAAACGGATTTTCGTGTTTCGTTTTTTAAATTTCGACGACCTTGCTACTTTGTTTACCGTCGAAAATCTATAAAATTAAACTTTGATTTATTCGAAAAATAAAGAAAACAATTTTTTCAAAAAAGTAAAATAAACTTCGAAAACAGTATGTTGAAAGTTAAAAATTGATCTTATGAAATAGTAAATTTTCATACAAAAAAGTAATTTTTTAATTATTAAAAATGTAAATTGTAATTATTATTTTTAATTTTTTTGACAAAAGTTAAATATTCATGAAAAATGTGACAATTATGTTATATTTTTCTATGAATGGAAAAAATATAAGAAGAAGAAATATAAGGTATGAGATAAATTGCTAATTATGTGTGGAAATCGGTTTTTGGGATTGGGCTTAGGCATCTAGGGTAAGGTGATAACAACACTATACAAGATTTTAGGATACCATAATTGGTTTAATTTTTTTCCTCTTATATTTTTCCATCTTATATTTATTCTATCTTATATTTATTCTATTTTATATATTTTCTATTTTATATTTTTCTTTTATATTTTTTCAAGCTCATATTTTCTTCATTTTATATTTTTTTATCTTATATATTTTCCCTCATATTTTTCCTCTTCTATTTTTCCTCCTCTATTTTTCCTCTTATATATTTTTTCCATCTTATATTTTTATAAAGTTGCAATTTGCTGTTAATTTTCTCAATGATAACCTTAGTTAAAATATTCGAAAATGATTTATTTTTTGGTAAAAAAGGAATTAATATTTATTCTGACTTTGTCGAAGTTATTTTCTAAGGTTTTTATTGAAAAAATTGATTGGACAAGTTGTTCATTTTTTAATTTGTCCGGGCAAATTACAATTTTATATTTTTGTCACATTTCGCAATTTTTAAAAAATTAAATTTTTTTATTTTTGAATTAAATTTTCACTTTTGATTTTCGAACAAAACAAAAAATTTAAGTCCAACAAAAATTTCGAAAATTTACTTTTTATTTGTCGAATTAAAATAATTTTAAAAGTTTTTCTTGGAAAATTCGGATTCAGAAGGAAGAAACCCCTCTTGAATTCGATGAAGAAGATCCTTAAATAAATCGTTGATAGTGGATATAAAAACGGGAGATTTTCGATTTAAAAAACAGGGTAAAAATGCCTACGGAAATCTTTTTTTAATTCGACGAAAAATAAATCTTCGATGATGGGTAAAAAAATAGAAAATTTCGAAGACGTTCAGGGATAGGATAAAAAAGTTCTTAGGGAACTTTTTAATTGGATAAAAAATAAATTTTTAAAAGTTAATTTTAAAAAATAAAAATTTCGAAAAAGTTTAAAAATAAAGTAAAAAATTCTTTGAAATTTTTTTCAATTTAATAAAAAATTTTTAAACAAATTATTAATGATAAATTTTAAAAAAAATAAAAATCTTGAAAAAATTTAAAAAATCAAAAAATTTAAAAATAAAGAGTTCTTAGGAAATTTTTTTAATTAAACAAAAAAATCCTTAAATAAATCATTGATAGTGGGCAAAAAGGATATTTTGAAGTGATTTCGAGATAGGTCAGGGAAATTTTTAAAGAAATCTTTTTTTAATTCGGTAGAAAATAAATCTTCAATGGTAAATAAAGAAAAAATTGAAATTTCGAAGGAGTTTAAAAATAAAACAAAAAAATTCTCAGAAAAAATTATTTTTAATTCGATAAAAAAATAGAAAATTTTTAAATAATTTACAGACGAAATAAAAGAGTCCCAAAGAGACTTCTTTATTCAATAAAATAAATTTTTAAATAAATTTTTGTTAATAAAAATTAAAAAAATAAATTTTTAAGTAAATTTTTGTTAATAAATATTTAAAAAATAAATTTTTAAATAAAGTTTTGTTAATAAATATTAAAAAATAAGTCTTTAAATAAATTTTTGTTAATAAAAATTAAAAAAATAAGTCTTTAAATAAATTTCTGTTAATAAAAATTTAAAAAATAAAAATTTCGAAACGATTTGGGGACAGGTGTAAGGGGGTCCTTGAGGGTCTTTATTTTTGAGCATTTTTGGGATAGATGAGAAAACAGTACTCGGACATGTTCGATCTTAATTTTTCGAACATTGAAAAATTTAAAATATTTTTAAATTTCGTTTTGAAATTTTATTTTTTTAAAAATTATTTTAAATTTACTTCAATTTTTCGAAAACTTTATTTTTATAAAATACAATAGAATTCAAAGTCGTAAACAGATTTTGACCAAGATGTCTCTCAAAATCGGTTTGTATGTACAATTTCTCTTTGGTGCTCACGAGTTGCGCAAAACGCAACGGCCAAATCACCTCCTCGACTCTCTCAACGACGCAAGCGAACAAGACAATGAATTCATTTGCTCAGATGTCCCTACTAAACGCCCGAAAATAACAGTCCATCGACCCATCCATTGACCTATCCATCGACTTATCCATCGACCCATCCATCGATGGACAATGTCTAGACAAACATGGAATGACTGGCACAAAAGGCTCGAAGATTTTTTTGAGAAAAAAGTAATCAACAAACATTTTTTAAATTATAAAATTAAAATTTTTAAAATTAAATTTTAAATTACTAAAAAAAAATTTTAATTTTTAAAAAAATAAATTTTCAAAGTTACTAAAAATTAAAATTCAAAAATTGTTAGAAACAGTGAAACATTTTTAAAATTATAAAATTAAAATTTTAAAAATTAAATTTTAAATTATTTTTAAAAAATCTTTAAAATTTTAATTTTTAAAAAAATAAATTTTCAAAGTTACTAAAAATTAAAATTCAAAAATTATTAGAAACAGTGAAACATTTTTAAAAT
The DNA here is from genome assembly GCA_009193035.1 of Halicephalobus mephisto. NCBI lineage: Eukaryota > Metazoa > Nematoda > Chromadorea > Rhabditida > Panagrolaimidae > Halicephalobus > Halicephalobus mephisto. Next base: position 114,016 of record SWDT01000406.1, on the reverse strand, counting down.
TTACAAAATGATTCATTTCTGTATAAAATGAAGAAATAAGTCATCGAGGACGAAAAAAATGTTTTTAGCCTGAGGCATTTTTAGTAAATTTTAAAACAATAATTACTCAGTAAAGTATTTAATTAAATAAATTTTTAAAAATATTTTTTTTAATTTTATTTTTTTTTGTTATTTTAAATTTTTAATATTTAAATTAAAAAATGAAACAAAAAATTTATTTTCGAAAATGTTTTTTATAAAAAAACCAAAGATTAAAAAAATGATAATCAATGAGGAATTTTCAGAACGAAAATTTGAGGGGTTTTTGAATTCATAAAGTTCGTTGATTTTTTGGTTTTTGATTTTTTAAAATTATATGAAAATTTAATCTGATGGATTCTTACAGATTAATGAATTAATACTTAATCAGGAGGCTGGGCAACTTTGGTGCTAAATTTATTCATTAAATAATTCAAAGTAAAAAGTAAAAAATGTACAGTATATGTACAGTAACCCTTAGTTGTTTTATATTTAAATTTTTTTGATCTAGATATGTCAACAACTAGCAGATGCTTCATTAAAAAATTCGGGAATTCTAGATGTTCCATCAGAAAATTTGGGAATTTTAATCCTAAATTCACGTCGTAAACGTTTCAGTTGAAGAAGTGTTGAAAAATACAGTATTACATTGACAGTAATTCCTAGGTATTCTGTATACCAAATTCGATTTATTTGAATTTATTTCTAAATTTAGCAAAAAGATACTTAATTAGAAGTTTAAAGAATGATAGTTCTGATTTTAGAATGAATATACTTCAAACGAAACAATGTCAGAGGATCTTGAAGATGTTTTGTATATATCTTATGTATAAGATTTACTATCTTTAAATCCATCTTTGCATTTAGAAGTTAATACTTTATTAGCAGTTCAGAGCATGATAGATCTGATTTTAGTATGTATATATACTTCGAACGAAACAATGTTAGAGGATCTTGAAGATGTTTTGTATATATCTTATGTATAAGATTTACTATCTTTAAATCCATCTTTGCATTTAGAAGTTAATACTCTATTAGCAGTTCAGAGCATGATAGTTCTGATTTTAGTATGTATATACTTCGAACGAAACAATGTTAGAGGACATTGAAAAAAATCTCGTATATATCATGATCAGGATTCACTCCATCTAAATCTACATTTAGAAATTAATACTCTATTAACAGTTCTGATTTTAGTATGCATACACTTAGAAGGAGGCAGTACTAAAAGATATAGGATCTAAAAAATAGTGTTTTCCACACACAAAATACCCAGAAGCAAACTACGAAGATCATTCCCGAGTCTTCTAACATAGTTCGTTTAACATTTCTTAGAAGAAAACAATTCTCATTGATTTGTTCAAAATACATTGATTTTGGAAATCAAATCTTATTTTCAAATAAATCTCTAATTTGGTCATTTTCGAAGAATGATTCGTTATTTTAATTTTCTTTTTCACTATTTTTTCCGGATTCCTACAGTATCCACAATTTTATGAATTAATTTTTCCAAAAATTGCATGATTCAAATATCTGACCCCGAAAAAACCAACTTTTATTGAAAGAATCGATTCGGATATCCGTGCAGTTTTGAATCCAGTTGATCAATCTTCTTCAAAATTCCCGTCAATCCAGATCGAGTTTCCCGAGATCCAAGTTTTTTATTTTAATTGCCAAGCTGGTTTTTGCGCAACATATGACGCGATTGCTTTTCCGAATTTGAGCAAATTGGATCTGGTTCTGACCTAATATGGCCTTGTGGAGATGACTCAAATCCTAAAGTTCAACCAGTTTCCGGCCTGAACAGCCGATCTGCTTTCACCGGAGCGGAACCCCCGTTCCGAATCAGGACGCCTCCGGGCAACCTTTATAATGGAAATTTTTTGAATCACGTATTTCTTTAACTAATACTAAAATTTCGCGGAAGATTCTAGTTTTCGAGAATTTTATGGGTGATTTTGGGACTTTGTGGAATATCATGGGGGATTTTTGAAAGCTTTCTGAATCTGGTACAAAATTTGTGAATTTTTTAGAATTTTTTGGAAATTTTCAGAATTCAGTAAGATGTTCTGAAATCTTCAAGAATTTCGTAAATGCTTCTGAAATCCTCGGAAATTTCCTGAAAAATTCAGGAATCATTCTCAATTTTGTGAAATTTCCGGAATTTCATAGATTTCTGAAATCTTCAAAATTTCATAAAAAATTACAGAATTCAGTAGGATGTTCTAAAATCTTCAAAAATTTCATTGAAAATTCTAAAATCTAAAATTTGATTTTTTTGAGATTTTTCAAAATCTTAAATTTTTGGAATCTTCCAGAATTTCGTGAAAATTTCCAAAATCATGTACTCTGGAAGTTTTCAGAATATCCTAGGAACTCTTGTCGAGGTAATTTCGTAACAATTTTCATTTCTGGTTTTTATGATGGTATTCATTTTGGATTGGATTTTTGAACATGATTTTGCAGCGATTGTTTCCAAATGATAAACTTGGTAGTAAACGTGTTCTTAGAAAACCGTCTCAATGGTGATATAGGGAACATGAGCCCCTCCCTTTGGCACTTTTTAGAAGTCCAGAAGGAGGGGGGAATCCAGGGTTCCGCCTTCCCTGGATCCATCTAGTTGGTGAGATGAATTTTTGGTCGAAGATGGGAGAAAGATCGGGTTTCGTGGGTAATTTAAAAGTCTCTCGTAATTGTCAATGAGAATTTAGGTTTTTGGATCTCGGAGACGTCTTCACAAATAATTGTTGTTTTATTTCTACACAAAAATGACTCTAATGTACCGGTACACAAATTGAAGATAATATCTAAGTATTTTATATTCAATGTACCGATATATTGAAATTAATGCATCCGGTACATCAGAGTTGTTTTAATGTGTTTATATACTGTATATTATGTGTCATTTTTGTATATGTAATCATATAAAGATGATTGAACTTTTCGGAATCCTTGTACAAAGAAGGATATATTAAAACAACTCCGATATATTGTGTATCAGAGTTGTTTTAATATTTTTATATACTGTATACTATGTGTCATTTTTGTATATACATTGAGATCTGTTTTAAATACTATATTTAGATCTATTTTTAATATTATATTAACATAAATCTCATACTGTATTTAGGTGTATATCTGAGTTTAGACAAAAAATTACTTAATGTATTGTTTATCGAGCAGTAATTTAAAGAATAATTATCTCTACACATAACTAGAAACAATTTTTATATAATTATCTAATTGTCGGTATGTAAAATACAATGGATCCGGTAAATCGGAACTTTTTTGACTTATTCATGCATTATATGCCATACACTCTTTTCTTGGTAGATGGTATCCGATCACTGCAGGACCTCGTTACTATCTCGAAATTCATCCTATATTCCAAATCCTTAAGGACATATCGGAGATTTTTTGTCATCATACCCTGAGGCGATCATAAAGAAAACATTTCACGAACAAACTACAGTTGGACTCTGTGTCTTCTGAAGTTACTTGTTTTTGATATTTCACGACTTAATTAATTCTGGATTTCTAAAAATACTTTTGGAATTTTCTAATTTTAAATTGAATCTAAATAAAAACAAAAAAATAATGAAAATAAACTTCGTAATCTTGTTTGATTTTTTCCAAGAGAACTTGACCGAGTTTGAAATTCCATAGATGGTCTCTTGAACTTCCTCCTCCAAGGCATTTCTGAAGATGATGTCAGAGATAAATTTAATGAGCAGAATGCTCTAAAATTTTTTTATAAATAAAAATTTCAATCTTTTTTAATTCATAAATATGTTCCAAATTTTGTGAATAAAATAATGTATTTTAAATTTTTTTACAAGTTTTAATAGAATTTTTTAAGTTTTAAGATTTCATTTTGGATATTTTTGAAGGTGATTTTAGGAGTATGATTTATGACGAAGGTACTGTAAGGACCCAAATGTCACTCTGAAAGTTTTTATTTTTTTAATAAAAATTCGATTATTTTTAATTCGGAAATGTTTCTTGAGCCGGATTGTTGTTCTTTAAGATCCAGTGATTGCTTTATCCTTTCTTAAAGACCCTTTAGTCTGTAATAATCCCATAACCGGAAGATCCGACGATCGATCGGGATCAGTGTTCTCATTCGTGAATTTGGGTCGATTCATTTCTGCAGTCAATCCATGTCGCGACGTAAAAAAAGAATTGATTATTTTTGAATTATTTGTGTGAACGGAGATTTGGCTTTGCGCAATCCAGAAAATCTGGCAAATCTGTTGTTCCAGACAAACTAGCTTCTCACAACCGGACTTGCGGTCAGTCCAAATCCGAACCAGTTGTCTTCCGTGTGTTGCGTGGTCCCTTGCCCTCCGGCGATTCCCCAGTCCAAACAAGTGCTCTCAGGCTTCAAAGGCGGTCGCGGTATCCTCTGGCGGAACATGTTTCAGTTTGACTAGCCCTAAACGAATCCACTCCAGAATATAAGCGCATCTTGCAACAGTTGAGCTCCTTCGTTTTCTGGAACCACTTTGTAGTGTATCTAAGGGACCAATAGTCGTGTTTATTTTTTAATTCAGATTTATCATCATTCGTGCTAGGACTATTATTCGTTAAATATCCTCCAGAACTGAAAATAACTTAAATAATGACTTGGGTCCCGTCACGAATCATGTTCAAAAAATTACACAACTGTTGCTCTTTATTTTTTTTTTCAATTCTCACTGATTTCGAAATTTCTTTTAAATTAATTTTTTCTTAACTAAGATGTTGAATTAATTTAAATATTGAAAAAATTAATATAAAAACGAAATAAATAAGATAAATTTTGCAAAAAAAATGTTGACGATCATGTTCGTTTTTCAAATTGAATTTATTGTTTTTCGTGTCAGGACCGTTATGTAATAAATACTTTCAAAAATTAAGAACACAGAACTCAAATAAAATAATTTTGGTCCCGTAACGAATAACGCTTAAAAGACCAATTATGTTTTTTTTTCAAAACGAAAGTAATTTTCGTGCCAGGACTGTTATTTAATAATTACTTTCAAAAACTCGAAATATAAAATTGAAATAAAACAATCCTGGTCCCGTCACGAATGTTTTTAAATTTATTTTTGATTACAATTTTGATTATTAATTTTTTTTAAATCATTCGTGTCAGAATTAACATATTCAAAGTTGCTAAAAATAGTTTCAAGTGGTGGTCCCGTCACGAATGGTTTTAAATTTATCTTTGATTACAATTTTGATTATTAATTTTTTTTAAATCATTCGTGTCAGGATCAATTTTTTTTATTAAAAATAATTCTTTCCATAATCTTAAATTATTCATAATGATTCCGACATAGGTTTTATTTTTCGAAGATGGGATTTGTTGCAAGGTCTTTATCCTTTTTCTATTCCAGAAATTATTCTGATCAAATCTGAAAACGACGATTATCGTTTCATCGATTTATTTTTAGGTTTCGTCGGATTCCTCAAGCTTGTCTCCAGAATCGATGACTTCTCTCTTCGGCCGACCTCCCAGACGGAAATGGACTGTTTCAATCATATTTATTTTGACAGTATTCCTGGTAACTAGTCTCCAGTTCGCCGATTCTCAATCCCTTGCAAGTGAGTTTCGTTCAGAATCGTTTTTGGCTTTTTTGAACCGGTTCCGACTTTGATTCTTCAAAGAAAACGAAAAAGAGAATAATTTATATATCCAAAAACAAAACAAATCTCAAGTGGTTTTCGCGAGATTTTAATTTTTCAGATAGTTTCTTCACGGAGCCTGATACATTCGCCGGATTCACCTCGCGAGTCAACCAGAAGGGCTTTGACCTCCTGGCGGAGTACCTGAGGCAAAGAGTGTCGAAATTAATGCAATTCGGAGAAGTTGTTTACAATGTGACCCTGCCCCTGACCCCCTCGGTCAGTCTCATGCTGATCTCCCAGAGAGTTGACGACTTTGACGCTAGTGCCTTCAAATCGGCCTTTAAAGCGGTTCAAGGAAGGGAAATCCACTGGGCTGGATCCACTTTGAAGGTGACAGTGACGTCTATTTATAAAATCATCTCCGCCGGAGGGGAAGTCACTGGACAAGTACCTGTTACTTTCGACGGAGCAGGAATAGAAATGTCCTTGCAATCAGGAATCAATGGCGACGGTCATCTGAAGACCGATATGCACAAATGTAGAGCCCAAATTACTGAATTATCTTTCAACTTTTCTCCTAACGATAACGAAATCTTGAGGAACTATTTGCCGTTCATCCACAGGAGTGTCAGAGACAACGTGGACCAGATCCTTTGTCCCACTTTCCATTCAGAAATCGTCCCGGTGATTTCAAACAGACTTCTGAATACCCCGATGAGCTCAGCTCTGTTCGACCATTATTTCTTGAATTACGGTCTCATCGGACCGGTGAAGTACAATCCGGATTCTGTCGAACTTCAACATAGAGGAAACGTCTTCGGAATCCTCAGACAAGGAAGAACAAGACTCAACGACTTCAGATTGCCCTTCAGATCAGCTCCGCTGACGACGGTCCCGGATTCTGAGCATATGGTGGTTTTCCAGATGAGCAACTACACAATTGCCAGTCTTCTCTACTGGATGGATCAATATAGGAAATTCGATTACGAAATCAGCAGACAAACAGTGAATGATTCCAATATTGCGGGATATTTGAGGACGGAATGTAACACTGGGGATATCTGTGCCGGAACCCTCTTCCCGGCTCTCGCTCAGCGGTTTACGAACGGAGTGGTCAATATTAAAGCTCATTCGGCTACTTTTCCTCATGTTTTACTTGAAAACGGAAAAATTAAAGTTTTAGTTGAATCTAGAATCGATGCTTTTGTGCAGCAACCCGACAGAAATCGCAGATTCTTGACGGCAACAATGCACGCCCAGATAAGCATGCAGAACCTCAACTTTGAAAACTACAAACTCACAGGGAAACTTGTGATTGATTCTTTTAAAACCACAGATGTAATCAGTTTGGTCGATGGAATCGATGAAGGCAGCATTGAGTTCTTGATGAACGCCTTGAACGAATTATTGATCGGAGAAGACATGGCTCAGAAGCTCAAAGACGGAATCAAACTTCCGATCATCTTCGATTTTGAACAAAGTGATTCAGAAATCAAAGTCGAAAAAGAAAGATTAACTATCGGAATCGATTTTTGCTTCGAAGACAACTGCAAGAGGATCAGCAAAAGCCAAGATCCCAGTGCTGATTACTACGACGTCGTGCAGGGCGCTGATGGATAAGCACATTTATCTCTACGTAAATATCTGGCTGTACATAGTGACGACAAAATCTTCTCTTTCAGCTTTTAGGTCATTGGTTCAGAAAAGTGAGAAAACAATAAAAAAGTTAAAAATTAATTATCAGAAATTTCGATTCAATATTATGTGTTTTCAAAAACTGCAAAAATCGTAACTTTCAAGACAGGAACAAATGTAAATTTGAATTTTCTATGTAATTTTCGTAATTTATCAACTTTGAAAAAAATATAGAAAAATTATTGCGATTTATCAATATTTAATATTTTTGGTCAAAAATCGTTATTTATTTACTACAAAAATCACGCCTACTGTAGTGGTGACAAACAGAAATATGATTTTCGTAATTTATCAACTCTGAAAAGAATATAACAAAATTATTGTAATTTTTACGAATAATTAGTATTTGTGACGAAAATTCCATGTTTTAAAAAATTGTAACATTCGAAAAAAGTTACGCTGATCATCATATGAAAATTACAAAGTTTTTTTTGACGAAATATCACACAAAATTTAAAATAATTTTCATTAAAAAAATCACATTTATTGTGAAAATTATAATAATGGACAAAAGTTACCTCAAGTGCCACGGGTTGTGTATTTTTTTTAAACTTCATGTATTTTTTACATTTTCTGTCACATGAAAATTACGATTTTTTATGTAGAAGTCAACAAAAAGAATCAGAATCCGAGTATACTTTATTTAAATTATGTTTTCTAATTAAAATCGAAAAATTCAACGAAATTATTGCAATTTTGACTCCTGAATTTTTTATTTTAACTTAATTAATACAGAAAAAAAGTAATTTTTAATTTAGTAACAAATGCGAATCGTGATTATTGCGTTACAATTTTCGTCACAAACATCAAATATTCATGAAAAGCGACGATTATTTTATATTTTTGTTACATTTCGCAATTGTTAAAAAACCAAAAGTTACGATTTTTTGTGTAATTTCACTTGATCAGATCGGGAATAACGTTACTGATTCAAAAAAATTTAACAATTTCAACAAAATTTTACCTACTATATTTCGTTTGTATTTCATAATATGTCTTTTTTAACAGTTTAACTACCTAAGTTCAAAAAATAAAATTCAAAATAAACTAAATAATTAATTTTTTTCGAACATCACTATGTCCAGTGTTATCAATTTTCGATAATTATCCTAAATTAAAACCGAATATTTTGGAATATCTTTGAGAATTTTTGTTTTTTTGAACATAAATTTCTATTTTTGATCTTTGGAAAAATCTTATGATTTTGTAGAATATGTTTGGAGATCTCTATCGTCATCATGTGGACTTGTTTCTTTGACGGATTTTCAGGAGTGATTAATTTCCGCTAAATTATTTATCGATCGGATATCTTTTTTTCGATATCTGAAAAAAGCAACTTTATCTTCAAAAATCTAGAAAACAAAAAATCAAAATACTGTATGATTAGGTTGATTTTAGATCTGTTGTCTTATGGTATATGTCTTACTGTATGTTTGGATTTCTGGAGATTAATGTGGTTTTTTTAGAAATCTTCAAAAATCTCGATTTAGTTTATCTTTTGTCTTTTTAGTAGATCATTATTATTCTAATTTTTTCATTTTTGAAAATTTTTTTATAAAAATTTCTCCAAAGTCCAATTTTACTTTATAAAAATACATAATTAGATTATTTAATTTCGCGATTTTCAATATTTGGCAATTTAGTCTGTAAATCCTCTTAATCCATCCAACTGAACCTCGGATTCAGTGGAGGACCGTAAAATTGATCTTCTTGACCAAAATCCGTCTGAATCGGTTGACGGAAGTGAATCGGAGGATAGTAACTATTATCCGGATTTATGTATCCTTGGTTTATTGGACTCGGATAATACGGTGGATTAAAGGCTTCAACTGGAATAATTGTTTTTTCCATGGTAATTTTCTGAAAATTATAAATTAAATAAAACAATTAATTTCAAATCGCACAATTCTTTTTGTTTCTTGATTATTGTCGTTTTCTTGATTGATTGTGTTCTTCTTGATCACGTATCCCCCGTCTATCATTCTGGTTTCTGAATTTCCGTCTTCACTATGCTCTAGCAAACCTTCCAAAGCTTTGAACAATGATCCTTTGTGATTCACCTGAGGATTCGTTTCTTTTTTGATTTCGATTCCTTGATTTTCGGCGTTTCTCTTCATCAGTCGTTTCAGTCTTCTTAGAGGACCTCTTGAGGAGCTTTGGAAGTCTTCTGAAGTGACTTTAGTTGACTTCGACACCTCCAGGGGTACTTCCTCGGCGACCACGGGGACGAACCCGATTATATTTCTCTTGTTTCTCGGGAAGACGTTGGGTTCGGGAGGCAAGAGCTCTCTTCTCCTCGAGTAAGCGTTGTTGAACATGTAAGGGTTCGAATAAGGATCAAGAGGACTCAAATTGTGACCGTAGGTAATTGTAATATTGTCCAGATCTACAAAAATAAATAAATAAAGATTAATTTTCAACAACTTTACCGTAATAATAGTTTCCACCAAATGGAAACCTGTAAGCCACGCCTTTACTGACAGGGAAGGGGATGTTGATGTCCCCTTCGTTCCCGTCGTGACCCCCAATGTCATGTTCGATCCCGAGGGCAAAGGTCCCGGTATAAGGATTACACATGGGGGGTTTGCAAGACAAAGGAACACTGCTTCTGGGGACTTTGCCGAGGGGAATGGTTGGCTGTATATCTGGAAAAATCACTCGGTCATCGTTTTAGTTCAGTGAATTAAGTGAAACGTTTTCTTTGGAAATCGAGAATAATTCAATTCTAAGAACAAATCAATGAGAATTGTTTTCTCCTAAGAAATGTTAAACGAACTATATGTCAGAAGACTCGGGAATGATCTTCGTAGTTTGCTTCTGGGTATTTTGTGTGTAGAAAACACTATTTTTTAGATCTTATATCTTTTAGTACTGCCTCCTTCTAAGTGTATGCATACTAAAATCAGAACTGTTAATAGAGTATTAATTTCTAAATGTAGATTTAGATGGAGTGAATCCTGATCATGATATATATGAGACTTTTTCAAGATCCTCTAACATTGTTTCGTTCGAAGTATATATACATACTAAAATCAGATCTATCATGCTCTGAACTGCTAATAAAGTATTAATTTCTAAATGCAAAGATGGATTTAAAGATAGTAAATCTTATACATAAGATATATACAAAACATCTTCAAGATCCTCTGACATTGTTTCGTTTGAAGTATATACACACTAAAATCAACGTTCTCTAAACTTCTAATATAGTATTCGCTTACAAATATGGATGTGAATTTAGATGCAATGAGTTTGATATATAATACAGATACAAGATGCAATCTGAGATCCTATATATGTTATTGCTGTTTCATTTGAAGCATTTACAGAAGGAATTCAGCGTCAAACTTTTAAAACCTTCCAAATGAACACAATTGGCCAGATGTAGAAGTATATTTACAAGGAAATAAAATTAATTCGATATACAAAATAAATGAACTTACATCGATTAGCATGTAGCCGAGGATCAGACACGAGAGTTGCAAAATCCTCCTTATTCAATCCTAGCATGTTTACCGGATGATTTACATACCCGAATTTCGTCGTGGTATCGGAGATTCTGTTGAAGAAATGGCCGGTGATATCCATCATCCCCCAAGAAGGAACGGGGATGTTGAGATCTCCTCCGATGTGCTAGAATTTGGGTTTTAATTTAGTAACATCGGAAATTAAAGAAAAGAATGAAAATCAGCTGATCGAGAAAGGGATTTATTTTTTTTTAATTTCTTCAGGTTATTGACGAAAGTTAAAAATATTATATTCATCGAAAATCGATAAATTATTCAATATTTAATTTTAAGATGATTATAGAATAGTTTCTTTTACAATAAATTCATAGATTTAAAATACAGTAGAACTTGGATATAAGACATCCTAGTTATAACATATCTCTTGTTATAACACGGTCTGATTGAGTTTGGTTAATTTGTCTTCAAATTTACTCCCACTATGATATATCCATTGTTAAAGATACACTTTGGCCGGTCCTAAGGGGGTATCTTATATCCAAGTTCTACTGTATATAGAACTAGGTATTTTGTAATTATTTTAAAGAAAAAAAGATAAAATATAATACAGTAGAACTTGGATATAAGATATCCTAGTTATAACATATCTCTTGTTATAACACGGTCTGATTGAGTTTGGTTAATTTGTCTTCAAATTTACTCCCATTATGATATATCCTTTGTTAAAGATATACTTTGGCCGATCCCAAGGAGTATCTTATATCCAAGTTCTACTGTATTAAAAAATTTTAAATGTAAAAAAATACAGAAGTACTAGTTTGAGAAGAGTATCTAAAATCATCTCTTTTGGGACTTGGATACCTTGTTTTTCATATTTTCTGGATTGTCAGATAAAAGATCCTCTGTTTATTAAAATCAAGGAGAATTTATTTGATAAATTGAAAATTCAGTAACAATATTGTTTATTTTTCATTTTAAAAATGTAATTTTTTGCAATTTTTTCATATTTAATAAAAAACTAAAACTATTTTTTGCAAATTTTACAAAAATTTTTTGATTAATTTTCAATTTTTTTTAACATAAATTTTTTGTAAAATTTCGTTTATATTAAATTTAGAAAAAAAATTAAATTCGAAAATTATTTTTGAAGAAATAAATCAATTATTTTGTCGAAACCAAAATAGAATAATTTAATCTGATCCTTCGATAATCCCATCTTATTCTATAGTATAAACTATACGTAGGAAATCCGATGAAAACTAAACTAAAATCCTACTCTATCCGTTGGTGAACAACTTTAAGGTCTTACTCTTGAGATACTCGGATCTAGATCCATGGCCCCAGAATACTGGTTAGAAAAAGGAAAAACTGGCCAGTAATCCCCGTTGTAACTTCTGGCAGGAAGAGGTTCGAAAGGCCCTGGGATTTCATAGATCGCCGGGACAACTCGTTGTTTGGAAGCTCTGTCGGCCAAAGCAGACTGCTTCAACCGTTTTATTAAATATTTATAATATTCCATCTGTTCGGGACTTTCCTTATCTTCAGAAGATCCCTCGTCGTCCTTACAGTAACTGCGGAATATTAGAGAGTAGATTAGAATTAAAAAAAGCCACTTAGTATTCATCTCGATGGTTGAAAGTGAACCGTTTTTCCTTCAAAATCGAGATCGACGACCCAATTTTCCTTTTTCATATTTGGGAAACAGCGTGATCTCGATCTTAATTCACTAATTAGTAATTGTTTTTGTTACTCAACCTTGAAGGAAACTAATCTGATTTCAGACATTCTGAATCATGAAGGACATGTACTTTGGTTCTTCAGAAGTCGTCAAGACCAGAAGGATTCTGACAGCGACCAGTTTGCCGTACCCTATGGTGGTGACTGCTGAAGGTTAGGAGAATGAAAGTGAGTGGAGAAAGACAGTTACCGAGGAACATGTGTCCCAATCTGTGAAGAATCATCAAGACCAGGGGGATCCCGATGACGGCGTAGATCATGGCGGCCAGTTTGCCGAGATGACTCTTGGCGGTGACGTTGCCGTACCCTATGGTGGTGTAGGTGGTGACTGCTGAAGGTTAGGGGAATGAAAGTGAGTGGAGAAAGACAGTTACCGAGGAACATGGAGTTCCAGAAGGTCCAGGTGGGGGTGAGGACGTGGTGGAGACCGGTCCAGTCGTTGAAGAGCTCCATGGCCACCTCCAACTTGACCTTGGAGGTAGTCAGGTTGTTCATCTCCACCCCGATCTCCCAGCACCGATCGGCCAGCTGCTGGGTGTAGTTCTTCAACGCGAATATCCTCCCGAAGTTCGTCGTGAAGTGGGTCCTCCAGATCCTCTCCGGATTCGTCGGATGCAACAACGACGTCTTGTAAGATTCCTGGTCGTTCAAGTAGTACACCTGAAGAACACATAATTGATTTTCCCCTATTTATAATTACTAAATTAAAAAATATTCAAAATACTCAACTTCAAAAAACATCTTTTGTCTAATTTCACAGAATTGTTATTTAAAAAATCCCTTCTGTAATATTTGTTTTTTCTTCCAGAATCCCATTTTCTGAAGGACTGTAGTTTGTCAAGTTATATCTTCGTTTCCTCCGGCAGAACTGATGGAAATAGACAATCCAGGAAACTACTTGTCATATGTCACCTTCTGGAGCAGATTTTCCATTTCGACGACGGTTCCGGACTAATTTTTTCTTTTTTGCAGAAATTCAAAGATCATTTATCATTTCGTCATGATTCTGATCTGTCCTTCGATATGAGGAAATGTGGAGGTTCTCATAAGTGACTTTTTTAATTACGAAACCAGACGGCCTTCGTTCTGATGAGATTCGAAAATTCGAACGAAAATTTGCATATTTTTTGAAATTATTCTTAAAAATCGATTTTTTGAAAGATTTTTACTTTTTTGAGATTCGTTATTGAGTTATCAAATGTCCTTGTTCGGAAATTTCAAACTTGAATCTGATTCCGAAGATATCATCTTCAGTCGACCTAACGACAGTCCTTCCAAGAATCCATTAATCTTTTTAATTTTCATTTTATATGAACATTAAAATTTATTTTTAATTTTATTGTTTCTTCCGAATTTGACAGTATTCTCGGGAGAGTATTAGAAAAAATAAAAATCCCTTAGAGGACTCTGACATATTTTCAATGTTTTTTAGCGCCAATTTTGTCTTCAGCAGATGGAGACATCTTTCACTTTCGATTTCGAATTTTTCATCTTAGATTTCAGATTCTTCACTTTCGATTTCGAATTTTTAATTTTCGATTTTCGATTTCGAATTTTTAATTTTTGATTTCAGATTTTTCATTTTCGAATTTTTTATCTTAGATTTCAGATTTTTCATCTTAGATTTCGAATTTTTAACTTTCAAATTCTGATTCTTCATTTTAGATTTTAGATTTTTAACTTTCGATTTCAGATTTTTAACTTTCGATTTTAGATTTCCCATTTTTCATTTTAGATTGATTTAGATTCCTGAGTCGGTTTTGGCGGGCAGTGCTTCTGGCATCGGTGTCTTCGACGGGCAGGTGGAGTTTTCGGACTGGTTTTTTCAGAATTTAAATTTCAAAAAATTCTGAACTCATGAATTCTAGAGGTTTGAGTTTTTTAATTTTAAACTTTTCCCGAAAGTTAATTGTTTAATTTGAAATCGATTATCAAGAGTACTAGTTCAAGACAGAATGAGATCATCGGTTCAAACTGAACTTTTGTTTTTGATGTATTCAATCATCTGGTTTTTCTGGTTGAATATCCTTCAGATGATCATCCAAAGGGAGTTACGAAATCCTCCAGGTATAAATAGAAGGTCCTTAAGGTGACTTTTTAAATCCTAAAAAATTTTGATTTTTTATCTTTTCAAAAATTATAATTTTCTATTTTTTTCAATTCTCTAAAATCCTAAAAAATTTCAATTTTCTGATTTTTCAAAAATTATAATTTTCTAATTTTTTCAATTCTCTAAAATTCTAAAAAATTTCAATTTTCTGATTTTTCAAAAATTATAATTTTCTAATTTTTTCAATTCTCTAAAATTCTAAAAAATTTTGATTTTTTACTTTTTCAAAAATTATAATTTTCTAATTTTTAATAATTTCGAAAAATCCTCGTGGATTTTTTTAGGAAATTTCCTAATTTTTTCAGTGATTTTAAATTTGGAACATTTTTGAAGCCTGAGTTTATTTTTTATTTCACTAAAATTTCATTCATTAATGTAGTCGAGTTTTCTAGAACACAAAAAGTTTTATTTTTTCCGTTTCTTTGAATTTTCTGTTTTTTTTGAATTAAAAAATAAAGTTCTAATTTTGATAAGAAATTTCTAAAATTTCTTCGAAGTTTATGTATCTTTTAATTTTTGAAGTTTTTAGAATTTCTGAGAATCTAAGTTTCGAAATTTTCGAAATTTCAAAGATTTTCGAAATTTTACAAAAATTTGAAAATTTCAAAGATTTTCGAAATTTTACAAAAATTTTCAGAATTCAATAAAAATTTTTAAATTTTCGAGAATTTCAAAGATTCTGGAGACTTCTAAAATCTTGAAAATTCGAAATTATTTGAAATTTTAAAAATTTTCAATAATTTTATGGAGTTTCCCGAATCTCACAGAAATTTGTTGAAATTTTTACAGCTTTCCAGAATTTAACTGAAGCTTCTGGAGACTTCTAAAATCTCAGAAACTTTCGGAGAAATTTCATTTTTATATTTTTCTAAAATCACAATCTCAAAAATTAAACTTTTCCGAATTTAATAAAAATTTTAGAAATTTCTAAAATTCACTGAAATTTTTGGAATATTTTTAATTTTAAATTTTCGAATATTTTCAATTTTTTATTTTAAATTTTCGAACATTTTTAACTTTGAATTTTTAATTTTGGAATTTTTCCAAAAAATTTTGTTTTTTATACTTTTTTGAGAAAAGCAATTATTCCATTTAAGTACACTGAATTCGAAAAACCAGGCACTCCTCGTCCCCGTGACATCCTCCCCTCGACGGATGACGTGAAAAAGATCAAAATTGTTTTTTTGACCATTGATTTGTGTGACCTTCACCGCTGTGTTGAGAGTCAAAAGCTTCCTCTTTTGTGAATTTTTCCCGCGTGCTGGAAAATTCGATTTTTTTCGCGCCAAGTTGCTTGTTTCTCTCTGAATCCTATATAAAACTATTCCGATCCAGTAGAGCGGGACGAATGTCCCATTGCCTCAGGCTGTCGTGCATTTGTCCATCTTTAAAAAAACGACTGGGCGGTGTCCACCTGCGAAATTGTCTTTTCTAACCGTTTGTTTGTCCGTTTTTCCTTTTTTCACTGTGGAAAAAATGGTGCCGGTCTCTACCAAGTGATCGAGGGTTGACCGTCCTTGTTTCTCAAATCGAAGGAAAAACGGTCGTTTGTGCTGCATTTAGTTTTCTTGGCCACCGTTGGCCAAACGGGTTTTGACCCAGATTGTCGACTCCGCCTTTTTCCAAAATGGCATTGGCCGATGGGACCAGTCATTCCAACTGATCGGCACGGCATCGAGTGGCCGCTCCGAATAAACTTGTCCGATTTCCCGCTCTCGACCGACGCGAGCAATATCGGTGGATGTTACCAAGGTTGACGTGGATTCTGGAACCGTCACCGGGTATACATTCATCAATAGTGTCCGCGATCCAGGTTTTATTTCTGTCAACTCCAGGTAAGAATCGAAAAACTTAAAAAAAAATTTTTATATAAAAAAAATTAATTTTATATAAAAAAAAATTTTTTTTAAATATTTTCAAAATTATTCTGGAAATTTTCGAATTAAAATTGTTTATTTTTAAAATGAAATTTTTTTGGGATATTTTTTAATTTTT
Organism: Halicephalobus mephisto; assembly: GCA_009193035.1. Taxonomy (NCBI): domain Eukaryota; kingdom Metazoa; phylum Nematoda; class Chromadorea; order Rhabditida; family Panagrolaimidae; genus Halicephalobus; species Halicephalobus mephisto. The sequence continues at coordinate 97,381 of SWDT01000406.1, read as the reverse complement.
CTGAAATTACGAATTTTCGAATAAAAATTAATTTATTTGGAAGGGATGGGGTTGGAGTAGTCGGTGCCGTTTATGAAATTGAAGAACATCTGGAGAGCTTCCCTCGGTTTCTGGGCGCTGGAGGCCGGGAAGTGTCCTCCGCCTCGAACTGTCAGAAAATCGACTCCTGTAAAATTAAAATAACAAAAATGACCCAACTTCTGAATTCAGTTCTTGAATAATGTTAAAAATATAAAATTTAACAATTTTAAAATCTCAAAAACTAAATTTTCATCTTTTCAGTCTTAGCTGGAAAAATTGGGACTTTCGTGTAGAAAGAAATCTTCAAAAATCTTACAATAAACATGTTTTTTATGTAATATTATAATTAGGATTCTGTAGAAGCATAAAAACAGTAATTTTTGATATTTCCGGTCCCAACTGGAAAGTTCCAGAATTTCGTTTCGAGATAATTTTTGCGAATTTTTAAAATGAACATTTGTAGTTTTTGATTTCTGTGAATTTTTAAAATGAATATTTGTAGTTTTTGTTATTTTTGAACATTTTCAGTAATTTTTGAACATTTTCAATGATTTTTGAACATTTTTAATAATTTTGAAATATTTTCAATGATTTTTGAACATTTGAGAGCCATAAAATAGTAAAATTTGCACTTTCTGGTCTCAATTGGAAAGTTCGGGAAATTCGTGTGAAGACATTTTTTCCGAAATATTACAGCGAGCATTTGTGGTTTTTGTAATATAGAGATTTAATCAAAAATGATTATTTTATTTTTCCTCGACGGCTGCCCCTGGCGATGTTTGTTCCCTGTTTTTCCTCTTTTTCGATTTCGAAGTTGTTTTTGAATTAATTTTTTCTTATTTAATTGAGATATTAAGTTATTTAATTTTAAAAAAAATTAATATAAAAAAGAAACCTCGCGAATGGAGGGAGCAAACGTCGCCGGGAGGACGTCGTGGAGCCTTCGCTGGGCCGTTTTTGTTTTGTCCGAAAAGACCACTCTTGCGCAAAATAGGACAAATTGGCTGACCAATGGTCAAAATGAAAAACACGTGATTTTGTAATCCAAGCCGAAACCGCTGGATTAAGCGGAGGATGATGGAATGCCGTCCTACTGCGCAAACAACAGTTGGGTCAACGGGTCTTTGGGGTTGCGTAACAGGCCCTCAGAGCAGATATGAGGTCACAGAACGCGCAGGTGGAATGGCGCCAAAACTGACCCTGGTAAGCCGTGTGGAGTCCCGCCGTCGAAGGAAGGTCCTCGTTGAAGTTCCAGGGGGTTGCCGGCTGGGTTAAAGACAGGTTCAAGTTGGACACGAACTGAAACAAACACCGTTATTTTAAATAAAATAAAAAAACAAAAGTCCCGGAGGCAAAAATAAAAAAACAAACATGTTCGAAAAAAACCACCATTTTTAAAAAATAAAAAAATATTAAACCACTTTTCTGCGAAATTCCGAAACGCCAAATCGAAGATGAAAATTCAGATTTTAAAAATCTCAGAAGTCTTCAAGAACTTTGAAAATATTTATAAATTTGAAATCTTGTTGGATTCTGGAAAAGTCAACAAAATTTTGAAAATTTTCAAAGTTCTTCTTGAATTTTGGAAAATTTAGAAAATTACATAATTCTAAAAATTTGAAAAATTTTAAAAATTACATAATTCTAAAAATTTAGAAAATTACATAATTCTAAAAAATTGAAAAATTTTAGCGATTTTAATCACATATCCCTAAATTTGGGAATTTCGTAGTTGATTCTGAAGAATTCTGACAAATTTACCGATATTCTAGAAGTTTTTACTAGATTGATAAATTTAACAAAATTCTAAAAATTTTCAATAAACTGAAAAAATTTAGAAAATAAAGAATTTTAAAAAGTTTCAAAAGTTTCATAAAAATTCAGAATCTGAAATTTTGTAACTTTTAGAAATCTTCAAAATGGAGGTAATTGTTCCTGATATTGCTCCAATGTACCTACCAGAAGTAGATCTCCCGAGACTTCTCAAGAAATTCAGATAAATAAGTATTTTCGAAAGTTTTTTGTTTTTCTAAATAATTATTAAAATATAATTAAAATTTTTTATAAAAGAAGTTTTTTAAGTACATAAACATAAAGATTTTAAAAAATCTTCATTAATTTTTAAAATTTCAGAAAACCAAAATTAAATATAAAATTATCGATTATAATTAAAAAGTAAATCTTAATTTTTTTAAAATTTAATATTTTAAAAATTTTTTAAAGTTCTAAATTTGTCAAATATTTAATTTTTTTAAAGTTTTTAAATATTAAAATTTTTTTAAATTTGTTAAATTTTAAATTTTTTAAATTTTTTAAATTTTTAATTTTTTAAAGTTTTTTAAATTTTTTAAATATTAAAATTCAAAACAGTTACTCCAGATGCCCTGAGGGCGGAAGTTTAATGTTTTTGAAATTACTTCTCCGAAAGTTCCTCAAGGACTCGGTGTTTTTGATATTTTGGAAGTTTTAGAAATTATCACAAGACTTGGATTTACGGATTTACCTGGAAGTTGTGGACGACGTTGCAGACACTGTCGACATCTCCGTTGAAGAATAATAGACGCTTCAATTTCTTTGAATTTATGGCGAACATAACGTAGGGAGTGACGTCATCGATTTCTGTGATGTAGTGTTCTTCGACGACTCGGCTACAGGTGGCGTAGTCCTGGATCAGGAGGGGCACGTGGAGGGCCCTCTTGACGTCGTCGCGGTTCAGCCAGTAGACTATGTCGTCGTAATGAGAACAGGCAGGAAGGGGATTTGTCTGGTTGGGATCTGACTTGTTGATTCTTCTTTTCAGATGGCTGATCATGTTGTCTACAGAAGTCCTGCCCAGAGGGGGTCTTCTGTTTCTCCTCTGGATCATGTTCGAAAGCGGGTTTGTTCCGTTCGGTTGGTCCAAATAACACGAATAATACAGGAAATAAGGATCCAGACCGGTGTAGAAGTTGGCCATGTAGAGATAATTGGATTCGTTGGAGCACTTCTGACTTGGATCAAGATAAACGAATTTGTGCCAATCACAGACTTCTCCTGATTTTCCATCACAACATTTTTCCACGGCATTTCTGTAGTATCTTTCGTCGATGAAAGCGTGGTTGTAGTTGTACTGTACAGCGGAATTGACGAGGAGTTTGTCGTTGAGACAGCCGTTGCCGACCATGTAGCCCTTGAAAGTCGGGAAATCGGGGTCTTGGAGGAGCACCTTGGCGAGCATAGGGATGTAGTACCCTGCGTAGGACTCGCCTCCGATGTAAAAATCGTTGTTCTTCAACTCTGGAAAGTAGTTGTTGAAGAAGTATTTCAAAGCAGCGTGGTTGTCAGCAGCCACTTGAGAATCCGTGAAGGAGTAGTTTTTCTTCGGGTTGATGGAGAACCCTACTCCCGCGGGGGAATCTATGAAAAGAACATTCGCAAATCTGTTCCAAGCGTAGGGATTCTCAACTACTGTATCACCGTAGTCATAGACTCGGAACGGCCCCATTTCCAGCAGCATCCCCTGGAGCGAACTGCACCCGGGACCCCCGTTCAGGTAGAGGAAGGTGGGGGCCGTGGAGGAGTTCTCGTACGCCATCGCCATCCAGTAAAAAAGCTGGTTATTGTTGCTAACCGGCAAGTACCCGGAGTACTGTTTGAACTTCGGGGTGAACTTCAGATTCGGCAGATTCGTGACTTCTAGCCATTCCGGAGCCCCGAGGACGTGACTAGAAAGAAACAAAAATAGAACAACGACCTGCATTAGAGGATTCTGAAAACGAAATAGTCCTGTTTTGATAAGGTGGAAAAAAGATATTACATCACTTGTCTGCGAGATGATTGAGGAAACGGCTTTTTGATCAAATGGAAGCTCTTTCATCGTTATCAACCGAGGGCAAGACGGCCTATGTGATTTATGACGCTTTTGTTTTGTTAGCTGATTGATTTGTGGCTTATTTCTCAGACAATGACCGGAGAAATAACCAAGAACGTAAGCACACATTTAGGCTTTTTAGAATTTATTAAATTTTATCTAAAAACATTCTCAGATCTAATTTCAGAAAAACCACAAGAATTCGGACCTTGAAATCGATTCATAAAATAAATGAAATATATAATTTTGAAAGTAAAGAAAGAGATCTGGATTTTATTCATATTAATTTGTACTTTATTTCGCGAACACAACACAACGTATTTCTTCGTGGCGAGACACAAGTGAATTCAGGGAACTTTCAGCATCCAACCGACAGTCATCCCAAATTTTCCATTTTAAAACTTTTCTCCTACCAGTTCAAGCAATTTGCACTGACAATTTGCCTGAATGTGATTGTGTCTCGGCGCGAAAAACCACTTTTTTCAAAATACTTACCAGAAATGTTGATAATTTCTGATAGCATTTTTAGGTATTCCTTTATAATCTGTTATTTACTTTTCAGAACAATATTATTTTTTATTTTCTTGCTTATTCTTCTGCAATCAAGATGTAAAATTAGTTTGCATATCCCATACTATGCAAATTCTCACGAGAACAATGCCATGGATGGTTTTGGTCAGTTGCTTCAAGTGACGGGAAATGGAAGATGGATTGGTGAAAGCTCGCACTTCTGCATCGTTCTACTACGCAGCTCAACTCACGGATGAGTATTGTCAGCTTCAGATTCCGGATCTTCTGGTGGCTGAAACGAAGTACTCAAAAGTTTACAAATCTTACTCATCATTGTGAATTTTTATAATTATTCTATATCTGCATCCTGACTGCAATTGTTCTTTCAGGTACGGTAGATTCGTGGCAGTTAAGGTGGTCGACAAAGAGGCCATCCCAGCTGGTTTGATGGAGAAGTTTTTACCGAGGGAACTGGAAATTACTCAAAAAGTGAATCACCCCAATCTCGTGAGGTGTTTTTTTGTGGGAATTCCGGACCCAACCAAGGTCGTTATTATTTCTGAATTTTGCGATGGAGGAACTCTGCTGAAAAAGGTCTTAGATTCCTGCGGATTACCCGAACCAGAAGCTGCCAGGTACTTTCGTCAGATTATTGAAGGAGTCCGTTACCTCCACAATGATCTCAACATTGTCCATCGAGACATAAAATTGGAGAATATTCTTTTGCATTCTAATGATGGATTGAAATTGGCTGATTTCGGGTTTGCTAAGTATACCTCCAAAGCTGAGAAATCGACTTCGTTTTGCGGAACAAGACCGTATTCTGCTCCTCAGCTGATAGATCGTATTCCGTACTCCGCTTATGCTTCTGGTTGGTTCGCTACTGGGGTCGTTCTTTACACGATGCTCTGCGGCAGCTGGCCCCACGTAAGTGTCCCTTCTGAATTCATTTATTTTTCTGCTTTTAGCCGCCTTTCGAGAAGATCAGTTACCCTATCAACTTTCATCCCAGGATCGGAACTCTAGCCAGATCTCTGCTCTCTCAATTACTCGAATACGATGAAATCAAAAGAGCCGGATACCAAGACTGTTTTGCGAGTGATTGGTTGAGAACTTTCAACACCAGTTCCGCTACTACGGTCACTTCTCTGGAAGGCGTCTGTACCGAACCCTTGGAAGAAGGAAACCAGATCCAAATGATTGAATCTGCCTATTTTTCGCTTTACTAGATCTCTCACAAATGTTAAAAATATGATTATCAAAATTCTAAGATAGAACTTCTTCATTCAGATTAGTGAATCACATATAGAATTCTTCGATGACATTGACCTTCTTGGTCATGAAAACATTCCTGGTTGCTCGTTCGAAGTCGTCCATACATACTGCCTTCCTCCGAACCCTGAGGGCGAGCAATCCTGCCTCCATACAAATGGCTCGACAGTCGGCTCCAGACATCTCCTTCCCAATGATCTTCTCCAACTGCACATCTGGAGCTAGTGTCATCTGAGCAGAATGGATCTGAAGGATCTTCAATCTAGTCTTTTCGTCTGGCAAGGAGAGCTGGATCTTCCGGTCGATTCTCCCGGGTCTGATGAGGGCGGGATCGAGGGAATCTACCCTGTTCGTCGCCAAGATGATCTTCACATCCCCTCGAGACCCAAACCCGTCTAGCTGATTCAATAGTTCTAGCAATGTCCTTTGTACTTCTTGTTCCCCTCGGGAGGAAGTCCCTGATCGCTTCATTCCTACAGCATCCACCTCGTCTAGGAACAGGATGCAGGGGGCGTTCTCCTTGGCTACTCTGAATAGTTCTCTCACCAGTCTGGCTCCCTCTCCAGGGGCTTTTTGCACCAGATCCGCCCCCGTGGCTCGCAGGAAGGTAGCAGAAGTCGAATGAGCCACGGCCTTCGCCAGCAGTGTCTTCCCCGTGCCTGGCTCTCCATAGAGAATGACCCCCTTGGGGGCCGTGATCCCTAGATCCTCGAAGTACTCAGGATGGGTCAGCGGCAGCTCTACTGTTTCCTTGATTTCCTGGATTTGAGTTCCTAGTCCTCCGATGTCGTCGAAATTCTCCTTTGGGACCTTTTCCAATTTGAACATCATACCACGGGACACAGTAGAGTTTTGAAGTACTCCGACAACAGCCCCAGGGACGTTTTTGAAGGGACCAATGACCTTGACCAGAACGATGGCATTTAGACGGACCAAGGTTTTATCCACGATGGATAATATCGGCACAAACCATTCCCTTCTGTTCCCCTCCACTACCACTATTGCGTGCTGGAATTCCTCACTGATTCAGAATCCATGGTAAATGAAACTAACATTGTCTTCGAAGAGCTCGCGGACTCTTGCTAGGGCTGTAGGAGTTCCCCTGAGGGTGGCGACTAATTTACGTTCTTGTCTTTGGTTAGCCCCTGATGTTGGGATTTCCTGTCTCTGGAGGAACTCCATCTCCAGAAGCAAGTAGTCATGGACCCTGTTCTGTCTCAACAGGCGGAGAAAACATTGCCGTCGGGGACTCGCTGAAATGGTCTTTGAAAATCAGTCTCGACGGAAGCTCACCCTGAGGGAGTCTGCCGAGGACGTCGGATATGTGGTTCTTTTGGATTTTCTTAGAGATCTTCTGAGGAGCATATTGGGGCATTTGACGGCGTCTTGAAGGACGGGGGATGGAGTTTCCCATTGGAGAAGACAAAACGAGGTCAGTTTAAAAAATGAAATCTTTTTGAATAAAGTTTTTTAAAATCATTTCTCCCAATACTTGGGAAATTTGAATAATCAAATAATTCAAAAAAGATTAGTTTTGTATTTTTTATATAAAAATTAGTTTTTATTTGATTTAAAAATGATTAATTTTATTTTTTTCGAAAATTTTTATTTTTCCCGAATTAAACCAGTTTTGTCTTTTTTCCTGATATCGAAATTCTTTGAAATAATTCTATAATTTTTTTTGAATTTCTTTCAAAATAAAAAAAACGAAATAATTCACCTAAAAAACTGTCATTTTTATCGTTTCTTAATTTCGAAATATCAGTCAAATCTCTACTTGTCCCAAAAATTATCAATTTCACCTATTTTTGCTGATTTCAAAATTAAAATAAAGTTCTTATTTGTCCTAAAATGACCAGTTTTAATTTTTCTAGCGCTTTGGATATTAGTGTAAAACCCGCACTTGTCCTAAAATAACCAGTTTTACCATCCTTTTTTGTGCTTTGAAAATTAAAAAGAAGTCTTTGCATGTCCCAAAAATGACCAGTTCTACTATTTCTTTGTTCATCGTCCCGCAACGAATTCTCGCTTCTCAGCTTGGGCGATGTGGTAGTCGAGGAATGAACCATATTCAGTCGTTTGGGGCGTTTTTCTTTAGTTTTGTCGCGTTGGAACTTAGTATTGAAAATCCGAGGATCCACTATATCCTGAGTTTTCAGATGGCATCGAAAAAAAAGAATAAAGGAAAAAAGAAGGACGACGATTGGTGGGTTTTTTGTTTCGTCATGTGTTGAAATCGATATTTAGGGGAGAGGACGCAGAAGACTTTAAAAAAGTCAAGTCGATTCCTCCGAAAGTCGAAGTAGAAGAATCTAGTGACGATGATGACGTCATTGTGGCTTCTAGTAAACCCGTGAGATCGGCTTTTGCTGCCTTTGCTGGTTCTGACGACGATGAACCCCAAAATCCAAAGAAAAATTCTTCTGACGATGAGAAACCTGAACCAGAATCAGCTCCTAAGCCCAAACCTCCACCACCTGCTCCAAAGGACAAGAAAAAAGATAAGAAAAAGGTTTGTCTGGTTTTTCATATATGAGAATTAAGTATTTTCTATATTAGGGAAAGCAAAAAGAGGAAGAAGATGAAATCGATGCTTTACTTGCTCAGATGGATGCCAAAGAACCCGAAAGCAAGAAGAAAAAGAAGAAGAAAGGAAAAGCTGCTGAAGACGCCGAACCTGTCCAAGTTGTCCAGGAGACTGTTCGGGCCGAACCGGCACCGATCTTAGAATCTGGCGAAGAAGACACAGAAGTTGTTCCATCCAAAAGTAAAAAGAAGAAAAAGAAAGCCAAAAAAGGAGAGCAAGTAGAGGAAGAAACGAAGCCAGAAGGTGAAGCTGGCGATCAACCAAAGGAAGAATCTCCTGAAAAGCAAGAAGGCCAAGAAGACGAAGAAGCTGATGGTAAAAAGAAGAAGAAGAAAAAGAAAGGAAAAGATGAAGAAGAAAAGAAGCCCAAGAAAGTTAACAAACAACTAGAAGCCCTAAAAGAAGCATTAAGATTGAGAGAGGAACAAGAAAAAGAACTTGAACGGTTAAAAGAAGAAGAAGAAAAACGGTACCAAGAAGAACTCCGGATTCAAGAAGAGAAGGAACGTGAGGAACGTGAACGAAAAGAACAACAAAAGAAGTTAAAAGAAGAACGAATTGCTGCTGAGAAGGCGGCTGGAACGTATAGAAGCGCTGCTCAAATTAGAGAAGCTGAAGCTGCTTTGGCTAGACTGAAACTTAGTGGAAGTCTTCTGCCTCAGAAGAAGGAACCTGGAACTGGCGGAACAGGCAAAAGAATTCTATACACGAAAAAGAAACCAAAGAAGGAGCAAAAAGAACCATCTCCTCAAGAGACACCGAAAGAAGATGAACCGGTAAAACCTCCAACTTCAGAACCTGCTACTCAGAAAGAAAAATCTCCAGAACCGTTGGATGATTGGGAAATGGCTGATGCTGAAGAAATCAAAAGAGAAGCAAAACTAGCTCAAAGCAAAACTGAAGCTGATGTTGAAGATGAAGATGATGAAGAAGAATCTGATGAAGAGGAATCTGAGGAGGACGAATCATCGGAAGAAGAGTCATCTGAAGAAGAAGCGACATCAGTTGAAGACATTCGTACCCGGTTTGCCAAGAGAAAAGCTATTGCTGAAGCCAAACGATCTACTGACAATCTTCGATCTCCTATCATTTGTGTTCTTGGTCATGTCGATACAGGCAAAACTAAGATGCTTGATACAATTAGGAGAACAAATGTTCAAGGTGGTGAAGCAGGAGGAATTACTCAACAAATCGGTGCTACTCGTGTTCCTAATGAAGCTATTAAAGAACGATGCAAACGTGTAAAGGATTTTGATCCGGATGCGATGAAGATTCCTGGTTTCTTGATTATTGATACTCCAGGTCACGAAAGTTTTGCGTAAGTTGTGTGTTTTTGTTTGAATTAAATTTTGTTGTTTTAGCAATCTTCGATCTCGTGGTTCTTCTCTTTGTGACGTTGCTATTCTTGTTGTGGATATAATGCATGGATTAGAACCACAAACAATTGAATCGTTGAAATTGCTTCTCAAACGTGGCACACCGTTTGTTATTGCTTTGAACAAGGTTGATAGGCTTTATGGATATGAATCTAATCCTCAAAAGGATATTTATCAGAATATGAAACTTCAACCACAGAATACTCAATTGGAATTTAAAGAACGTTATGAGAAGATTGTTCTTGAATTTGCAGAACAAGGTCTTAATGTTATTTTGGCTAATCAAAATCAAAATCTTGATGAATATATTAGTATGGTACCTACTTCTGCTTTCTTAGGAGATGGTGTTGGTAATCTTATGGCATATATTGTGGAATATTCACAGAAAAGATTAGCACAAAGATTGGCATTTTCAGAGGAATTGGATTGTACTGTTATGGAAGTGAGATCTTTACCTGGTCTTGGAACTACAGTTGATGTTATTTTGGTTAATGGAACATTAACGCGTGGGGATGTTATTGTTGTTACTGGAATGGAAGGACCTATTGTGACGGAAATTCGTGATTTATTAATGCCTGCTGCATTACGTGAAATTCGTGTAAAGACAGAATTTGAACATTATTTATCTATTAAAGGAGCTCAAGGAGTGAAAATTTTAGCAAGAGGTTTAGAAAAGGCTGTTGCTGGATTACCATTGTTTGTTTGTCAACGAGATGATGAATTAGAAATTTTAAAACAAGATGCACAAGATCAACTTCAGAAAGCTTTGATGTCAATTAAGAAAAAAGCAGAAGGTGTGTATGTTCAAGCAAGTACACTGGGATCATTAGAAGCGTTGTTGGAGTTTTTAAAAGGTCAAAAAATTCCATATTCAGGTGTTAATATAGGACCTGTTCATAAAAAAGATGTTCAAAAAGCGGCAGCAATGCATGAACATAATGATGAATTTGCATGTATTTTAGCTTTTGATGTTCCTGTTGATCGTGAAGTTCAACAATTTGCGGATAGAGAAAATGTTAGAATTTTCCAAGCAAATATTATATATCATCTTGAAGATAGCTTTTTAAATTATCGTGAAGAACTGAAGCAGAAAAGAAGAAAAGAACATGAACATTTGGCTATATTTCCGTGTAAACTTCAAATTTTGCCACAAAATGTTTTTAATGCAAGAAATCCGATTGTTTGTGGTGTTCAAATTGTAGCTGGTCAATTGAAAAAAGGTACTCCTATTTGTGTACCTTCGAAGGATGTAAGTTATATGGTTGTTTGATTATATAAATGTGGTTTTTTAGCATCTTTTACTTGGTACTGTTGCATCAATTGAAAAAAATCATGAAAATGTTGATTTGGCTAAAACAGGAGATGAAGTCTGTGTTAAAATAGAAAATACAACAGGAGAAGCACCAAAATTATATGGACGTCATTTTACTCATGAAGATTTGCTTGTAAGCAGAATTACAAGGGAATCTATTGATGTTTGCAAGAACTTTTTCCGTGATGATTTATCGAAAACTGATTGGCAATTAGTGGTTCAATTGAAAAAAGTATTGAATATACTTTAGTGGTTTTTTTCCGGTTGTTATTGACTTGTTGTTTTATTAAAAGCAATTTTTTCTGAATGAAAATGGCGATTAATTTTCTGGAAAGTCGGTCAATTGACCTTGGGGAACTTGAGTGACCTGGTTTTGACTATTTTGGTCGGGGATGACGCTTAGTTTGCGTAGAATCAATGTTTCTTGGATATTTAACGTTGTTTTGAGGATAATATTATGTTGTGGTGTTAATTTATTGATTTCGAAAGTGATTTTTCAAATAGGATTGATCAATTATTGTAGCAAAGTAAGTTTTGTTTTTTTTGGAAGGTATTTGATTAATTGGAAGGTATGTGTTTGGGGAAGTTGTGAAAGAAATCAATCCATGGGCTGATTTGAAGGGGTAAATAAAAGTTGTTTATAGAAATAAAATTTTTGATTTTTGAATTTTGGAAAATAGAAAATAATTCAAATTTTTTGAATTTGTGGAAATTCTGTTTACAAAATGCAACTTTTACAGTAAATTAGATTTGTTTATGTAGTTTGAAGGATTTAAAAAAATGAAAGAAAAATTCGGAAAAAACAAAGAAATCTCGAGAAAATCCGATTGATTAGGCTAGTTGTGTTTTTTTAAATTAAAACTTGGAGACGTATTTTTCGCGTCAAGACATAGATGAATTCAGGTAAATTATCGGTGCGATTTGATTGAACGGACAGAAGAAAGGGATTGGAAATGGAAAATCTGGGATGTGACCTCCAGTTACGTACCGGAAATTCCCTGAACTTCCTTGTGTCTCAACGCGAAAAAATACGTCATGAATTTTTATTTTACAAAAATATGCACAAGAATAACTATTTGTCTATTGTTTTTTTTTGTTCTTTTTAAATTTTTAAGTAGTATTTTTTAGGTAGAAGTATGGATTTCTTACTTGTTGCCGACTTGGACGGAAAAGGAAACTGGAAAACTTAGGAAAATGTTCAACTTGCTGCCGGCGATCGAGCATCCTTTTCATGGACTTTGTTATTCCACTGCTGTTTTTGCTGCATTGAAGCTAATGAGGTAATTGATATATTATTTTTTATTGTAATTTGATGAGTTTCAGTGTGAATTCTGAAGACGAATCCTTGAAGGCTATACTTCCTCGAGCAGCTTTGTTGGCTATCGGCGGAAGTTGGTGGAATTTGAGTGCTCAAAGAATCGGCGAAATGCACTTTGTTTTGATTTTCGTTAATTTTATCCACAGTTTGGTTGTTTCCGTCGTTACAGGGATGATTTTGTTTTGTCCTGTCAGATTAACAAGAACCAAAGTCGAGTGATAAATTTGGAAATATAATTATGGAAGTACTTTTAATTTTAATTATTATGGATTTATTCATTAAATTCACTAATATCGAAGACTTTGGAAATTAGGAAAAAAAATGAAAAATCAATATATTTCGAATTGGCTGAAAAGTGTTTTTAAAAATTTAAAAATTCTAACTTTGTTTAAAAATTAAAAACTTCAAAACATATTTTTTATTTCATAGATAATTATGATATTTGAAAAAAGTAAAAAATGGGAATTCGACGTGAATTTCTAATTTTAGGTTGTTTTTAAAATTTTCAGAAATTTAAATTTTCGAAGATTTCAGAATTTCCTGGATTCTATGAATTTCTACAAAATTCCAAAAAAATCAGAACTTAAAACTTTCGTTCTAGGACTAAAAGTACTACGAAATAAACTCCCAACACGAAAATTAAAATTTAAATGGTTTAGTTCAGTATACAGTAGGAAAGTTTATTTTTTGATATAAAAAGAATTTGAAAAATTTTCAAAGAAATTCATAAAGGTTCGACTGCAGTCCATGTTGATCACGCTTCAGTCCCTAAAAAAAATTTATTTTTCTGTAAACCAAAAATCAAGTCGGACCGAATCAATCGACTAATTCTGAAATTAACGATCAGTTTTGTTGCATCGACGTTTCGTTTTAACTTTATTGAATTTCTTAAAAATTTAAAAAATCGACCTTCATCAAGGTGGGCAGAGTAATTGGAAGAATATTCAGATTCCTCTCCAGATTGTGGTTTGTTCTCTATTCTGAAGCATGTGTCAATTTCGATTATAATCAATTTCTTCGCAAAAACCATTTTTATTGGAATTTCGTACGTTTCTAGAAATCTCCAAAATTCAGTAGACGATTCTGGAGAGTTCTAGAATCCTAAAGGAGCTTCCAGAATCCAGCAGTTGATTCTGGAAATTCCGAAAATTTCGTTTAAGTTTTAAAAAATCCAGAATTTTTTGGAGGATTCTAAAGGCTTCTAGAATGTGGAAATTTTTGCGATTTTTCAAAAACTTCAATTTTTGGGATTTTCTAGAATCTCGTGGAATTTTCTGGAGTTCTCCAGAATTCAGGAGAAATTTCCGAAATTAAATAAATTTTAACATTGAATTTTTTGAAACTTGGAATTTCAAAAAACTTCAGAATCCAATAAATGCTTCTGATGGCTTCTAGAATTTCATGAAAATTTTTAAAACTTTTCAGAATCTAGAAGAAACTTGAAATTTCTAAAATTTCAGAATCAAGTTCGAAATTCTGGAACTTTTTAGAATTTCACAGATGCTTCTGAAGGCTTCCAGAATTTCAGAGGAATTTTCAGAGCTTTTTAATATCGGAAGGAAGCTTCTGGAATAATTTGAAACTTTAATTTTAAAATTTTTCGAAATTAAAAAAAATGAATTTTTATTATTTTTTAACTTTTTTAATTTAAAAATTTAATTTAAAAAATAAAACTGACTTTGGTAATTTTGATTGATTACTGTATTTACGGACAATTGACCTCGATTTCAGAATCTGTAGCCTTAGGGGATAATTTATTCCTCCATTTTTTAAATTTATTCCATTTGTAACATTTTCTAAAAAAACACCTAAATTGCACTTATTTCAAATCTACATAAATAAATTTTTAGAATAATATTATTTTAAAAAATTTTGGAATAATATTATTTTTTAAAACTAAAAAAAAATTACTTTAAAAAATTTTGAAATAAATTAAAAAAAAATTATTTTTAAAAATTTTTAGATTAATTTAAAAAAAATTATTTAAAAAAATTTTGGAATAATTTTAAAAAAATTATTTTTAAAAATTTTTAGATTAATTTTAAAAAAATTATTTTTAAAAATTTTGGAATAATATTATCAGAATAAATTATTTGAATAATATTTTGAGAAAAGCAATTTTGTTTCTATTTGTTCAAAAAACAAGTTTGACGCTTGATTAATGGCTCAGCTGACTTCACCTAATTTATCCATCAAATCCGGATCAATTTTATTTCTTTTTTCATTTAAAATGCCGAAAATTCAATTATTTAGCAATTTGCCCTCAGGGGTCAGGAGGAAGATGACCATGTCCCAGAGTTCGAGGGATCAATCTGTCATCATCGAAAGACCTGTCAGATTTTCCAATTCTACAGAAGGCAGATTCACCATTTTGGACGAACAAAACAAAGATTCTGACAGTTTTGACGATGACAGTTACACCGATACAGATGGCGATGATTTGTCTCAATTTAGCAAAAGTGGGTTTATTCAAGTTTTATTTCGATTAAAAAAATTTATGTTTATATAAAGATAGAAATAGAGGTAAAGGTAAGGCTAGGTGTAAGGATAAGGCTAGGTGCAAGGATAAGGGTAGGTGCAAGGATAAGAGTAGGTGTAAGGATAAGGGTAGGTGTAAGGATAAGGGTAGGTGTAAGGATAAGGGTAGACATAGAAGTAGGACAAGGAGTAAGGGGGGAAGCAGAAGCAGGGAAGGGTAGGGGTATTTATAGAGGTAAGACTACGTGTAAGGTAGAAGGATAAGGCTAGAGGTAATGACAAAAGTAAAGATAGTTATAGAAGCAGACATGGGTAGCAGTGTACATAAAAGTAAGGTTAGGTGTAGGGTAAGGATAAGGGTGAAGGTAAATATAAGGGTGAGGATAAGGCTAGATGTAAGGGGAAAAATAAGTGTAAGCATAGCAATAAAAATGAAGATAAGTATAGAAGCAGACAGGGATGAGAGTGTATATAGAGGTAAGGTCAGGTGTAAGGTAGAAGTAAGGATAAGGGTGGAGGTAGGGGTAAGAGTAAAGATAGGTATAGAAGCAGACATGAGTAGTGGTATATATAGAAGGTTAGATGTAGGATAAGGATGGATGTAGAACCCAAAACAGCAGTTGAAATAGGTATATCAACGAAGACAGGAGTAGTGGCATGGGTAAAGGTAAAATTAAGGATAACGTTAGAGGTAGAAATAAAATCCTCAAAAAATTATTTAAACAAATGTCTGTTTTTAAAAGTATTTTAGAAATTTTGTGAGGTTTTACACAAATTTAGAAGCTTTTACGAGATGTTTGAAGACTTCAGAATGTACTATCAGATTCCGGAAGATTCTAGAAATTTACAGAAACTTCTAAGATTTTAGAAAATTTCACAAAATTCAAAAATATTTCCAAATTTTTATAGTTTTATATAATTTTAGATTTCTGAGGTTCTGCAAAGTTTCAGAATCTCCCATTGGATTCTGGAAGATTCTGAAAATTTACATAAATTTTACAAAAAATTCGGAAATATTAAAAAAAATTTTGTTTAATTTTAAATTTGTGAAGTTCTACAAGGTTTCAGAATCTCCCACTGGATTCTGGAGGATTCTATGGATGTCGAAAAAGTAACTTTGAAAAATCCAAAAATCAACTAAGAAATTAAAACTTTTTGTTCCTCTATAAAAATCCCCAGCTCTGTTCTTGTTTACTTCGTTTTCTGGTTTTTTCCTATTATCAGTGTTCTTGGACATAATGGAGAGCTTTTAAGACTTTCTTCCTTGGTCATTTGTCAAATTTTTTCGATGACTTGTGATTTCCAATTTTTTTCGAGAAAAAACGTAAAAGCTTTGGATCAAAAATCAGGATTTGGTCCGATTTGCGGATATCGAAAGCAATTATCCAGGACCTCTTGATCAACATGAGGTTTGTTTTCGGTCCTTTTGTCCTGTTTAAAAAATATATCGACAACTGCCGAGGATTAACGATGGATCTTTTTTCGAAAATTAAAAACATTTTTAATTTTTTAAAATGTTTTAAAATTCATGTGGCCTTAGGGTTAGTGAGCTTTCCCGATCGATTCGCGATCTATCCGTTGCCTTGAGCTATTTCCGCGAAATGGATTTGTCTGATCTTTTGAGCTATTTTGTCTCAAAAAAGAAAACAAGAAAATAAAACTAAGTAATGAAAAATATACTTTTTATTTTTCTGATTAAAAATAAAAAATTTTTAAAGTTGATTTTTGGGAATTTTTTAAAATTAAAAGTATTTATTTTTTTATTTTTTAAATTTTTTCGAATTAAAAATATTGATTTTTTTAGGTTTTTTGTTTTTAAAAATATTTATTTTAAAATTTTTATGATTTTTTTAAAATTAAAAATATTAATTTTTATATTTTTTTATTTTTTAAAAATTTTTTCGAATTAAAAATATTAATTTTTTTAGGTTTTTTAAAATTAGAGTTTAGTAAAGAATTTTTAAAATTTTAGAATTTTTTTAAAATTATTTTCTTTAACTCTAATAACGAAAATAAATTTTTTTAATTTAAAAATAAATAAATTTTTTATTTCTGAATTTTCATAAAAAAGATGTTTTTTGATCAAGGTATTTCTGTTCATTTTTATTTTTTGAGGAATTTTTGCAATAAAATCGATCATTATGAATATTTTCTTTTTTGTTGATCTTCCGAAAAATACAATCCTTTATTTGCCTCCAGTTTTCTGCGATAAGACATCAGATGACAGAATGTTGAATTTTATTGGATTTTTTAGGTTGTGTTCATCCATGTAAAAATCTGCCTGTTGATCAGAAATTCAGATTGTCCCATTGTTCGTTTCCTCCGATAAGATTCTCCAGGTCGATGACCACCACCGGAAGACACAGATCGGCTCCAGAAGACCCCCTGGTGACGACAAGGTACAAAAAAGGTCGCTGGGAGTGCATAGAGTGGAGGGACCCCAAGGGATCCACTCAGCCCTTGACGATACAGAATAATTGTAAATTTTTATATATTCAAACAATATTTAAAAAGTTTATTTTTTTATATTCAAACAAAATTTTCAAAAATTTGTTTTTATATATTCAAACAAAATTTAAAAAGTTTATTTTTTTATATTTAAACAAAATTTTAAAAAATTTGTTTTTATATATTCAAACAATATTTAAAAAATTTGTTTTTTTATATTCAAACAATATTTAAAAAGTTTACTTTTATATATTTAAACAAAATTTAAAAAGTTTATTTTTATTTTTAAATTTATTTTTTATTTTTACAATAATATGATTTTTGACGGATTAGTGATTTCAGCCCAAAGAACAAGTGGAAATCAGATGAGACATCCGCCGTTGATCCACGAGGACCCTATATTCTCCTTGGACCAGTACGACGATTCCGACAGGGAGAACTTCCCAGAGTTCTCCAAAAGTCCTCCGAGCACTACCCTGAGGGTCTCGCTCGAGACTCCAGAGAGATCAAGACCGAAATTTCTGGATCCTTCCACCCGGAATCGACTACTGGCCACTTCTCCCGATTTCCGTGAGTAATTAATCAAAATTTAAAAAATTAAAATTTAAAAAAAAATCAAAATTTAAAAAAAAATTAAAATTTAAAAAAAAATCAAAATTTAAAAAAAAATTTAAATTTAAAAAAAAAATTAAATTTTTCGATTTTGGTCCTGATACGATTGACGAAATACTTTTTAACATTATTTTTGATTTTTTATATAACATAAGAAAATAATAAAATTCAAGAAATATAAAAATAATCAAAAATTCATCCAAGAATTATTAAAAAATTGTTAAACTTACCTTAAATACTATTCGTGACAAAATCAAAATTGAATAATTTTATTTTTGAAATTTCTTAAAAATTAGAATTTTTAAAAATTAGATTCTTATTTAATTTAAACTTAAATTCAAATTCTTATTTAATTAAATTATTAATTATTAAGTTAAATTTAATTTTTATTTTTTTAATTTAAATTTAAATTTTTTTATTTTTTATTTTTTATTTTAAATTTTAAATTTTTTATTTAAATTTTTATTTTTTTTTTAATTTAAATTTTATTTTTATTTTTATTTTATTACAGTATCGGGCCGGGTGACCCCTTTGGAAATGCAGCTCCACTATGGACTGGAGCGGTCACTGTCTGGAAACGGGAACTCCTTCTTGAACCCCTTCAGCTTCGAAGCCCGGGTTGGCAGTCCTCAGAGTCTTAGAGGCTCAAGTGTTCCTCCACCTGACCGGTTGGTTCTACATTTTCAGACAAATTAAAAATAAGTACCTGTGTTGAGTCCGTTTTCGGCGGTGCTCACGTTTTGCAGCTGCAGAGGCTGCAAGCGAGGGACCTCCGCGAGAGCCCGTGAGAGCTCCATCGATCTCTGGAAGACTTTTCCCTTTCTGTCTTCCTCTGCAAACACTGGTATTAACGCCAAAATTATCGTGAAAATTGAATTTTTTCTAGAATATATTTATTAAAACAAAATATTTTTTAAAAAAATAACAAAATTTTCCTTCAATAGGGTACCTTGGGGTTGTCGTGGTCCTCTTCACTTTCATCAACATCTTTGTAAAGAACTGTCAAATTTCGAAATTAAACAGTTTTAAAATTTTTAAAAATTTTTTTAAATTTAAAATTTATTTAAAAAAAATATTTAAAAAAAATTAATTTCGAAATTTCGCAAAATCCAAATTTTCACGTAAGTTGGTTCTGTTCAATTTTGGAAATTCTTGTCGAGAAAATTTTTTTAAAAGTGAATATTTTTATTTTATGATTAATTTCGAAATTTCGCAAAATTACGAAATAGTCATTTTAAAAAATGAAATTTTTCATAAATTTTGTTTTTGAACATTCGTCCTGGGACCATTTCGTAAAAGTATTTAATTTTTATATTTTTTCGACTTCGGTTGAGTGATTCGTTTATTCACCTAAACTTGGGTAATTAAACCTTATCAAAGACGCGATACAAAAAATTTTCAAAACTGAAAAGACATGCATGATGTAGTTTCTGTTAGATCTCACTGAACTGGCGTAGTTGCGTAAGACTGGAAGAGTATGGAAGTTTCTTATTAATCCGAACAATAGTAGAATTAAGTACAACAGTAATTAACTAACTAGTCAACACTCGGTCTGTTATTTGGACAGTAAGCACACTGTCTAACAAACAGGGTACTTCCCTTCGAGACCTGTTTCTTTATTTAATAGCCCATTGATATATTGATATAATAAAAATTAGGTACAATAACTATATATTAACTAACTAGTTAATACTCCGTCTATAATGTAGACAGTAAGCACACTGTCTAACAAACAGGGTACTTCCCTTCGAGACCTGTTTCTTTATTAATACCCTGTTGATATACTGATATAATAAAAATTAAGTACAATAACTATATATTAACTAATTAGTCAACATCTGGTCTGTTATATACAGTATGCCTTTTTCTGCTACACTGGTACTTCCTTTCGAGACCTGACTTCCTCATTCAATATCCTGTTGATACATCAAAATAATAGTTTCCTTTGAGGAGAATAAACAATATTTTTCTCCATCTATTCAAGAGACTAGTAGTAACACGTTGATCGAGTATTTACTGTATCCTTTACGGTATTTTTTACGAAGAAATTTATATACTTCAAAATTTAATTTTTTAATCTCAAAAAAGTTTACAATGGATTTAAAAAAAAATAAAAATTATAAATTTTTAAAAAATAAAATTATAATTTTCTAAAAATAAAAAAATAAAATTGTGATTTTTTTAAAAATAAAAATTTTAAATCGGTAATTTTTGAAGATATTTTTAATGATCCTTGTTGGTCCCCGATGATTTCCGGTTTGTTCTTTTAACCTCAAAATTTTATATTCTTTGAAATCTCGAATTTGTTTTTGTCAATTTTTAAGTCCACTTGGTTGACGTCCGTCGAGAGTCGAGGGGAACTTGCACACACGTTCTTGGTTAATTTGAGAGACAAGGTGACGTTGCTATTCCTGCGAATTTTGGACTCATCCGAGACCAGCTCTTTGGAAATAAACAATCTGAGAGACTGTGAGGCGCTTTTTGCGGGATAATTTATCCTGTTCATCGCTATATTGGATTATCTAATTTGAAAAAATCATTTTTACATTTAGAAAATTTTTATTTAATAATACGATTTTGTGAAAATTTTTAGAATCTTTGAGAATCCGAGATTTTAAGATTCTGGAGATTTCTAGAAGCTTGTGGAAAATTTTCGAAATTTTGTGAAAATTTTTAGAATCTTTGAAAATTTTATGGAAAATTCTGAAACTTTTTAGAATTTTAGAATTTTTTAGAATTTTATAATTTTTTAGAATTTCAATGATTTTTTAGAATTTCAATGATTTTTAGAATTTCAATGATTTTTAGAAGCTTCTGAATTTTTAAAAAATTTAGTCAAAACTTTCAGAATTTTTGAGGATTTCATAGTATTTTCTAGAATCTTACTGTAATTTCTGAAGCCTTTCAAAATTTTTAGAAGCTTCTAGAATCTAATGTAAGCTTCTGAATTTTTAAAAAATTTAGTCAAAACTTTCAGAATTTCATAATATTTTCTAGAATCTTACAGTAACTTCTGAAGCTTTTTTAAACTTCAAAAATTTTTAAAAACTTCTAGAATCCAATATAAGCTTCTGAAATTTTCCGAAATTTTAAAAGTTTTCAAAATTTTTTAAAGATTTCTGAAATCCTCCAGAATCCAGTGTGAATTATTGTTAGACATCTCTGAAATTCTAGAATTACCTAAAACATTAAATTTGTTCCAAAAAATTTATAAAAAATTGATTTTCACTTTTTTGACACTGATTTTTCGTATCATGTTTCATCTTTGGTTTTTGCCTCAGGGTCGTTGATTGCTCGTTCGTATTGACTGAGATTTGCTTAAAAACGAGTTTAGATTTAATTTCGTG
Organism: Halicephalobus mephisto; assembly: GCA_009193035.1. Lineage (NCBI taxonomy): Eukaryota > Metazoa > Nematoda > Chromadorea > Rhabditida > Panagrolaimidae > Halicephalobus > Halicephalobus mephisto. The sequence continues at coordinate 76,250 of SWDT01000406.1, read as the reverse complement.
TTGTTCAATTTTTGTTTCGGGTTTTTTCAAAACGATGATTCACGGAAGAATTTTCTCAGACAACTTTGTTGAATCCTTGGATGGCCCCGTCGACGATGCTGGAAACGGCCTCGACCTCCAGGCTGACTCAGGAGCAAGAACATGAAAAACTTCTGGCTAAAAATCAACATTTAAGTGAGCTGTTTTGTAACGTTTGGTATGGCCAGAAAAAACGACCCCTTCGGTGAGTTTTGAAAATCCCAAAGAAAACCAGAAACCGTTTTGTTTTTTCAAGTGTGTAACCACGACCACCACGCTTCTTTATTGATTTCTGGATTTTCCAAAAAAGCAAATTGGTAAACAGACAGACCCCAGAGTGTAGCCGGGGGTTATCCCTTGGGTTTTGTTTTTTCAACTTTAAATTTAAAAAATCAAAGTCGTTTATTTTTGAACTTTTTAAAGTTAGAATGTTTTTGAAAATTCAAAGATTTTGGAAGTTTTAAAATTCTGTAAATCTTTTCAGAAATTCACAAGTCTTCCAGAATCTCGTTTAAATTTTCAGGAGATTTCAGAATCACGTGGAGGAGATTTTGGAATGTAATGAGGTCTTCTAGAATCTTTTAGAATTTTCTAGAATTTTTTAAAGTCTTTCAGAATTTTATTTAAATTTTCAAGATTTTTTAGAATCACGTGGGGGAGATTTTGAAATGTATTGAGGTCTTCTAGAATCTTCCAGAATTTTCTAGAATCTTCCAGAATCTTCTAAAATCTTCCAGAATTTTCTAGAATCTTCTAGAATCTTCCAGAATTTTCTAAAATTTTCTAAGTTCTTACGTAAGTTGCTGGAGCTCTTCATATTTTTTAGGAGTTTTAGAAAATTCTGGAATTTAATTGAAGATTCTACAGTCTTCCAGAAGTTGATCTAAATTTCTGTGATTTTTGAGAATTTCATGAAAATGTTTGAAATTTTCCAGAATCTAATGAGATTTTCGAACATTTTAGAATTTATCTTAAATGTCAGTTTTTAGGGAATTCTTATTGAAAAAATTTTATTTTTTATTTTTTATAAAATATGGTTTTAAGCAATACTGTAGTTCCCTGTGCCCGCACCCTGGGGTACCGGAAGCCACCTCTGTATTCCGCGCGGCTAAGTACCAGAAATCCTCTGATGAAACAGGTTTTGGTCGTTTCTGATAAGTTGATTTAATTGATTTTCTGTTATTCAAAAACTTAATTTGTCAAAAAGTTTTAAAATCACAAATTTGGTCCTAAAAAGAATTTTTTTTTTGCGTCAATGTTTTAAATTTTATTATGGTCTAAAATAGAAAACAAACTTCATCAGTCAAATTTGGCGATAAAACACGTTTTTTGAAACAGCTTTTGGCACGCAGAAAAAAAGGCAAAGTTCGGCGTGTGTCCGTCATGAAGCGGCAGTGCCATCCGTCTCACGTGATTCTCGAACCTAAACAAGTCTATTTTTTTAAAAAAATAATTTACCTTTTTTAAAATTAGAATTTTATGGAAATTTATGAATTTTCACAGATTCTAAATTATGGAAAATTTTTATTAAAACTTAGAATATTAAAAAATTTAAAAATTCGAAATTCAAAAATTTTAAAAATTTAAAATTTATATAATTTTATTCTATTTTAAAAAATTCAAAGAAATCTGAAAAAATTCCAATTTTTTAACGTTTTAGAATCTGGAAAATTTCAAAATTTGGAATTTACATAATTTTATTTTTTCTTTTCAGAATTCGGAAATTTTTTATAGTATTTTTAAAATTCCTTAAATATTCTAAAATCCACTAAAAATGATTCAAATTTAGAATTTCTAAAACGTTTAAAAATAATTGTTTTAAAAACATTTTTTAAGTTTTTTAAATTTTTTATAAAATTAGAATTATGTGGAATTTTCTGGAGTTTTCGTTTTGATAGATGATTGTGAAGCCTTTGGGAATTTTTTGAGACTATCGATTTTTGTAGATATTTTTATAATTTTTTGGAATTTTATAATTTTTCGGAATTTTATAACTTTTTATAATTTTATAATTTTTTAGAAGTTTCTAAAATTGTCTAAAATCTACAAGAAACTTTTGAAATCTTTTAAGGATTTTTAAAATACTTCAAAATTCAGCACGAATTTTCAAACTTCTTCAGAATTTCAAAAAATCAGAAATTTTCTAAAATTCTAAAAAAACTTAAATTTGAGATTTTCTAAAATTCGAAAAAATCTTTAAATCTGAAATTTTCCGTGTTTAATTTTTATATTATTTTGTTTTTAAACATGTATTTGTTTCCGGCATTCTGTTTTCTCGGGTTCATTTGCGGTTTCCGTTTCCATTTGACGTCGTCGTGGAAAAATTTCAAACAAGAATCTCAAATTTCTCTTGATATAGTCTTGCAACGAGTCGTGAATTCTTTTCGAAATTGTAATTTATTTTTTGCTAGAAAAAATGCAAAAATCCGGAGGCCAGTCTGGGGCCCCGGCCTCGAAGGAGACGGTAGAGGGCTCCAGGAACCCCTTCGACGTCAACAGTCTGATCCTACTGAGTAAAGAGAGCTTCTTCCTCTCGTAAGTGGACTTAGGGATATTCAGAAAATAAAACATCTTAAAAAATTAATTTTAGAAAATAAAAAAAAATTAATTTTAAAAAATAAAAAAAAAGTTAATTCTAAAAAATAAAAAAAAGTTAATTTTAAAAAATAAAAAAAAGTTAATTCTAAAAAAATAAAAAAAAATTAAATAAAAAAATTTTTTTAAATTGAAAATTTTATTTTTTTTTAAATTAAAAATTTTAGAAAAATTAACTTTAATTTATTCAAAAATTTAAAGATGTAAAAAAATTTAATTTAAAAAAAGAGGAAAATGAACTTCGGAACAGAACGCCAAAAATCAAAACTTGATGTTACGAAAAAAATTTATAATAATTTTTTTTTTTGAAAATCACCTTTAATTTTATTATTTTTTAATATGAAATAAAACAAAAAAATTCATTTGAGTTTATCCAAAAAAGAATCACGGAAATCCAACTTGTATTTATTAAGTTAAAGCAATTTTAATTTTTTTTTAAAATTTTAGAATAATTAAATTTTAAAAATTTTAGAGTAATTTAAAATCAGAAAATTTTTAAAAAATTTAGAATAATTAAATTTAAAATCAGAAAATTTAAAAAATTTTAGAATAATTAAATTTAAAATCAGAAAATTAAAAAAAAAACCAAAAACAACAACTTTTAAAAATAAATTAGTTCAATTTTTGTCTTTGGGATACTGTAGGAGTGGTTTCTGAAGTTTAATGAATTTTTAATTTTATTTTTTTAAATTTTTTTGTTTTTAGAGTTTAAAAAATTTTGCACATAAGTAACTTGATTTCACAGTCAGTGACTGATCCCTCGGTTCTACATGTGATTTCCCTTTTTCGATTTTGTTTGTCGCAAATTGTCAAACACGAACTTTTCCTGAGACCAATTTTTGCTCCGTTTTGGGGATTTGTATTTTTGGTCTCCTATCAGTTTTCAATTAAATCAATTTTTAATATTGTTTCTGAACAGTTATGGATTCTTTCTCCCATACTGGACATCATATTGCCTCAGGGGCTCTGTCGAAATTTGCGGCTCAACACAAGGATTTCACAAAACGAAGACATTCTCTGGCTCCGGAGACTGTCCCCAAGAGCCCTAACAATCGGTTTTTAACTCGTAATCGGCATTCCTTCGTTTTCAGCAGTGCAGGAAACACTGGAAATTCTCCCATCGTCGCGATCGATTCGAAAATTGAACAGGCCATGGTGGGTTTCTTGATCAAATAAATCATACCATTGTAAAAATAAAAATGTGTCGTCATCGAATGGTCTCGATATAAACTTCTAGAGCCTTTCGGAATTAAGAGCAGAAATTTGGAATTTTAGAAATTATTATTGAATTCTGGAAAATCAGATAAACTTCCATGAGATTCTAGAAGGCTTCAGGAGCTTCTTTAAGATTCTTGAAAACTGGAATCTTTTGTTGGATTCTGGGAGGTTCGATGAGGATTTAGAAGACTTCACAAATATTCATTGGAATATGGAAAGTTATCAGAATTCCCACAAGATTCTAGAAGACTTCAGAAGCTTCTATGAAGTTCTTGAAGACTGGAATCTTTTGTTGGATTCTGAAAGGTTCTACAACTTTCTACAAAATTCCAAAAAACTCCAAAAACTCTAAAAAAGTTTAGAATCCTATGTTAGATTCTTAGTTTTCAGAATCTTGCGTTGGATTTTGGAAAATTATAAAAAATCTCAGTGATTTTGAAATTTCAGGATCTCGTCAAGACCCACTTGATGTTCGCAGTTAGAGAAGAAGTAGAAGTCCTTAGAAGCAAGATACTCGCCCTTGAAACCACTATCATCCAATTGGAAGCGGAAAACGCAATTCTCAGGGATCACGTTCCCCCAGAGGTTCTCCAGACCATCTCTGCCCCCACCTCCTCCCCTCCACCTCAGTCCAACACTGCTGTTGCCGCCCAATGAGGCTTACCTCATAACTTATCAATTCCATTGACATGGCTTGTACATTACTGTAGTTCACCATTCAACCAAAACGGTTCCTTGCGTTTATGGCCCAAAATGACGCCTTGTTTCCCCGAGTGTATTTATAATCTTAATTACAGTAGTTTCGAAAGCGAAATTTACAATAAAAGCCTGAAGCGAGGTAGAACATCAATGAGAAGAGTCCTTGGAAAGCGGGGTAATGTTTCGGAGACTGGAAGCTTGAGAGGAGTTCGATACAGTAGTCGCCCCTGAGGCTCTGGAGACGCTTCTGGAGCAGGGCGAGATGAGGGTCCGGCACTGGAGGAGTCGGGCATCTAGTTCGGATATCAATCTTTTCATCTCCGTAGTTTCGTGCTGAAAAACAAAAATTGTGAAAAAAATTACAATATTCTGAAAAAATTAATTTTTCTCACAAATCAGAAAACTTTTAACCACATCAAGTTTAGGATTGACAGTACTAGGTATTACCTACAATTTAGTAAAAAATAATTTGTTAAAAGTCCCGGAACGAAAAGTTACAAAATCTCTAAATTCGAAAAATATTTTTTTTCGATGTTTTCTCTCGCAACGAAAACGAAATATCGTATTTCTTAGTGTGTTTTGACAGACTGAAATTTGACCTCCAAGTTCTGGAGACTTTGAACTTCTGACGACTCAGATGAACTTACAGTTTTGGCAGTTCTCTTCATGTACATATAGGGAATCACCAGACCGCGTGGAGCTCCTGAAGCAATTATTGATAAACTTAACTAATTTTCTGAACTCCCTACCCCTGGGTGTTTTTCCAATTTCAAAGAAGGTCCATCTCCTGACTCCGGAATAAGAAGGATCAGGACCTCCATTGCTCGGCCCCGGGGCCACGTTAGGTGCGGATTGGACAGATCCAATCGAAGTAGGGGTAGCTCTTCTTTCCGACCTGCTGGGCAAGTACCTCCTGGCATATGAGGAAGAAGAACTCGAGGATCCTTCATTGATCGTAACTTGAAGTCTCTGAAAACATGTCCCGTCGATGACCTCCATATAATTAGAAAAAGTTACGTGAACGGGTCTATCTCCATTCTTTGGCCAATGTTCTGAACTGCTACTGCTGCTCTTGACGAAGGCACTGGAGTTGCTGTGTTCTATCGGGACAGAAGTGCTGGGGAAACTCGAACTGAGGTCATTAGTAGTTTGATCAGAAATGTAACGAGAAACTTCGATTTCTTCTTCTTCCTGAGCCACACTGAGGGGTTTGACGACCTCATGGTAGTAGACAGGTGGAGGTCCGTCTGTCTGGGTGCCCTTGTGGAGTTGGTGAAGTTTCGTGTGGAATTGTTGAAGAAGGACTTCCCTTCGTCGTTTGGCCATGAACGGGAAGATTTTCTTAAGTTCTTTCAAGTCAGGCAGTCTGTACGATCTGGACTTCCTGCCTCTTTCCCTCATGGCCATGAAGGGTCCTCCTACAGTATTCATCAAGAGAGAGTGTTCCCTTCTTTGTCGGGCCTGTTTGTGACGTCTCTTCTTCCAGAGCTTCCAGAGATCGAAAACTCCGAACTTCTCTCTGATGTTGTCGGCATCGATGATGACAGAGGCCTGATCGCTACCGTACTCCTCCAATAACGTCATCAGGAACTCTTCGAAGAGATTCTCGAGCTTCATCTGGACGACATTAATGCACATAGAAACCAGAGAAAGTCCGATGATGATGAAACCGAAGATGATGAACATGTCTTCAGAATTCGTCGGAGTCACGTCCCCATAACCGATGGTCGTCAAACTGCAGAAGAAAAAATAGAAACTTTTGAAATAGTCCCAATCTTTCTCGAATTTCAGGAAGATGGCAGAACAAAGGAACATCCAGCCTCCGGCGATCCCGATGGCCAACCAAACAGGCATTCCGGTTTCTCGTTCTTCGTCCAGAAGTCTGCCTCTTAGTTTATCTGCGTTTTTAACGCAACTAACAAATTCCATCAACCTGGAATTCAGTGCTTAATACAGTAAGTTCAAAGTTAAGTAAAAATCAAATGTTTTTCGTCGAAAATTAGTTCTGTTTTTTAATTTAAAAATAATTGATTTCATTTTTTGAATTTGATTCATAAAAAATTTTTACTTTTTGGTCATTGCCAGTCATGAATAATCTCCATAAATCGGCCAAACTTCATGATAATTCAAAATAATTTTTTAAAAATGTTATGGATTAAGTGGTCGAGAACGGTTGACCTTGATTTCAAAAATGTTGATTCTGATCCGATCGAGAATGAAATTAAAAATTAAAAGAAATCTGATATTTTGAAGTTCTGATTCAATGGTTTGGTACATGAATGTTTCGTAATTTTTAATGAGATTCTGTTCACAAAAAAGAACACATTGAAACAGTTCTAATACATCAGATGCATTATGTTTGATGTACTGGTAAAAATCGAATACAATGCACCGATGTCGACTTGACATACGGTAGATGAAACATAATGAATCTGATGCATTAGGGTCGTTTTAATGCATCGATGCCACACACGAAAAAGGGTACTTTAAAATGACTTTGATGTATCAGATCCATTATGTTTGATGTACTGCTAAAAATCGAATTCAATGCACCGATATTAACTTAGTATATCGCTGCATAAAATAGAATACACCGATATATACTTGACAGTTCGATATATCAATGTATTGAATATAATGTATCTGATAAATCAGAATTATTTTAATGTACCGGCACATGATATATTATATACCTATTTTTGCATGTGATGAATGAGTCTAGAATTCAGGATTCTTCTGTTCAGATTCAAAGTTTTAATGCATCAATACACAAATTGGGCTAAGGGAGCTTGTCTAAAATATGTTAGACTTACAGGGGGAGGGGGTTTTAGAAAAGCGTCATATAAGCCTTACATATTTTAGGCAAGCTCCCTTATAGGTTATTAGCTTTTTTAATTTAGGGAGCTTGTCTAAATATGTAAAGCTTACAGGAGGAGGGGGTTTTAGAAAAGCGCCATGTAAGCTTTATATATTTTAGGCAAACTTCCTAACGCATAAGTTGAGAACAATGGATTGCTGTACTATATGTCATGTATCGGTGCGTGGAATTAAATCCATTTGGTATATTGACAACAATTCATCCAATGCACAGTTCTCAATCCATTCAATTAAAAGTAACGTGTTTGTAAATAGATAAAAAACAATGTGTGGGAGTTGTGCTAATTCACGGAGCAGATTACTCTCGATCCTTCCACACATCATACAGTATGTACCGTTTTTTGTGTCCAGGACATTGATTTTTGATTAAAGGGTATTAGTGTTACGAAATGAATAAAGTTGATTAATTTTTTTTAAAATAAGAAATCCTATTTATACAAGACGACTCCTAAGGAGCTTGTGATTTTTTCAGAGTTATCTTTGGCCACTTCTTTACTTCAGCAATTTTCGCAAAGGGAGAATATCCATAACTATATCAGTTCTCCAAATCCTCGAAGCATTTTTGTTCTTAAATCTCTTCAAGAATTACAAAAAATAAACTTTTTGAGAAATAAATTGTTTCGGAAAAATATATCTACATGAGTATTGAAGAAAGAATTTCGTTACTAAATGGAATTTAAGCAATCACTCACCAAATGCACTTGTCCCAGACTTTCTGAAGCACGAGAAGGAACATGTGTCCCAATCTGTGAAGAATCATCAAGACCAGGGGGATCCCGATGACGGCGTAGATCATGGCGGCCAGTTTGCCGAGATGACTCTTGGCGGTGACGTTGCCGTACCCTATGGTGGTGTAGGTGGTGACTGCTGAAGGTTAGGGGAATGAAAGTGAGTGGAGAAAGACAGTTACCGAGGAACATGGAGTTCCAGAAGGTCCAGGTGGGGGTGAGGACGTGGTGGAGGCCGGTCCAGTCGTTGAAGAGCTCCATGGCCACCTCCAACTTGACCTTGGAGGTAGTCAGGTTGTTCATCTCCACCCCGATCTCCCAGCACCGATCGGCCAGCTGCTGGGTGTAGTTCTTCAACGCGAATATCCTCCCGAAGTTCGTCGTGAAGTGGGTCCTCCAGATCCTCTCCGGATTCGTCGGATGCAACAACGACGTCTTGTAAGATTCCTGGTCGTTCAAGTAGTACACCTGGAGGGCATACCAGTATATCGCCTTGTTGAGTCTATTCATCGCAAACGATCGATAATTTTTGACTTCTATCGCTCTAATTTCTGTGGAATTATGAAAGTGATAAATGGCTCTGATCCGTTGTTCTATCCCGAGGATCTCCTTGAGGATGACGGCCTGTTCTTTTTCGAGATATTCCTTTTTTTTCATCAAAGTTTTCTGTTCTTCTGGACTTTCTATCATGTAAAAAATAAATCCGCCGAGGAAGGAATAAGCAATGAGGATTATCAGAGGAAAGAAGTACCGTAATCTTGATTTTTCGTAAAAGATCTAAAATTTTGTGGAAATTTGAAAATATTCAAAAATGGGAAATTTTGAAACAAATAAGAAAATTTTAAAATTTCTAAAATTTTGTTAAAATTCATTTTTTTGAAAATTTTATTTTAAAAAATTAATTTAATTTTTGAACCTTGGTTCTGAGATGAAAAATATCTTTATTTTTCAATGATTTTTGAATATTTTTAGATTTTTTATAAAATAAATTTAAATTTAATTTTTTGAATTTTTTAAATAAAATAATAAATTTGAACTGTCGTGTCAGGACCGAATAAAAGTCATCATCTGGATCAAATTGAAATTCATTAATTATAATTTTTTCTTTGAAAAGTATAATTTAGAAAATAAAATCCAATAGACACATTTTTGTTGAATTTTCGAAAAACAAAGATCCCAGCCCCGGAGGCCAAATTGTAAAAAATTTAATTTTTGGCGAAATGCCCAATTTGAAAAAAAATTAGTCAATTATGGACTCTATATTCTTTTCTGTAATGTTAAAAAATTCAAAAAAAGAATGTTTTGATTAAATTAATTGAGTTCAGAGCCCTTGTTTTCCTGACCCCTGAGGGCATGTCCTCAGGCACTGGTGCACAGAAACCTACTTGTAAGTAAAATGCTAATTTCTTCAAAAAGGAAGTTCTTCTTGATCTGTCTCTGTCTAGTTTGTCCCCGACCCCTCCGGCACAGGTCCCCAAACAGGCGTTGATGGACCTCCGGGTCGGGAAGAAGGCGGCCCGGGCTTCGCCTTCTTCGAACCCTCTTTGTAACATCTAAATTAAAATTTATTTATTTTTTAATTTTTCCAAGGATTAGAAACCTGTTCGAAACTACTAGCCGAAGCCCTCGACATCCTCCTCGAGGAGTAAGCCGCCAACCCGACTGGTGCCGTCCCGAACATCGCGGCCTTGCGACAGAGCAACCAGTCGGGTCCATTTTGGATTTTACCTCCACCGAAAATTTTGACGAAAATAAATATTACTCCTTCAACACTGCCAAAACATAAAAAAGATAAATTTGGCTTGGATAATCGAAAACGGATAAAAATCCAGAATAATTGGATTAGTGTCATGAAAGGACTCAATGGACAATTTCAAGCTGGGCCACGAGGAATTGGGTTTTTGATTATCGAAAACATCATCCGGCCTGTGTTTTGTCAAAAATCACAAAAAGTAAAATTTTTAAATTATTTTCAAAAATTCTAAATTCAATTTTAGAATCCTGAATCTGAAACTCCAGATTTTTCAAAAGTCAAATTAGAGATCACAATTAAAAACATTTAAAATAAATGTAACAAAGTGTTGGAATATTTTTTAGAAATGAGTTTTATCGATTTTTATATTTTAGAATTTTTCTAGAAACATGGATATTTACCGTATAATGAATTTTAAAAGTGGATATTTACTGTATAATATGTTTTAAAAATGGATATTTACCGTATAATGAATTTTAAAAACATAAGTAGTTATCGTATAATATGTTTTTAAAAATAAATATTTACTGTACAATGAATTTTAAAAACATGGGTATTTATCGTATAATATATTTTAAAAACCTAAATTCCTACTGTATAATATGTTTTTAAAAATAAATATTTATCGTATAGTATACTTTTAAAACATAACTATTTATCGTATAATATGTTTTTAAAAATAAATATTTACCGTATAATATACTTTAAAGACAGATTTCTACTGTATAATATGTTTTTAAAAATAAATATTTACCGTATAATATATTTTAAAAACATAAATTTCTACTGTATAATATGTTTTAAAAAATAAATATTTACCGTATAATATATTCTAAAAAATGAATTTTCACTGTTGGTGTTCTTTAAATTTTTCTAAAAACATTGATTTTGATAATTAATATTCTTGAAAAACATTTATTTTATTAAATTTTACTTTTCAAATTTTTTTTAAAAACGAATTTTGTTAAATAATATTTTTACAAATGTTATTTATGTTGAATATTCTACTATTAAATATAATTTTGACCAAAATGTTTTTTAAAAATTAAAGTTTTATTTTTTGACCTTTCGGAAAACGTTGATAAAATAATTATCGGACAATGCTCAAACTCAAATTTTCCGATTACCGGTCGAGGAAATTTTTTGTTTTTCGTTGTCAGATTGATATCGAAGGGAAAACTAACTGTGAACGAAATACGCAATCGATCAGAAAGTAAACAACTATTTTTCTGTTTGATTTTATTTTTTCTGAAAATGACGAATGTCCTTGTTGTTGGAGCCGGAGGTCGTGAACATGCCTTGGCATGGAAGCTGAGACAGAGTGCTCAAGTCAGAAAAGTGTTCACAGTCCCGGAAAACGCGACCGAGTTTAGTTGTTCAGGTGATTTTTTAAATTGAATCATATACAGTGGAATCTCGATATAACGCACCCAGGCTATAAGGCACGGTTTCAGTGCGTTAGTTTGGCCCGCATGTAAATTTGCGAAAATTTAAGGAATTTTAGTCATATTCGACCCTCGATATAAGGCACGATTGTAAGAAATTTTAATCATATTTGACCCTTGATATAAGGCACCCCATGCTATAAGGCACGATTGTAAGGAATTTTAGTCATATTCGACCCTCGATATAAGGCACCCTTCGATATAAGGCAATATTGTAAGGAATTTTAATCATATTCGACCTTCGATATAAGGCACGATTTGTCTGGTCCCTTGAGGGTGTCTTATATCGAGATTCAACTGTATGTAAAAATTTTAAAAAAAATTAATAGTTATTTTTCGTACAAATTAAAGATTCTTAGCTGTGTTTTACATAGATTAAAAAGGATTTTAACCATTTTTACGTAAATTGCATACAGAAAAAAATTTAATGTACCGATATATCAGAACCGTTAGAATATATCGATATATTATATTTAATATATTTTTTGCACAAATATGTCGCTTTATTTTTGATTACTGTAGTTTTATTTTATTTTTTTCAGAAATCAAGAACTTGAATGATGTCGAAATCGTCAAACTTTTCTGTAAAAAAAACCAAATAAAACTCGTCATCATCGGTCCTGAGAAGCAAATTTGCGAAGGATGGAAGGAGGAACTCGAATCCGTCTCTGAAGTCTTCGCTCCTTCTGTCGCTTCTAGCATCATTGAAAGCAGTAAATCCTTCGCGAAGAACTTCATGAAGAGACATGAAATCCCCACTGCTGGATTTGAAGTTTTTACTGATGCCAAGTCCGCCGAAGACTACATCGTTGAATCCGGTAGTTCGAAATTCGTGATCAAAGAAGACGGATTACGTGCCGGGAAAGGAGTTTTCGTTTGTGAATCTCTTGAAACAGCGAAAACGAAAATTTCTAAATTGTCTATTTCTGCAGATTGTCCTGTCGTCATCGAAGAGTTCCTGGAAGGATTTGAGATATCCGCTCTCTGCTTCACCGATGGAACCACGATCAAGCTGATGCCTTTCTCCCAAGACCACAAAAGGGCCCTCGAAGGAGACAGAGGAGACAACACAGGGGGCATGGGGGCTGTGGCTCCGATCTACCTACCCCAGAATCTAGAAAAGGAGATTCAAGAAATCCTGCAAAAGACTATTGACGGATTGAAGGCAGAAGGAAAGGAATACAGAGGTATTTTTATAAAATTAAAATTTCGTAGAAACTTTTCGAATTCAAAAAAGTTCTGAAACTTTTTAGAATCCAGAAAAATTTTCCGGATTTTCTAAAACTCAATGAAGGATTCTGAAACCTTCTAGAATTTAGAGATTTCCGAAACCTTCTAGAATTTTGTGGAATTTTTTAGAATCTTCCAAAATTCAGAAATAATTTTTAAAATTTTTAAAATTTTTCAGAAATTTCGGAATTTTTCAGAATCCAATAAAAACTTTCGAAATTAACTAAAATCGAAAAGTTTAAAAATTTCTGGAAGATTCCAGAAGTTCAGATTGCGACAATTTTGCAACATTACTTGTTTTCGATTTTGGTACACAAAAAAGCGTAATTTTTGGACACAATAACAAATGTGAATCGTAATTATTATTTTTTAATTTCCGTCACAAATATTAAATATTCATGAAAAATTTAACAATTATGTCACATTTCGTAATTGTTACAAAACCAAAGTTATGATTTTTTATATAGTAACATAATTTTCAAATTTTTTTCAGGAGTTCTTTATGCCGGTTTGATGATCACACAAAATGGGCCTAAAGTTCTGGAATACAACTGCAGATTTGGAGATCCGGAAACCCAGGTCCTGATGAGATTGCTGGATTCTGATCTTTATCTCATTTCTGAAGCCTGTTGTCTCGGAACTCTGTCTACAGTATCGGTCAACTGGACGAAGAAATTCATCATCGGAGTCGTTATTGCTTCTAAAGGATATCCTGGGGAATTCGAAAAAGACAAAAAAATCACAAACATCCCGAAAGACGATGATGAAATCGTGACTTTCTACGCCGGAGTCAAGAAGGACGTTTCTGGAGACTTGGTGAACTCTGGAGGTCGAGTACTCTGCGTGACCTGTGCCGGGAAGTCCTTCTACGAAGCCAGGGAGAAAGTCTACAAGGCCGTCAGGGGTGTAGGGTTCCAGTTGGCCGGTTTCAGAAGCGACATTGGAAATTTCGTCTTGACTAAAAGGTACAGTACTTGATAATTATATTTTACAGTAACTTCAAGGAATTATATTTCGTGATTTTTGAAATTCTTCATTAACAAAAAAATATCTTTGAAAAAAAATTGAGTTTTGAATTATATTATTTTTCAGGAAACCGTTCTCCTACCAAGCTTCTGGAGTCAACATTTCCGAAGGCAATGCTCTTGTTCAGAAGATCAAAACCGCTTGCAAAAACACCCTGACCCCTGGGACCGACGAAATCGGAGGCTTCGGGGCTTTGGTCGACCTGAAGCAGGCCGGCTTCGAAGATCCCCTACTCGTTTTGGGGATGGACGGAGTCGGGACGAAATTAGAAATCGCTTCTTTTTTGAACAACTTCGATTCTTTGGGTTTCGATCTCGTCGGGATGTGTGTCAATGACGTCGTTTGTCACGGGGCTGCTCCTGTGGCTTTCCTCGACTACTACGTCACTGGGAAACTGAACAAAGAAGTCGCTGCGAAGATCATTACTTCCATTTCGGAAGCTTGTAAGGACTGTGGCTGTGCCCTGGTGGGGGGCGAGACGGCGGAGATGCCTGGAGTCTACAGGCCCGGGCAATGGGACTTGGCTGGGTGTTGTGTCGGGGTCCGGGAAAGGGCCTGGGGGGAATTCCCGAAGATGAAGGACATGTCAGAAGGAGACATAATTATCGGGTTGTATTCTAGTGGACTTCATTCGAACGGCTTCAGTTTAGTCAGAGCTTTGTTCGAGAAAAACGGAATCAAGTACACTGATAAATGTCCTTGGGATAAGAATCTGACTTTCGGAGACGAGCTTCTGAAGCCGACGAAACTCTATCCCTCCAAAGTCCTCCCGTTGATCAAGAGACACATGATCAAGGGCACAGCTCACATCACCGGAGGGGGGTTGGTCGAGAACGTCCCCAGAATCCTTCCAGAAGACCTAGCGGCCAGAATAGATTGTTCCTCCTGGAGAATCCCGGAGATTTTCAAGTTCCTCCAGAAACTCGGCAACGTGCATCCTCTGGAAATGTTCAGGACCTTCAATTGCGGAATCGGAATGGTTACTGTAGTCAGTGAGAATCTGGCCAAACAGATCTTCCAGAAACTCTCGACCGTGGAGCGGATTTCCGTAATTGGGAAGATCGAAAAAAGAAAAGATCGTTCTGATCAGGTGATTCTGGAAAATACAGATTCCATCGTGAACTGCGATTCTGGAAGTGTTCTCAACACGAAAAGAGCAAACGTAGCTGTGCTCATCAGTGGAACCGGCTCTAATGCCATCAATCTGATCGAACAAGCGGCTAATCCCCTGTCGAATTGCAACATCCGAGTGGTCATCAGCAACAAAGAAGACGCCAAAGGACTAGAAGCCGCCAGGGAGAGGGGAATCGAGGCCATCTGCATCCCTCATGGAAGTGACCGACAACTTTTTGAAGAAAAAATTCACCAGGTAACATTAATTTTAAATAACAATTATTAGAGTTCTGTATAAGATCCTAAAAAATTTCGGGATCTTGAAGTACCTTCTAAGATTTTCTTAAAAGTAGTCAAATTGTAAAATTTTCTAGAATCTGATAGGTTTCTGAAACCTCCGAGAATCAAAACAGAGATTCTAAAAAGTTTCAAATTCTAGCAGAAAGTCCTAAAATCCTTAAACATGGTCAAATTACAAAGTTTCCTAAAATCTCATTCGTTTCTGAAATTTTCCAGAATCAAAACAGAGATTCTAAAAAGTTTCATAGTTTTGAAGGAGATTCTGAAGATTTCAGATTCTAGTAGAAGATTCTGAAATTTTCCCAAATATAGTTAGATTCTGAAGTCTTCCAGAACCATGCAGAAGCTTCTAGAATTTCCCCAGAATCTAGTATAAATTCATTCTCAAAAACTGAAATTTCAAGAATTAAATTTTATTCAAAAAATTTTCAATTTTATTTTAAAATTTTAATTTTAATTTAAAAAATTTTATTTTATTTAAAAAATTTTATTTTATTTAAAAAATTTTATTTAATTTTAAAAAATTTTATTTTATTTAAAAAATTTTTTATTTTTAATTTTTAAATGTAAAATATGCTCGTGTTACTAGTTACTTTCCACACGGGACCTTTTTGTACTGGTTTATGTCAATTATATTAGACAATTTTCTGTTAAAATTTTTAAACATGACGAAATTTGAAATTAATTTTCGAATATCTTTCTAAAATTATTCTTTGAGAAACTTTTATTCTACAGTATTGTTTTACTTTTAGGAACTCCTGAGCAGAAATGTCGATTTTATCTGCTTAGCCGGTTTCATGAGGATTCTGACTCCTTATTTGCTGGACAAGTGGCCGAATAAGATCATCAACATCCATCCTAGTCTTCTGCCGGCGTTCAAGGGGGCTCATGCGGTGAGAGATGCCCTCAGGGCCGGAGTGAAGGTGACCGGATGTACTGCCCACTTTGTCTGCGAAGAGGTCGATGCTGGAAAGATCCTAGCTCAAGAGGTAATTTCCGTCGACGAAGATGATACTGAATCAAGTCTACATTCAAAAATCCAAGAAAAAGAACACAAAATTTTTCCGAAAGTTATGGAAATCGTTGCTAGAGAAATTCTCGAAAATTCGATTTAGTTATCGTAGTTCGATTGGGCCATAAAAGACTTATCGGAACCGCTTTTTCTGGTATTGATTGAACACGAATATTTGACGACTAAGAAAGGTCAGAAAAATTTGTTTGTTTTCTGCGTCGATTTTCTCAAGTATGATATTTTTTATTTTTTTATTTCTTTTTTTCCAAATCTCATCAAGTAACCCCAGAGTGAAGACCCAGCTCGGGATTCTTGAAGGGTTTACTTATAACAACTCCGACGGGTCATCTTCGGATGTCTTCCTGGGAGTCAGGTACGCCAAGGCCCCTGTGGGGGATCTCAGATTTGAGGTAGAATAAATTTGACTTTTTTGATTCGAAAGTATCTCCAGAAACCGATGCCGTACCGAGAATGGGAAGGCGTGTACGAGGCCAAGACGTTTCCGAAGTCCTGTGTCCCTATCCATCCTTCGTTTTTTCCGGAAGAAGAAGTCAGTGAAGATTGTTTATTTCTGAACATCATCAGGCCCTCAGGGAAACCCAAGGACCCCCAGGGGTTCCCTATTTTAGTTTTCATCCATGGCGGAGGATTCTGCTACGGCAACACCGCTAGATATGGATATAAGTCGTTAAGTGAGAACTTCGCAAGACACGGAATAATCGTAGTCACTATCCAGTACAGAATGGGGGTGTTCGGGTTCTTCTCCACTGGAGACAAAGTTCTTCCTGGAAATATCGGACTCTGGGATCAGATGTATGCACTCTTCTTCTTGCATCAGTTTTTGCCGAATTTTCACGGCAATCCGTTCAAAACTACGGTAATGGGGCATTCTGCCGGAGCCGCTTCCGTCCACGCCCTCGCCATGTCCCCCCACTCCGTCGGTAAGGGTCCTTCTTACAGTAAACCTCAAACGAACATCCTTGTCCACATTCCGACGCAGAATAAGATCCTTCAAAATCCGTCTTTTAAAAGATCCATTATCATCGATTTTTACAATATTCAAAAATATTAAATCAAAAATAACTTTTAAACCATGGATTTTGAAGCATTTAATCAAGATCGAAACAGGTGTGAAGATTTGTAAGATTTAGTTTTTCAGATTTGTTCCAGAGAGCCATCCAGCTCTCGGGATCCTTGTTCGCCGAATGGGCCATGAACGACCATGTCATCGAGAACTCCAACAACCTGGCCGATGCTGTTGGATGTGACTCTTCTCAAGGCTCCGTCAAGGTCCACGATTGTATGAAGACGAAAACAGTCGCTGAAATCTACGCTGGAGTTGAGAAACTTGGAGTTTATAAACAGCACGTTAGATTGCACCTTTTCGCGCCGAGATTCGACGGGGAGTTTCTTCTTCAAAGTACGGAACTTCTGATGAAAGGTGCTCCAGAAATTCCGACGGTCTTCGGAATTACGAAAGTGGAGTCTTCTAGAATCGTCAACGAAGAATTCGATCCTGTTAAGAACCCCCTCGGAATCCCTTCTGAAATCAAGGAAAAATTCGACGCCAGAGAACTCCAGATCTACATCGCGGACCACGTCGTGGAATATGACGAAACAGGAAGAGCTGGAGGCGGATTCAGAATCGCTCTTTATGAACAATTTGTCGATAAAGATGCGCCACAAAATCCAGAACCTAGTTTCTATCTCCATCGGGCATCTGAACTCGTCGACGATCTGGTTTTCAAAGTCCCCATTGTTCAGCAATTGGAAATCAGGAATTCTCTAAATCATAAAAGTTATTTATTCTACCAAAAACACGCCAGAAAAGAGAAAAATTCAAAAATCATCGAAGGAGCAAAACACGGAAACGAACTTTACTACATTTTCGACCGTGATTTCCCGCAGGATTTCGAGTTGGATGAAGCAGACAGGATCTTCCAGAATAACCTCCTCGAGATGATCAGGAACTTCACAATCAACGAAGTCCCGAAGTCTTCCGGAATCGACTGGCCACATACGAGTCGGGGAACGAAACACGTCGTCCTGAACCCGGGACCCACAGTTGAAGACAATTTTGAACCGGAAAAAATGCAATTCTGGCTCAGGGATCTTCCTCGAAAAGTAGGCGTCCAAATGCTTCAGAGAACCAGGCTTCCACATGCAGAACTCCATCAAAAACACACGGAGTTGTGAAATTAGAATTGTGAAAAAATAAAAATTTTTAGTTTTTGGAAGATGTAGATCATTTTGTGATTTATTGATATATTTAAAATTATTAATTTTTGGTGGATGTTCTTCCGGAAAAAGTAAGGCAAATTTGCGGAATTTCATATATCGAGATTCACTCGAGGCAGTTTCCAAAACAAGGTATAACTTATTTTGTAACTTATTAAATACATAAATGCATATTCAGAATCTTCGGTGAACTTTAGGCAACCGTGCTTCTGAAGAATTGGATTTTTTAATTTCATACATCACAAACGAAAATGTAATTGATGTAATTTTAGAAGTAAATCCAAGTTGATTTTTAATTCATTATATTTCTTTAGTTTTTTATTTTTAACCGTTTTTTGAGAAGACAAAATTGGACAAGTTTATAAAAGTTCATATATCACCTGCTCAAGTTTCCACTTCCCATTTTCAGATCCTTCATTTCTTCCTTTAATTTCATCAATTTCAATCATTCTTCTTTGTAATTTAATCTGTTTTTTTACATCAATCGCAGTTGCCTAATTCTTTTAAAAGATGATCAAAAATGGAAATTTGCGGATTTTCGAAATTATTTCTCTTGAAAAGAATATTTAATAAAATTGGATTGCAGACTGAATACACATTTGAAAAGCTTTAAAATGGTATATGGTGTATTTTAAAAAAACGAGAAATGATTTTCCTGTAAGTTGGAAAACGAACATGAAAGACAAACAACGTCCTGCTGGCCCTACCGCGAGTCGGGTTTCCCGCCACGAAAACCTTGCCTGAGAAGCGTTTGTTTGGTCGGTCCCAAATTTCTTTGGAAATTCGGTCGTTGCGACTTTGCTTATTTCGTTTAATTTCCGGCTTAGAATGTTGTAAATTTTTATTTTTTTCATTTCTTACGTATCCATTATGTCCTCCCTGTTGCCGAACCAGAATGACGATCAAGAATTCATCGAACAACAGTTTCTGGAAAACAATGAATATATGGATTCGAATCCGGAAGATCCCAATTTCGTTCTGAATTCTACCTACGATCCTCCTAGTTCCGTGTTCGAGCATGCCGCGAATGAAGGCCCTGTGTACTACGTCTCCGGACACGACGACTCCTCCAGTGCCGACGGTTTCGAGGGTGGGTTATCCCTGCAACCTCCGACTTTGGACATGATGGAGCGGGAAGCCCAGTATCAGATTAATTACCCAGGAACCAGCTCCAATGACTTCCATTATGAGATTCTCGACGATGACAGAAGTAGGGTGTCTACAAGCACCAGTATCAACGAAGGGGAAACCTATGTCCTTCCTCATATTCCCACAGTTTTCCTAAATGGAGTTGAAGGCAAAGTCACGGACGAAGCCGGACAAATTTTGCAGTTTTTCGATGGAGATAACCAGCCGATAGCATATTTGAATGAACTTCCACCTGGTGTGACGTTTACTCCTATATCTGGCAATTCTGTGGTTTTGGACGCTCAGTACGTCGATGAATTCGGGAACCCGATCGATCCGATCATAGCGGCTCAAGCCATGGCTTCCAAGGACGGATACATCTTTGTCGACGAATGTGGGAACGAAATTGTGTTTGAAGATTCTCCAAGCGAAGGCGTAGAAGCCCAAAATGTGAGTTTCTAAATTTGTTTAATTTTTTATTTGCAATCCTCCTTCACTACGTTATTTGGATTTTAGTAGTAATTTTTTGTACGTCTATTAGTACTTTCATATATAACCATTAACCTTAAACAATGGATCAAGTTTTCTATACTCCGATTCAGAAATTCCTAGACTTCTCCAGACAGAATATGTAGCTCTGAAAAGTTGACTATGAAATCGTTGTGTAAGATTAGAAATCTACTATCCCGCAAACCAAAGTTCTAAACCATTTTAGTCTTTGTTAAATTTTAGAAATCTGTAAAAAACTTGTTTTTGGATTTTCACAATACTAGTTCTTTAATTTCCAGAATATTCAACTCGTTGATGGATGTGAAACAACTTCTCAAGTGCCCAGTGAAAAAACCGCCCCTCCACCAGCCAAAAGATCTCGTGTGGATGAGTCTAAAGAGCGTGACTCGCTTGTCTGTGATGAATGCGGGGTTGTGTACCCCCCTTCTCAATATCCTGACTTCTTGAAGCACGTAGATGCTTGTGTAGTTGACGCGATTTGCAAAGCAGTCAAACAGTGCAGTAAATCCAATGCAGGTAGGGTTCTTGTTGAGGAGCCTGTCGGAAGCGATCCGCATTTTGCTTCTAACCAAGCAGACTTGGGAAGTCGACAGAAGGATAATGTTCTATCTTTGAAGGAATCCATCGGCCAAGAACCAAGCGGTTCGTTGTCTAATCCATCAACTCGAGACCATGCTCGAATGGAGTGCCCTTCATGTGGATTGGTTCTCTTCAAGTATAATTTCCGCGCTCATTATCGGATTCATACTGGAGAACTTCCCTTCAAGTGTGCTACGTGCAAAAAGGCATTCAGAACAACATCGGCTTTGAAGGTCCATCTGAGGTGTCATACTGGGGAAAAACCGTATCGTTGTCTTCTGTGTCCGTATGCTACGATCACGAAAAGGAATCTAGATCGTCATGTATATAACAACCACGTCAGGGAAAATTCAAGGAACAAAACGACGGATATTAGTAATCCTGTTGAAACGAGTTAGTTTTAATTTTGAAATAGAAGTTTAGTTGATTTCCTGTGGGTTTGTACCGTATTCGTTATAGTCGTTTCTATACTTGAATTGTTGTGATCTTTTTATTGCTAATCTTTTCTTGACAAACTAGTATTTTTGTCTTTTGGCGCCCGAATTTATTTTGAAATTTTTAGGTGAATGACCATATTGACGTCTACATTAAGAGCGGCAATGCGGGTATTGTGTGTAGCTGAAAAGAATGATGCAGCAAGAGGGATTGCGGGTATTTTATCTAATGGAAATTCTCAACGACATGAAGGAAGAAGTAAATATAACAAAATTTATAGATTTTCTCAGACATTTCGAGGACAAAGAGCTGATTTCTCAGTGACTTCTGTATCTGGTCATTTAATGCAGATTGATTTTGTTCCACCGCATAACAAATGGGAATTGATGACTATTTCAACACTTTTTGAAGCTCCTATTCATAGATTTGTGCCACCGAATTTTTTGCCCATTGATCAAACTTTAAAGTGAGTTTTTTTACCCTTGTTTATATATGAATTTCTGAATTTCTAGAGATGAAAGCAGGGCGGCGGATATCCTGATTATCTGGACTGATTGTGATAGAGAAGGAGAAAACATTGGAGCAGAAGTTGTTGCGTCGTGCTTGGTTGCTAATCCTCGACTAGAAGTTCTTCGTGCTCATTTTTCTGAAATCACTGGTGCAGCTGTTTACAGAGCTCTGAACAGCGTTACTCAATTGAATCAACATATGGTGGATGCTGTTGATTGTAGATCGGAATTGGATCTGAGGATTGGAGCTGCTTTTACAAGACTTCAAACACTTCATCTTCAGAATAGTCTCCCTCAAATTATTGATGGAGTCGTTTCTTATGGATCATGTCAGTTTCCTACCCTTGGATTTGTGGTGGAAAGATTCAAAGCCATCAAGGAATTCATTCCGGAATGCTTTTGGAAACTGATTGGACATCACACAAGGAATAACCACAATGTTCAGTTTTCGTGGGAAAGGAATCGGTTATTCAACAAGCAAGTTGTTGAAATGTTCCTGGATGAATGTAATGATAATGGAATTGCGACGATTATCAATGTTAAAAAAGCTCCCAAATCTAGATGGAGACCTGTTGGATTGGATACTGTTGAGTTTGAAAAATTGGCTGTAAGGAAATTAAAAATGTCAGCAAAAAATGCAATGGCAGCAGCTGAGAAATTATATACTCAAGGTTTTATTTCTTATCCAAGAACAGAAACGAATATTTTTCCACCAGATATTAATTTGACAGAATGTGTTCAAAAACAAACTAATAATTCTGATTGGGGAAATTTTGCAAATGATATATTACAACGTGGTGGACCTAATCCAAGGAATGGAAAGAAAACTGATCAAGCACATCCACCGATTCATCCATTAAAACATGCAACGAAGGAGGAATTGGGTGTTAATTGGCCTGTATATGAACTTGTTGTTAGACATTTTTTGGCATGTTTGTCAAGAGATGCAAAAGGACAAGAAACAACAGTTAAGGCATGTGTTTCGGATGAGATTTTTATTGCTAATGGTATTATTATCGAGGATTTGGGATACTTGGAAGTTTACAAGTATGAAACTTGGAATGCTAAATTTTTGCCAATGTATAATGAAGGTGAACAATTGAGAGATTTTAAGGTTACGATGGATGAAGGAAGAACAACACCGCCATTATTGTTGAATGAAGGTTTGAGGTTTATTTCTTAAACTTAATAATTTGGTTTTTTAGCTGATTTGATTGCATTAATGGATAAACATGGAATTGGAACTGATGCTACTCATGCTGAACATATTGAGAAGATTAAAGAAAGACAATATGTGACCCTGAATGCGGACAAAAGATTTTTACCAGGATTTTTAGGATTAGCTCTAGTTGATGCGTATAATGAAATGGGTTTCGAAATGAGCAAACCCGTGTTAAGAGCAAATTTGGAATCACAACTTGCGAAAATTTGTACTGGTGAAATTGCGAAAGATGTTGTCTTACAAGAACAATTGAGATGTTATAAGAATATTTTTCAAAGAGCAGAAGATAGAATTATGATTTTGTCACAAATTTTTAGAAGGTATTTGGATCAAGAAGGAATGGGACTTCAGAATGCTGTTAGAGCTGCTAATGCTGGTAGACCGAATGCTGGTGGTCAAAGAGGTGGAAATAATAATAGTAGAGGCACAAGAGGAACAAATAGAGGTGGTGGAAATGTGCAACCTCCTCAACGGCCTACTCAAAGAGCTCAATTTAATCCTGTTAGACAAGTTAATCAACAACAACAAGGCCAACAACCGAATTGCCAATGTGGAATTCCTGCTGCGCTTAGAACGGCAAATACAGAAAGAAATCGTGGAAAACAATTTTTTGCATGTTCCAAGGATAGAAATGACTCAACTAAATGCAATTTTTTTTCTTGGGCTACGTGATTTTTTGTTTTAATGGTTTTTTACGGGTTTAGAATACTTGACGGGTATTATTGATATAGATGTGTGGATTAACGGTTTTTGGCCGTGGATATATTTTTTGGATTTCAGTTTTTTAGAATTTATTGTTTACTTCTTTAGGGCACCTGTCGCATTTTTGCGAATCCATTGAAGCTAACCATGGCTGTCGGCAAAAGTAAGAAGATGGTTAAGAAGGGAAACAAGAAGAAGGTTGTTGATGCCTTCACTCGTAAGGAGTGGTATGACGTCAAGGCCCCTTCTATGTTCACTAACCGTCAAATCGGAAAAACTTTGGTTAACCGTACTCAAGGAACTCGTAAGTTTTGTGATTTTTTGTTTGGAATTGACGGGATGTGCTTTAGGTATTGCTAGCGACTACCTTAAAGGTCGTGTCTATGAAGTTTCTCTTGGAGATTTGAACGGAGTTGACACTGACTTCAAGAAGTTCCGTCTCATGTGTGAAGACGTTCAGGGACGTGAATGTTTGACCAACTTCCACGGAATGAGTTTCACTCGTGATAAGCTCTGCTCCATTGTCCGCAAATGGCACACTTTGATCGAGACTTCTCTGACTGTCCGTACTAGCGATGGCTATCTCCTCCGAGTCTTCTGCATCGGATTCACCAAGCGTGATGCTCATCAAGTGAGAAAGACCACCTATGCTCAATCCTCGAAGGTTAGAGCTATTCGTGCTCGTATGGTTGAGAACATTACTCGTGAGATTTCCGGCTCTGATTTGAAGACTGCTGTCAAGAAGCTCATCGCTGGATCCATTGAGAAGGATATTGAACGCAAATGCAACTACCTTCATCCTCTTCAGGATGTACACATTCGCAAGGTCAAGGTCCTTAAGAAGCCGAAGTTTGAGCACGGTCGTCTCGCTGACCTCCATGGAGCTGACGGAGCCACTGCCCAAACTGGAGAAGTTGTCAGCCGACCAGATGACTACGAACCCCCTGTTCAAGCTTCTGTTTAACAATTTATTTTTTTATGTTGAATGAATTGTTGATTATTTAATCAAAAATTACTAGTTAAAAGTTGGCCTTTAAATGCTTTTTTAGCTTCGTCTTCTAACGTTTGGATCATGTTGACGATGGAAATTTCATCATCCTTCTTTCCGTTGAGAATTTTTTCTGCCTCTTCGCATCTCTTCTGGAGTCGGTCTCTGTCCTTGCTGGGCATGCTTTTGTTAGCTTTTATTCTGATGTACTCGATGTTTTGGAGTAACTTGGCTCTGGCACTGGCGATGATTTGTTTTCCTTCGTCATCGACTCGACAACTTTCGAATTGTCGGATTAAGTCTTCGATGGGTTCTCCTTGATCTCGTTGTTCTTTGTAGTTTATTGTGAATTTTTCTTCATATCCATTTTGACTTTTTGCATGAACAGTTAAGATTCCGTTTATATCGAATTGGAAAAAAACGTCTACGTAGACATCCCCTGCGGGTCCTTCGGGAAGTCCTTTAAGGAGGATTTCTCCTAATTTTCGGTTTTTATCTGCAAGTAATCTTTCACCTTCGTAGATTACGATATGAGCTTCTTCTTGATTGTTTTTACTTGTGAAATATCTTTTTTTAACTTTTGTAGGGAAATGGGTTCCTCTGTTGACGACGATACTGTATTGATTTTCGACAAGACCGATACCGACTCCGATCGGTAAAGCGTCGACGAAATTTTTTTTATCTTTGTGGTTGGGATCCCTTAATTGAGCTGCTCTGACTGATGCTCCGATGGCGACGGCTTCATCGACACTGGCTCCTCCTTTTTCGTCTTGGATTTGGTTGGGGAAAATATCTTGAACAAGATCTTTGATGATCTTCATTCTAGAAGCCCCTCCGATGAGGAGGACTTTGTCGATTTCGTCAGGGGTTGTATTGGCATTTTCCAAAGTCCTATTGCAGATGTGAGAAATAGTGTCTGTTAATTCTTTGGTTAATTTTTTGAAAAGTTTTTGATTGATTTCCACTGTTCCAGTGTCGTTGAAATCTTCTAGTTGGAGAACTTCTTTCTCGGCTTGACTTAGATTAAATATGATTTCTTCGCATTTTTCCATCAATTTGACTCTTTTATCGTAGTTTTTAGGATCGGCGAAATCGATAGATTTGATTTTTTGTTTCACATGCTCGAAAATGACGTTGCCAAAGTCCCTTCCTCCCAAGTTGTTGTCTCCATCGATGCACTTTGTGACAAATTGTCCGTTTTCGTACTTGATGATGGTCACATCGAAGGTTCCTCCGCCCAAATCGAACACGAACAGCGTGAATCCGTCGAATTTAGGATGATCGAAACCGTAGGCATATGCAGCAGCCACAGGTTCTGTCATGAGAGAAAGGACATTAAGTCCGGCGTCTCTTGCTGCTTCCTGTGTTGCTTGTTTCTGTTCCATGGAGAAATAAGCAGGAACTGTGATGACACAGTCTGTGATCTTTCCACCTTCAATTTTTTCTCCGGCTGTCTTTTTGACGATTTTCAGAAGCTCCGTGGAGACTTTTTCGGGCAAAATTTCATATTTATTGGGAAGCACATAAACCGGTCTCCCATTCTTGTTACCTTTAACAGTAAAGGCCCAATAGGCAGAGTGGAGGTTGAATTTGTCAGAATAGGGTTGTCCAATCATCCTTTTTGCATCTGAAATCAGTTTTTTATAAAAATCAGAAGAAAGTTAAAAATTAGTCAATATCATAGAGAAGTTGGAATTATCAATTTTGTTGAAAATACTTCTTCATTATTGAAAAGAAAATTTCGGAAAAAAGTGTAAGGAAAAGTAATTTATTTTGCAACTCATTTATTGATTTCTTGAAGACTCAATGATTCTTTCGTCAAATTTAGGTCTTATGTTTGTCATAACTGTCTTTAGTAGAGTAACAAAGACGTATTTGATAATTTGATTTCATTGTAAAAACAGATAAAGTTGCTCAACTATACATAAAAAAGATACATGATATACAATGTACCGATACATTAAAACGACTTTGATGCATAAGGTACATTATGCTTAATGTACTGATGTATTAAGTTGATATCAGTGCATCACATTTAATGTTCTGGTACATTAAACACAATGGATTTGATGTATTAAAGTCATTCTAATGTACCCTTTTTTGTGTGTAGTTCTAGTACAAACGGTAGATTCGCTATTTCTATCATTGCTTTGGATACTTTCTCAATATTCTTTCGTTTTTATACTCACTAGATCGACGAAAGCACATGATATCTAGTAAATATAAAAGTAACCCAAGAAGTATTCGAAAAACACTGAAAACAGTGTTAGAAGTAGTGAAACTATCTTTCCCGTTAAAGTTGAAATTGAACAACTATGTCTCTTTAAATCTCCGTCGATCACTGATTCTTTAAAGCTATAGTAATTACGAAAAATCCAAACCATATAGAACGTATCCAGTATTCGTCTTCCGTTTTCGAACTGCCTGATCTCCGTAACTCTTACAAGCCCCTAACTCGTTAAATTCAACGTAGGAAGGCATAAGTCTTCTTCCCTCGGTGAAAGAAAGAACGTCACATTTAGTATCCCCGGCCTTGTAGAGAGCACAGACGATGTTTGTAGTGCCCAAGTCGATTCCGATAACATCAGTTTCGGGTTTGTAAGTATGAGTTATGGGTTCCGTAGTAAGGTTCGCCATTAAGTATTCGGTTCGTAAAGCTTCTGCTTCCAAATACCGTAGTTAGATTCTAAAAACATAATTTACATCTGAAAAATTCGAATTGGAAAATAATTATGGTTAACAACCAATAAATATAGATACAGTGGTACTTTAATTGTTTATTATTATAGTATATTTGAACAAGGATGGACACAGGTAGAGGGTCTATCAGTTTCCAAAATACCAAATGTTTCGAGAAAAATTTAAATTTCAAATCGCATGCAGTGCTTACCCACGATACTATATAATCGATATATTAATAAAAGTATTCCTTTAACTACCTTGATTCCCTTCAAGAATGAAGCATATATATCCTTGTGTCTGCAAATAAATATAAGTAATTATGTAAAATACATCGTCTTTGATTCTAGATTTTGCTCTTTTATGTTCTAACACTCAATTATTATCCTTCGGGATAATCTCTGATCATCCTACGGATATCGCATTCCACATCTGGTGTCCATCTTAATTCTTTTGTCTTCTTTTCTAAATTATTGTTGTTATCATCGGGATAGGGTATCTCTTCAGATCCATTAAGTGTCTTGATCCATCTTTCTGGAGTGTTCTGGATGCTTTCTTCTTTTTTTGTCAGATAGAATTTGACTCCATCGATGGTTATGTAACGAGTTTCCATGGGGGTGTCCTGACATTCAGCGTAGGCTAGTCTATGGATCCCGTCCCTTATTCCCGCCTTCAGTCCTGTTCCGAGAACTTGGCATTCGTCGGGATTCAGACTTCGGACAATTCCTGCCTTCGGAAATACGTCGCTGACAATCTTCTTAAAGTTAATAATCCTTGTAGATCCTCCGGCATAAATGACGTCAGTGCAGACGAGATTTCTGTTTTTGAGATATTCAGAGATTTTTTCGAGATGCTCTTTAACTTTATCAAAGACCTCAGAACAAGCTTCGACGAAAGTCTCTCGACTGATGTCTATATTGATGACTTTGTCTTCAGTCACCTCGATATCAGCAATAGCCGGATCTAAGCCACTCAAATCGGTCTTTACCAGCTCCATGGTCCCTCTGAAGAACTTCAGAAGTCTCTTGTCCTTACTCAAGTTGTCTGCATATTCCTTAATATCTTTGTGATTCAGGCACCATTCCGCCAGTTTCTGATTCAAGTCTTCTCCTCCGAGTTTGTCGTCACTGAAGTCACACAATTTGATGATACCGTATCTTTCGAAGAATTGTTGTTCGTAAGCTCCAGCAGAGAAGTGTCCGGCTCCGAAGGTGATGGCCACGATGATCCTTCGAGGAGGAATTTCTAGTCCGTCATATTCCCCTTTTTTGGCTCTGAAGATGTCAGAAACATCTCCAGATTTCCTATGGAAGGCCATTTCAGCGACGGCAGCTGATTGTTGAATAAACAGAATCGGTGTTATTTCCTCCATTACGTTTCTTTCTTTTATTTTTTCCCGACGTCTTTCTGAAGCTAACTCCAGGGCTTTTCTTAACTTTCTTCTGTGATTGATGTCAGAAGCATCCGGAACACAGACGTAGAGCCCCTTTCTCTTCAACCGATCATCGACAATATCAGAAATGTCCTTCAACATTATACTCATGATTTCTACTTGATGGATATTTTCATGAGTTTCTTCCAACAATTGCTTTTCTTTGTCACTCAGTTCTTCCAGTTTCTTCATTGCTCTTCTCTCAGATGGAATTTGATAAGAGTCGGCTTCACGCTTCACAAAGAAGCTGATTCCCTCTTTATAATTCGACGTTGCTCTGAAGGCATCTGAAAAGGAATTACGATTAATATTAAAAATTTAGTTATTTTTAAGATATCGATATCCGTAAACGTCGGTTGATTTCAGACTTTAATGGTATAAATCGATAAAGTATTTTTGAAGTCAGTTGATTTTACAAAAAATGCCAGATTTTTCATGTTTTTAAATTCTTGTCAGAAAAAATTATATTCAATCGAAATTAGTGATAGCAGAGGTACACCCAAATGAGTATCCGGGATAGTTCCTCTATTCCTCGAACTCCAAAAATACGGTAAGACAATTTATATATTTTCAAATTTTTAGTTTTTAAAGTAAAAAATGAGAGAAAAGATTATTTTTTGAAATAAACTCATGTATATCTCAAACCGAAGGTGTGCCTAGGTGATTAACATTTTACACTAAATTAGTCATATTTCCGTGAAAATCATCATTTTTATGATTTTTCATTATTATAAATAATAATAAAGAAAATCATTTTAGAACCCTAAAAACGGAATATAATTAGATATTTTGATGTTTTTTGTTTAAGGAGATATGGGGGATTTTAGATTATTGAATTTGGAAGATATTGTTCATGTACAGTATCTACATGGATAGTAACTTCTGTGGAGTAAGGTTGTATGCTTATTAAATTAATAAATAACACCAACCGGCAACAATATGTCTGGCATCGCTGTGGGCGGCTCTCCTGTGCAACAACGGAGGAAATCTCATCGCCGCCATCGTACTGTAATGTCTATCATCTGAAATATAATCGTTATATAATCAGTCATCGACAGATTTTCAAAATGTATTTTTAAAATCATTACTAGACTAAAATCACTCATTTTGTAAATAATTTTATAAGTAATACAAACTCATGATATTCGTGACGATAGCGGGTTCTGGACGTCCACGATCATCTATGTAGGCGAATCTGAGAGATCCAGCCCCTGGATCTAGGGCAAAACATTCAGGAGTTTTCGGTTCTGAAGACATATTACTGAAAAATGAAAAAACTGATCAATCAGAAAAAAGTCGAAGATTGCTTTATTAGAATCATATAGATAAGAAGTTTATTGCAGCACATCGCTAAGAACGTACTGATAACGCATCAGTCGTTTGCCTCAAATATTCTTTGGCTGTATTTCTAAATAAAACTCCGTTTTCTTCCAATTGTATAATACATTTACGAAAAATGGGTAAGTTTATTATGGGCTATTTGACCACTTTACAACCTATTTCAACTTAGTAATAACTTAAATATTAAGTTTGGTATAGGAAATTAATCAGTTATTTGAAGATAAATTAGTGAAAAAATCATATATAAGCGCTTCTATAAAAACAAATATGACTCCTATTCGACATAACACACAAAATGGGTACATTGTACATAATGTATAGGTACATCAAAACGGCTCTGATGTATCAAAAACGTTATATTCAACATATTGATACATTAAGCTGATATCGATGCATTGTATTTAATGGACCTAATATATTAAAGTCGTTGTAATGCACTTCTTTTTGTGTGAAGAAAAATCAGAATAAGATTAGTTAACTATTTTTTAGTAAAGGAAATTTTTTGTTAAATAAAGAAAAATCAGACATTATGAGGCTATACAATAGTTTCTACACGAAAACGAGTAGTATACACAAGAATTTTCTTCATCATTAAAGAAATGGAAAAAGTGATAACAGGAAAACCCTAAAAGTTGCAATTTTTATGTTAGCTTTTCCATCTAATTGACTTTTGGAAGTTTGTTTTATAATATGGTTAAATAGAAATATTATCAGCTTTCAAAAACGTATGGTAAGAATTACAATGAGTAAATAAGTGACTATAGAAATTTGGAAATATTGTTTTTAAAAATGTATAACTTTCAGCTCTACAAGAGAACTTAGATGATATCTTGGCCAGAATCACGTTGAATCCCTCCAAACCAGCTTTCGGAATTGATTTAGGGACGACCAATTCTGCCATTGGCTATTTCAACAACGGAAAGGTTGAGATCATCATTGACTCAAATGGTTAGTAATTTAATTACTGGCTAACTAATTCGTTTATTTATTCAGGAGATAGGACCGTCCCGTCCTATGTTGCCTACAGTCAGGATCCTCCGCTCGTCGGGAAACTGGCTCACAACCAAATGAAAAAATATCACAAAAAAGTTGCTTATGACGCAAAAAGGATGATCGGGCTGGATTATAAAAACTCAGCAATCCAGCAAAATAAGGACTTCTGGATGTTCGACGTCATACAGGAGAAAAATAGGCCAGTCTACGCCATAGAAGATGGTCTAAAAGTCCTTCCAGAAGAAGTTTCTAGTGAAGTTCTGAAGAAACTTAAACAGTTAGCGTTAGAGAGATTAGAAATCCCGAAAGACGATAATTTCCAAGCGGTTATTACCGTACCTGACTACTTTAGCCAAGCTCAAAAACAAGGGACGCTGGATGCTGCTAAACTCGCTGGAATCGACGTTTTGACCTTAATCACAGAACCCACAGCCGCAGCTCTTGCCTACGGCTTTGATCATAATCGGTTTGACAATTACAATATTTTTGTTTTCGACATGGGAGGAGGCACTTGTGATATCTCCGTTCTCAAAGTCAAGGGAGGTCAATTCGAAGTCGTAGGAAGAGCCGGAGATAATCAATTGGGAGGGAGAGATTTCGACAATTTGCTCATGAACTACTACGCAAGAAAGATCAAAAATAGATACAATTACGATGTTTTTGAGCCTCAGAATATCTCAGCGAAGATTAGACTGAGACAACTGTGTGAGAATATCAAGAAAGAACTAAGTGTCAAAACTGAAGACACGTGAGTTTTTATATAACAAAAGCCAAATATATAAGAATATGATTCGAGGTTTTTAATGTAGGGAAAAATTAGAGCAAGGTTGTCATAGAACAGTTCGACAACATTGAGGAAATTCATATATGGCAGTTTCATATTTTTATTATTATTAAGCTTTTTATATTAATTTCATCGACAATATAGATCTCTATACACAAAAGACCGGAACTTGTACGTGATGTAAATGTAACAAATGCGTGACCTTTTAGCCATGAAAAGCACAGTAACATTTGTGTGACGTTTAGCACCACTTCTGTCCAATGTTATGATTTTTCGTAACAAATGTGTCACGATTTTTCGTCACAAATATCAACTATTCATAAAAAGTTTAATAATTGTGCCGCATTTTTACCACAATTCGCATTTGCTATTACATTGCAAAAGTGACGGTTTTTTGTGCATAAAAATCAAATTTATCATGCTGAAATCCATTTTTTTTAAAAGTACTTTTAATTACATAATACTAAATTTATTTTACTATTTTCACATAGAAATATTTCCTTTTGAAATTTACTTTTTAGACTAGAATTAAGTGATATCAAAGAAGGTTTTCAAGACGAGTACATCAGTTACGATGTGTTCAGAAGAGAAGTCAAGGATCTCATTGTTCGTTCTAAACAACTCTGCGAACGCGCCATAAAAGACTCCAAGCTTGAACTTGACAATATCGACGAAGTCTTGCTTGTTGGAGGATCTTCCAGGATGAAAATCATCAAAGAAATGCTTAAAGATTTGTTCACCAATAAAACCCTTAAAGAAAGCATCAATCCAGACGAGGCCGTGGCTTATGGAGCGACGATCAGAGCCGCTCAGCTACTTGATGAAACAGTTGATTCTCAAGTCCTCATGGAAAAAATCCCAATTGGAATTGGCATCGCATTGGTTGAGGATCGATATGAAATTATGTTAAGAAGAAATACATCAATTCCATCGGAGAAAGTAACGAAGTATTTTAAGACGGTTTACAATTACCAAAACTGCATGACTTTCGAAGTAAGTTCATTTATTAAGTTTCTAAATACAACATCCAAAAAGGGTACACTAAAACAACTCTAAATTACCGGATACATTATATTCAATGTACTGGCGCATTATATATTAGGTTGGTAAAAAAGTCCTGCGACACTAACAGCATATTTTCCAAAAAAAAACATTCCTTATTCAATTGCACTTTCAATCAATAATCTACTCTCCATTACTATCTATTATCTGTTCCCATCTATCCGGCAGCTTCTCGATTCCTCTCTGCCAGAATTCTGGTGGTTGTATATCGAAGAAGTTTGACACTTTTATTTCGAGTTGGTGTTGATCATTGAATTTCATTTCTCGTAGGTGATGCTTCAGAGCTCTGAAGAAGTGATAATCCGACAGAGCCAGATTGGGAGAATATGCCGGATGGGGCAGAATCTCCTAACCCAGCTCCCGAATTTTCTGACGAGTCATCTGTGCAATATGGGGACAAGCATTATCACAGAGAAGACAAACATTTTCTTGTTTCAAACGTGATTTCGCCCACTTTGAAGCGCTCATATCATGGAGACACATTGATATGATGAATGATGTTCTCCTTGAATACAGCACAGATATTGTTGACGGTAGTCCTTGCTGGATGACCTTGTAAAAATTCATAATAGACGATGGAACGAAGAGAGCTTTGACTAATTGACAACATTCTTGTTTTAACACTGAGAGCGGCGTCCTCATATACCTTGCTGGTAAAAGCTTCGCGAACGTTCTACCATATTTTAGTGTAAAATCCCACCGATAAAATTTTGTCAAATTTCATAAATGAAAATATAAAGTGTCGCAGGACTTTTTTACCAACCTAATACAATACATTGATATCATACTTCATATATCGATACACTGAAATGGTGTATTTGATACATCAGAACTGCTTTAATATATCCATATATTATATACAATATATCGATACATTGAATATCATGCATGCACTGCATCAGAATCACATTAATATATCAATACATTATATACCGTTTATCCTTTTTTCTGTAAAGCACAACTACTTGTTTTCAATGAGATACGGCAGTGTTAGTTGTGATTTTTATAATAGTATAATTAGAATTGAATCTTTGCAGAATCACAAATTCTAAATTTTGCATTTTTGGGTTTTGAATAGCAAGAAATAAAAAATATTGCGAAATTGTCTCGAGACAGATTTTTAATTTTTACAATAATGATTAATTTTTTAGGTTTTCGAAGGAGAACGTTTGATTGCCTCTAGAAACACTCTCATCGGTGAGTTCAGCTTGCAGGTTCCTGAGAAATTTGCGGAGGAAATCAGCGTTCCTTTGACAATGTTCATCGACAAAAATGGAATCCTTCATGCTTATGCTGAATACAGAGGGAAAAGAGAAGAACTCACTATCAATCCTGAGAAAATGGTGTCTGGAGATAAAGTCGAAGAAATGCTGAATGCTTTGGAAGTAAATCGACAAACGGATAAAGCAGATGCAGAAGCAAAAAGAGTAAGGACGGAACTGCGAAAAAACATCGAGTATATCAAATTTGCTTGTGAAAAAGAAGTTTCAAACAACACTAATCATCTACTGGCAAAAATCAAGGAAATTGATGAATGGCTTTCATCGACAGATGAGCCGCTAACTTCGGACGTTAGGGAAAAGTATATCAGTATCGAAGATGAAGCGAAAATACTACTGGCTAAATACCACAAAACTCTCACTTCATTTAAGGAAAATAAATAAATTTTATACATTTTTATTAATAATTGTATTTTAATGGTTGGAAAATACCAAAAATTACTTTTTTAATTTTTTGATATATGAAACTGTAATTTTGCAGAAGATATGGTGGATTATCCGAGACCAAAGTCCTTTGCGATTGACTTGTATCCGAATTTTTTTACTTATATGTATTCAGAAGAATCAGAAGAGCGTTCGAAGGAGAAAATTGATGTCAAATTCACTGAATCGAATGAAATTATTGAACTTGCAGAAAAACTGCGAAAAGAATTATCTTTGGATACTATACTACAAACCAATCAGTTCCAAATTGTCGCCACTGTACCGGATAATGCTACTCAAAATTTTCGAAAAGCGTTGTTGGTCGCTCTTGAAAGTTCAAGATCAATCTACAACAAAGAAACACCCGGTAATGTATTAGATACACTCAAGAATAACAAATTTGAACCGAAACGGACTAGAATTCTGAATCGAACGAACGCCATCGCCATTGGTTACTCCAGAAAGTTGATGGAAGACACGAAAACCTCTCCGTTTGAGAGAAAGATTCCTCCGCTTGATCTTATTGTTTATTGTGTCGACAAGAACAACTTTTATCGTGCTCAGTTCCACACAGATTTGGGAGTCATCCGACAGACTGATTACGAAGATTATAAGGGTAACGAAGTTAGCAAAATTCTGAAGCTTGTTGAAAAAAAAGATCCATCAAAAGACCTTGCGAAAAAAATATATGAAGAATTACACAAAAATTCTTCAGAAAAAACTAAAGAATTGAACAATGATTCTTTGGATTCTAAAAAGCCAAAGATAATCATCGCCATCCACCAGAAGGCGTTCCACAGTGAAAACGGAGAGAACTTTTCCGAAGCTAATTGGAAACACTTCGATGACGGAAGTTCTCTTTTGAGGGATAAAGTCTTTGAAAAACTTCCAAAATTGACTTCTAACCATTTATCTCTCCTTGGAACTGACACTAAATCCAGAATGCTCTGCGGAGACGTGGATTACATCGACTACGACGTTCCTCCGGTTTCTCTCCATGAAGCCACACTTACCTTCAACAATATCCAAGTCTCCGTGATTTCCAAATTCGAACAACTCCCGATCGAAAGAACAATCTTCGAATCGGAAAAAGAAATCGCCGTCACCGTAAGTTGATATATGAAAACCTTTTCAAAAATGAGTTTAGGTCAATTATGAACCTCCCATCGACGAATCCAAGAGTTGCGAGAAAGAAAAAACTAAAAAGTACCAGGCCGTTGTCAGCCGTTCCGGAATCTTTGTTTTGTAATAAACTACAATTAATAATCAAAAATTTATATATCAATTAATCAATTTACTATTATTAGATTAATTATTTAGATCCTACTTGAGAATCGCAAGTTGTTTGAAATTAAATTTTTGGATTTATGGAATATAATCAATAAATTTTTTTTTTGGAATCCATTTGAGCATTTTTCGTCTTTTCAGATATGAATAGGCAAATTTTTGTATTTTTGAAGATGTTTAAAACCGTCTTTTTATATTGAAATTATTCGAATAGATTTTTTAGAACTATTTAGAATAAATTTTCATAATTTTTAGAACTATTTAGAGTCCATTTTTCGTATTTTTAAAAATTATTTGAATTTTCGTACTTTTTGGAATTATTTGAATTAATTTTCGTCTTTCTCAAGTTTGTTGAACCATTTTTCGTCTTGTTAGAACTTCTAGAATCAATTTCGTTGTTTTTGGAGTTGCTGTATCCGCTGTTCATCGTTTTAGAGTCCACAGCATCGACTTCTGTCTTAGAGTTTCTAGAATCATTTTTGTTTTTGGATTTTTTAAAATCATTTTCCATCTTTTTAAAGTTATCTGAATTAATTTTCATGTTTTTAGAATTTTTGAAGTCGATATTTGATTTAAATTTGGGATTCTTGAATTGGGACTTGGAACCTTGAGCAGACAACGTATTGTTCATTTTACTTTTACTATTTGTGACTTCGGATATCTCGTCGCGAAGATGCTGTTTCTTGTGCTTCTTCCTTTCCAGATGGAGTTTTCTGAATTTCTTTTGCTTCGATATACAGACGAAGAAAATAACAAAAGTAACAGTAATCATCAGAATCTCAAATCCAATCAGAATACCGAGGACCGTAACGATCTTCTGGTTGTCTGAAGTACGTAACTCACATCCCGTCTTTGTTGCTTCGTAGTTTTCGTCACAAGAAGTCAAAAAAAGTCCGGAATTCTGAGAAATAGGATCCACAGTAGTCCGGAAAACCCAGTCCTTGATCCAGGTCTTGTCATGTCTGAAATAAAATTAAAAAATATCTCAAAAGAACTTTTAAAAATCAATGTTTAAAATAAAACTAAAAAATAATCATAACTTACTTATTTGGATCGTAATAGTCGTAATGAAAAAGATACTTAAAACCAGTCGAGGAAAATTCGGTAATGTCATTGTTTTCGAAAAATTTTTCTGAATTTCGGTCCTGATGAAACTTCATCTGGATAAATTCATTCGTTTCTTTGTTGATTATTAGTAAATTTTGATGATCGATAAAACGAAAAATGTGGAAAATAGAGTAGTTGTTTAATTCAAAAGTATCTTCATTATATCCCTTGATTTCATGCAGGTTTCTCATTTGATATCTTACTTTTTTCTTTATCTGAAAATTACAACCATATCATTGTAAAAACCATATATGAACTTTTTTGGGAAGTTTATCGACATGAATTTTTGGAATTTTTAATGAACTAAAGTAGCCTAAAATTTTAGTTTTCTGTGGTAGTTATTTCGTAACCACTGTTTTGGAACTATATTCTGCTTAAATGGATCTAGAAATCTCGGAATTAGGGTATGTGGGGTACATAACCCTTAGTTCATCTTTGATAGTTAATTTTTATATATCAAATTATTGATAAACATTCAAAAATCACAACTAACACCCAATTACCCCGTAGAAAGCAAGTTGCTTCGTTTGGTGTTTGGAAATATAAAAAACTAACGATGTTATCATTGGGATTGACGGCTTCCAAAGGCACGGTGAAGACGAAAACGGCGCTGTCGAGGATCTGATAACTGGCTCTGTTGTGGTCGACGGGCATCAGGGCGAATTGGTAGAAATTCCCGTCTTTAGCCCAAGTCGCAGTGGTCGGATAATTGAAAAATACAACTCCAGAAACAGGAGTTGCAACTGTCTGAATTCCGACATGCAAGGTAGATCGCAAAAAAGCCAACATATTAGTAGATTTCCTAAAACTCATAAAAATTCATTTAAATCCTCCAAAAACTTACTGAAGAAACGGAACATCGGGATTAATATCATTATCCTTATCCACATCGCATTGAACGATGAAATGGACAATGTTCAGATCTGCAGCAACCGGGAAACCGCCGTGACTGTCGTCGGCAAAGTGGCAATCGAGTCCGTCACGTCTCAGATTATATTCAAAATCAACAGTTTCGAATTCATCTTCCAAATTTATCGGCTTGGTTTCAGAAGTAATGTATCTTCCGTAGACATCCAGCCTGTAAGCCCGGCCATTCCTGTCAGAACGACGACGGAAAATGAGAATCGAGGGATGTTCACTAGGAGTCAGCATGAACTCCACTCCCTCGGAACAGGCGCCTTTTTGCGGTCTGGATTAACCAATTCATATATGAAAATAAAAAATAAAGTTAGATATACCCTTTAACATCAGACGGAGCATCTAGGTAGAGTTTACAATCGTGAGTGATTCCAATACGTGCGACGTCATCAGCATCTGTAACTGTTGCCAGAAACAACGGCAGAAACCACCAATTCATCCTTTAATCACAGTGTAGAATGGGTTCATTCAAAATAATCAATATCAAAATTAAGATGCAAATTTTATTCAGCTTCATAACGACGTAATTTTAAATAAATTTCAATCTAATTTTAAGACACTATTGATATATCGATTTCAATTAATTATTGATATATTAATTTTAGAGTTTACTTTGAGCCTTAGCTTCTTCCATGACTTTCCCGAGGTATTTGTGGTGGAAGGGCATGACATCGTATTTGTTTAATGGAGACTGCTTAGCCCACTCCAGCATGTTCTCGTACACGTTTCCGTCTCTTCTTCCCAGAAGGGAGTTTAGTTCTCTGTCGTTGAAATCAAACGAATCTACGATAGAAACAGCGTTCGGACGGATTCTGTTCATGATTTCGTACACATTATTCCTGGCAAACTCAATCTGTTGTCCGATTGCATATCCGTCGTAGAGCAGGTCTCCGTCACATTCGAGGATTTCGTAATTAAGGAACAGTTGGAGCAAGTCCTTGAGAACTGCTCGAGTTGGGAGGTCCTTTATTTCAGAAACAAGAGAAATAAATTTCCTCGCAATAAATGTTCTCGTGTGAGCAGTCGCGGCTCTTCGGAGATCGACTCCGGATTCCGCCCATGCTTTGTCTTTCGACAATCCTTCTCTTTGAAGAACCTGTAATCTGTCAAAAGCCTTCAGGGTCAGTCGTCTAGAAATGTGTTCGAAAGCTTCCAGGAAGATTTCTGGATCAGCATCTATGTCCTGGTTGATTCTACATTTACTCGGACCATCTCTGAAGAGATATTTCGCAATAGAACTGATTTCACTTGGCTTCTGGTTGAACCTAATGGCTGCAGCGCACTTCATCAAATATTTGGCACATTGGAGAAGTAGAACCATGTTTTCTCCTTCATAAGTGCATCCACCTACGGCATGAGCGAACAATTGGGGCAATCCACTGGCATCACTATATCCATGACCTCCACAGGCCATTCTGCACTGCTCTATTCCCAAACACACTTGATGGGTAACGACTGCCTTCAGTCCGGAGGAAATTGCATGAAGATCGGGAAGTGAATCTGCTTTTCCTTGATTCACTTCATTCAAGAATTCTGCATATAAAGCTCTAGTGTACCTTCCTGAAGCTTCGTAAGCCCAAGCTCTGGCTATCTGAGGTAGGATACGGTACCTCTGAGTCTGGTATTCTAAGACACTGACTTCTCCTTTGCCTGGTTCGATTTCTCCTTGTTTCCTGATAGCGGAATATCTAGTCGAGATAGTTGCTGCCTGACCCAAATTCCTCGCCATTCCTGTGATCATAACACTTCTGACATAAACCATAGTACCATAAGTCAGTTTAGAATGAACGGGTGGGACGTAGGTACCATCGGGGAGGAGTTTAGCGTTCTTCATAAACATAGCTCTTCTGGGGATTCTTACTTTGTCGAATCTCAAGAATCCGTTGTCAGTGGTGTTGATGAAGAACTTAGGTCCAATATCTCCTACAGTAACCCCTGGAAGAGACTTGTGCGTTTTGGGATCTCTGATTTGGACGAAGAATGGATGGGGTCCGTAGTCTTTCCCGTTAGAAATGAGTCTCGCAACGACCACAATGAAGTTTGAAACTTTGGCCAAGTTGCCTGGCCACCACTTGGTCGCAGTGATCGTGGGACTATTGATAATGAACTCCTGAGTTTTGGGGTCATAGGTGGCTGTAGTTTCGAGCTTTCTCAAATTCGTCCCATGTCCCATCTCTGTCTGGGCGTAGGTAGCAATGAACTCGAGGTTTTTAGCCTTCGGAAGCCATTCCTTCACTTGTTCGTCATCGGCATTGTTGAGGATAGTAGGGATAGCCATGACAGTGTGGAGACCGAGGGGGAAGCCGTCATGATGGAAAACCAAGCTAAAAATGAAAATCACATAAAAATCAGAAGGAGATTTTGTTGCGAAATCATGTTAATACGAATTCCAAAAACTTTCTGGAAAACTCTAGGATTTAATGTTTGTGATGGAGAAGTTTTACTTAATTTTAAAATGTTCCAAAATTGCTATTTTTAAATAATGAAAATTTGCATAAAATTGAATATAATGTATGGAAAAATCGAATAGATTAACAAAGTCGAAAATACGATATTTAAATTTTGTTATCACCGTAGGCAATGTTTGATCAAAGTGTCACCTAAATTTCGCTAAACACCTACACAGAGTTTTCTTAGACTTGACATTCCTCTCACGTCATATGCAATCATGAACTTTTATCTTCTCTACAGATTTTATAGTTAATGTGCAGAATGACTCTAAGTCATCTACGTGATTTTTGTGAGCGTAAAATCCCTGAGCCTTTGCGAGTGAAACCGTAAACATTCCTTGTGAGTGAATCTGTTTCTCTAACGAATGTCAAACCTCTGTACATGTCCCTCTTCTCATCTACTGATTAGTTGATCAACTAGAATGAAAAGTGTAGTCAATCATGGAATTCGTGCTGGCAATCTGTCTACGTGAATTTTGAACTTGTGCAGTCTATAATCATCGCTAGAAAGAATAACAGTGCAGAAAAACCCAAAAATACTCTAACAAGGAAATGAACTTTAACGAAGGTGGTTTTTTGAAAAAAGTTATATATCACTTTGAAGGCCTCAAAACGCTGATTCAGAATCTATATTCCGTTTTTGCAGAACAGTCTTCTGGAACGAGGAAATTGGAATAAATATATATAATTTCATATATCACGCGTTGAGAAAACGCAAGAATAACTCTTTATTTTTCCGTCGAAATTTGGCGACTCTATTTTCGAGATATTCGTTTTCTACTTTCATTTAATCAATTTGAATAATTCTTTTTTGCAACTAGATGTGTTTTTTGTACTGATTACAACTATCTCATTGATCTTTTGAAAAAACAATTACAAACATGAGAAAACGTAATCCTAAATTGAGAGAATTCTCTGATTATCTCATTCCAGAAGAGCATTCCGCAAAAACGGAATACAGATTCTGAATCGGCATTGCAAGACCTTCAAAGTGATATATAATTCGTTTCAAAAAGCCACTTTTGTTAAGGTTCATTTCCTTGTAAAGTACTCGCCGAACACACGTCTTAATTTAGTTCATTATACCCGAAATTGCCGGTTATCGTAGCTCATAATATTCAAAATGTGTTCTAAATAAATTCAGAACTTATTGATTATTTAGAAAATTGACTCATGGATTTTTTGATGAATTAACAGTTTTAACCTACTTAACAAAATAGTGTACGTCATCAGGATTCTGGTCCGGGATGGCGGCCTTCAAATATTTTTTCAGCAAAGCGACTTTTCTCGATGCATTTTCCAACTTGTGGAATCTATCCATGAACTCGACCGGCTCCGGATCATGGAGTTCCTTGTTCCGCAGGTAGTACTGGTAGAGCTGCCTTCTTCTGTCGACAGCTTTCTTGGAGCCTTGGAAGACAGAAGCCAGAACATCGGTGTCGAAGCTGCACTTCTTCCTCTCCTCCGTCAGCAGGGGATTATCTCCTGGTTGGATTAGTCTATTCATCGGGATTCTGGAAATATTTTGGAAAATAAAATTTATTTCCATCATTTTCAAACAATTACACTAATAAACACATTTTTAAGGTTTCGAGTAACAATGTAATAATTTTTTACATTAAAAAGTAATAATTAAAGTCAAAATGAAAGGAAAACTTAAGTAGTATTATCAAAAAGACCTTAATGAAAATATATTTTTTAAAATTAAGAAATATAAGATAAAAAATACTGATTCCACTGAGAATGATGCTTAAAGGATAAATAACCGTAAAGTAGTCGGGAAATGATTAAAATGCCATCTCTGACAAGACCATTATTCAGAAAATGGTTTCAGATTCTCAAGATAGAGGGATATTTGTTTCACCACGAATAGTTTTTAATTAGTTTTTATTTATGAACTTCATTGTTGATCCTTAACTATATAAATTTCCCGATTCGATGGAAATTTAAAAACTTTAAAGAATCTAAAAGACAAAGTAATGGAAAAGTACGAATGAAAACGTGGAAATATGGACTAATTTCCTTTTTCGATCGTCTTTTGAAGGACTGGCTTGATTGTCGGTTGAGCCACAGGTAGAAAAATTGTAGTTTCTTTGACTTTTGTGGTGATAGTGGTCTGGGTGATCACAAAAGACTTTGTGCTTTTGAAACAAATCGGTACACGAAAAGATTAATTCTGCCAAGTCCGCTTGACCATGACATAATAAATAAAACATGAAATATAAACGATTATTTCGAAATTCTCTGAAAACAAAAACTAAAATAATAGTGATTTTTTGGATATTTAAAATGATTTTTTGCATTAAAAAATAATGGTTATAATTAGTAAAGCCACTAGAACTAAGTAATTCTATTTTGTATTTGTATTGTATTTTACTGTATAAAATATAATACAAAAATAAGTGTAAAATACAAAATAGTCCTCAGATAATACAATGGTAGTACACGTGAATTCAAATTCACGAGACCCGGGTTCGATTCCCGACCGAAGACCGGCAGCTAGAAGCCTAGCCCGCAAGCTGCT
Organism: Halicephalobus mephisto; assembly: GCA_009193035.1. Lineage (NCBI taxonomy): Eukaryota > Metazoa > Nematoda > Chromadorea > Rhabditida > Panagrolaimidae > Halicephalobus > Halicephalobus mephisto. The sequence goes on along the minus strand of SWDT01000406.1, from coordinate 33,645 downwards.
TGTAGGCTAAAGAAGCGAAGCCCTCTGCATATCTCTCATTAGAGGCCCGGTTGACCAAAGACAAGCTAGATGATAAGAAGAATCCCAAGGTCCTAGGAACAGAAGACTCGCACCCACGCACGCACCGACGGATGAGTTGGATCAAAGGTACAAGGAAGTTTAACTTTGGTGTTATTTGTGAACTTTGAATGTGCGACATGGGAATAAATAGAAATAGAATACAAAATAAAAAAATACAAGTTGTCGTTCTAGAGGTTTCACTAGTTATAAGAATGAGAGTTAGGGTACTCGAAGGAACATGAGGGTAGAGTCGAGAAAATTTTCAAAATAAACAAATTAGAACTTTGTCAAAACAAGAACTGTTAATATTCTATTTTGTAATGTAGTAATTCCTGAAGTCAGCTGTATTTTGATAGTAGACTTATCTCTGAAGCTCTCATCATGAAGAAGTTATAGTCGTTTTCCGACCTTATTGAATCCAATGATAACGTCATTAAACATCAATCGTCACTAAACTGCCTAAGTACAATAAAAAATACTTATTTCAAAAACTCATTCCAGATATCAACAATGGTCTTTCAACAGTTAAATATCTACCGAAAACGCTTTTTTTAAGCCGGATCACATGTTGCTAGTCACTCTTTAAATTCTCCAATTTCATTGTAACACACTTCAAGTGTTCATGAATTTGTGGTTTTTCTGATTGTGGTTTTCAGTTTCTCCATGGTTTAGTATTGACAATTTACAGCCTTCTGATTCCACTAAAATTAAAGACAATAATCACAAAGATTGAAATCCGGAGAATAAAATGATCAATCATCATTTTTAACATTTGTGAGATAAATCCATCATGAAGGATTTTGCTGCCTTTGACGACATCTGACATTGCGAATACGTCTGTTTCTGATCATTAGGGGTCATTTAGAGAATGTGAAGATGTATCAGACAAGAACAAGGTTGGACAACAAAAATAACCTTGACCAAGAAGAACGAAAAACTTCTGTAAATGTTGAATATTATTATTTTTTTAATTCTTGACTTAAAATTTCACTTACCAATTCTTTCTCATCAATTCACAACTTCCTCTTTTCTTACAAAAGTCATTACTCAATGATTGCCAACCTTAACTTTGAGAAATGCAAAAATTCCACAAACCAGGATATATCTTTGTTGAACTTTTTTCTGAAATTACCTCAAAGTGTCGGTCTTTTCAGTTCCAGATTCTAATAATGAAATTATGTTACGGCTTTTATTACTTTCAATAATCAATATCAAAGTTTTTCGCAAACCTACATTTTTGATTTTCGTTTAGTTTCTTCCATGACTTTCCCGAGATATTTGTGGTGGAAGGGCATGACATCGTATTTGTTTAATGGAGACTGCTTAGCCCACTCCAGCATGTTCTCGTACACGTTTCCGTCTCTTCTTCCCAGAAGGGAGTTTAGTTCTCTGTCGTTGAAGTCAAACGAATCTACGATAGAAACAGCGTTCGGACGGATTCTGTTCATGATTTCATACACGTTATTCCTGGCAAACTCAATCTGTTGTCCGATTGCGTATCCGTCGTAGAGCAAGTCTCCGTCACATTCGAGGATTTCGTAATTCAGGAACAGTTGGAGCAAGTCCTTGAGAACTGCTCGAGTTGGGAGGTCCTTTATTTCAGAAACAAGAGAGATAAATTTCCTCGCAATAAATGTTCTCGTGTGGGCAGTCGCGGCTCTTCGGAGATCGACTCCGGATTCTGCCCATGCTTTGTCTTTCGACAATCCTTCTCTTTGAAGAACCTGTAATCTGTCAAAAGCCTTCAAGGTCAGTCGTCTAGAAATGTGTTCGAAAGCTTCCAGGAAGATTTCTGGATCAGCATCTATGTCCTGGTTGATTCTACATTTACTCGGACCATCTCTGAAGAGATATTTCGCAATAGAACTGATTTCACTTGGCTTCTGGTTGAACCTGATAGCTATGGCATATTTCATCAAATACCTAGCGCATTGTAAGAGTAGAACCATGTTTTCTCCTTCATAAGTGCATCCCCCCACGACAAAAGCGAACAATTGGGGCAATCCACTGGCATCACTATATCCATGACCTCCACAGGCCATTCTGCACTGCTCTATTCCCAAACACACTTGATGGGTAACGACTGCCTTCAGTCCGGAAGAAATTGCATGAAGATCAGGAAGTGAATCTGCTTTTCCTTGGTTCACTTCGTTCAAAAACTCTTTATACGATATCTTCATATATCTTCCTGAAGCTTCGTAAGCCCAAGCTCTGGCTATCTGAGGTAGAATACGATACCTCTGAGTCTGGTATTCTAAGACACTGACTTCTCCTTTGCCTGGTTCAATTTCTCCTTGTTTCCTGATAGCGGAATATCTGGTCGAGATAGTTGCTGCTTGAGCGAGATATCTTGCCATTTCTATGATCATACCAGTTCTGCCGTAAACCATAGTACCATAAGCCAATTTAGAATGAACTGGAGGAACGTAAGTGCCATCTGAAAGCAATTTCGAATTCTTCATAAACATAGCTTTTCTGGGGATTTTTACTTTGTCGAATCTCAGGAATCCAGTGTCATTGGTATTGAAAGAGAATTTCGGCCCGATGTCACCTACAGTAATTCCTGGGAGGGATTTATGAGTTTTAGGATCTCTGATTTGGACGAAGAATGGATGGGGTCCGTAGTCTTTCCCGTTAGAAATGAGTCTCGCAACGACCACAATGAAGTTTGAAACTTTGGCCAAGTTGCCTGGCCACCACTTGGTCGCAGTGATCGTGGGACTATTGATAATGAACTCCTGAGTTTTGGGGTCATAGGTGGCTGTAGTTTCGAGCTTTCTCAAATTCGTCCCATGACCCATCTCTGTCTGGGCATAGGTAGCAATGAATTCGAGGTTTTTAGCCTTCAGAAGCCATTCCTTCACTTGTTCGTCATCGGCATTGTTGAGAATAGTAGGGATAGCCATGAGGTTGTGGAGACTAGTGGGGAAACCATCATGATGGAAGACAAAGCTGAAAATGAAAATAAAGTTGTGAAAATTAGAAATCAATTTTACAAAGAAATTTGAATATATTTTATTACTCCTTTGGAGAACTCTGAATCTTAAGGTTTCAAATTGTTGGGGAACTCTTTCCTGGATTCTGAAATCTTACGTAAATGTTAATTTTTAAGGAATAAAGATTTTGTGATGAATCTAATTCATGCACTTATTCTTTTATCATCAAAAGCTTCATCGTTTATGTGGACTTTCTCCTCATTCGCAGATTAATTGTTCAATTAGAATGAATAGTGTGCTTAATCATTGATGCTTTGCTGACAGCCTAATTATATGATATTTAGAACTCTCCGGCCACAATCACCGTTAAAAAGACCTAATAGAAGAACGGAAAAAATTCAAGATTCTAGAATATTTGATAAAAATCTTTAAAAACCTAATCTACCACAGCTGGCATTATAAGCTACTGTAACTTAGAAATAGTTGAAACTTTGATCAATATTTTTGGATTTTTTTTGAAAGTTACCTCATTTTTATTGAAAAAAAACTAATTTCAACTTACTTGAGGAAATTGTATACATCATCAGGATTCTGGTCCGGGATGGCGGCCTTCAGATGTTTTTTCAGCAAAGCGACTTTTCTCGATGCATTTTCCAACTTGTGGAATCTATCCATGAACTCGACCGGCTCCGGATCATGGAGTTCCTTGTTCCGCAGGTAGTACTGGTAGAGCTGCCTTCTTCTGTCGACAGCTTTCTTGGAGCCTTGGAAGACAGAAGCCAGAACATCGGTGTCGAAGCTGCACTTCTTCCTCTCCTCCGTCAGCAGGGGATTATCTCCAGGTTGGATTAGTCTATTCATCGGGATTCTGGAAATATTTTGGAAAATAACATTTATTTCCATCATTTTCAAAAAATTACACTAATAAACACATTTTTAAGGTTTCGAGTAACAATGTAATTGTCGAGTTGCAAGAATAGTAAGTGATCATTAGATCAGTCATCGATTGACACACACCTATATTAATGACCTATGTGGATATAAGAACTGAGGCTGACACAACTTCCACAGGTAGTTTTCGCTATTACTTTATTACTAGTATTGATATCGGTAATGAATAAGAATGCTCTTTATCTTCGATCTCTCCTTGTCCACGACAATTCAACAGTAATAAGTGTCTTAAAAACATTGTGACTAAAGCTACAAACAAAGAAATAATCACATATCGTTCATGAGGGGGTCGTTACCTGAGAAGTACTGTATGTGGATAAAGAAAGTACCAAATGAAAAAACATTTGAGAAATGTCTGGCAATCAAACATGCGTGCTGAGATTACTACCTTAACATTTCTCCAGAAAACGAAGAATAAAGAAACTTATTTCGTCTCGACTATTCCTTAATATGTTTCAATTATAAAGTTTATTACTGATTTTTTAACTATAAAATTATGGACTCAACTAAAAGTTAAAAAAACAGAAAACTAAGTTCATATGAAAGTTCCCATGGAAGTAACGATACATAGCAACTTTTTTCGGTCATTCTGTGAAGTGATTAGCTTGATTGCCGTCTGATCCCCAGATAAAGAAAACTGTATTGCCTTTTTCTTGGTCGATAAGTTCTAATTATCTGTTTAATACAGAATACTGTCTTTTAGAGATAAGACCGATGCTTAAAGAAACCAATTCGATCATATTCAATAGCTCATATGATGAAAAAATATAAAACGTATGAAATGGAGAGTAATTATTCAAAGAAAAATTATTTCAAAATCCTCTAAGAGCAAAAATGGAGAATCAGTTATTTTTTAAATGATTTTTGATTTTTTGTGACAATTGAAACAATGATTGCAGTTAATAACTAGAATTCAGGATACTTAGATGCACTATGTAACACTTGTATTCTGAACATTTATTTTCCGATTTTTACAATTTTAATTCAAAAATTAAAAACAAGAATTCATTTTAAAATAACTTTGTATTTTCTGTAAAGAAGTTTAAAATCCATTTTAGGCACATTTTCGTTTTTCATATGGAATCTGAGCACAAAATTTCAGCGTGATGCAACGTTTCTGTCCTGGATATTTTTGTCCTAGACGTTTCTGCCCTAAATCAATAATATTAAGCCGAAAACTAAAAACATTATTAACTTGGATATTGTGTTCATTAATAATAAATATCGAATTACTTCATCTAATCTAATTTTTGTTATTAAACGTGAATTTTCATCAATTTTCAAATACTGACGATGTATATCTGTCATTATTTAGTCTTATATATCGACCAGAAGGAAGATTGATATATTGAAATTTTGCTAATTTCATAAAGGCAAAAAAACTCCCTGTATTCAACCAACAGGTGATATAGTCATAGATGCGGGGTGGATCAGAGTATCTGATCACCGATGTGAGTATTGATTTCTGAAGAACATGCTTAGCATATATTTCTCTGGACCTATTCATTATATTAGACTGCAAGCCTTGATGCAGTTTTTCCGAGGTCAGGACCATCTTTTTATCTCCACATGTTGTTGTGTGTACCCATTGTCTTCCATAATCGGTGACGCCTGGGTTGGGCAAGACACGGGCATTCACAGGACTAGTCCCATAGCAGTGTAAAATCAGAAGGTTTAATCATCCATCAAACTTGAACAAAGAACCTAAGTTTATATTCAAAGCTTTAGATATTGTAAAATAAAACTTATTTAACAATTTTTGAAGAATTATATGTTTGTCATTAAAATTCAGAAAGTCAGATTTAGTGGCATTTTTGATTTTTTAATTAAAATCATTGTTATGGAACAAAAATCTTAATCAATTTTAGATATCCCTAGAATTGAGAATCAGTGTTCAAAGTCCAGGATTCCGAAATGCAACTATTAATTCTGATTTTAGATTCAGAAGTTACGAATCCGATTATTTTTTTAAAAATACTTTTTATTTAGTTCTAACTTCAGAATTAGAATGTAAATACTAGGGACACAGAAATCTCAATATGCTAGAGTCTAATCAGGACATTTTCGACAAGAACACAGAAGTTTTGCTTTTCTATAACATGCTTTTTTACTTTTGAATATTTAAATAAAGATATTTGTTAAACTGTTTGAACTACTTTACTTTTATTCCTATTTCGCACTATATCAAATTTACAAACAATATAACTTCAAACTTAAATTAAATTTTCAATTTTAATTGTTTGCTTCTTTGATCCATCAAACTGTTTGAATTATTAAAGAGAAAATATCTTTCTAGTTACCTTCATATTTCTATAAATAATTTCAGGATGAGAAGTAATTAAAGACAGAAATTTCTCAAATAGGGACAATAATGACGATAAATGTCACAATTGATCTGAATGAAGGTAACATGTCCAATTATGAATGGCAGTAGGATAATTCCAGCTAAAACTATCCTTTCAATTGTAATAATTCTTCTTTTATGTCGCATTTCGTAAACTTCTTGGTTTAATTACCCAAGTTTGAGATCTATAATTTTTCGAAATAGAGCGTCCTCACTGATAAGTGGAAATAATTAGGCAAAATATCATCACACAACTTCATTGCAGACAGTGATAAATGGTCTAGAAGGCTCAAAATTAATCTGATCTCTCTGAGATATGATCTTTAAAAAGAAAAATATCTTTAAACTTACCTATGTAGAGACAAGTGTGAATAAAAATCACTAATATTCTTTTTTCTCTAAATTCAAGAAAAAAATTATAAAATTACTTCAAAACCACTTTTGTGTCCATTAAACCTTTTTTTCAACATTACTCAGAGAAGTCTGTTTTTTGAATTATATCTTTAAACAGCTGAATTACAGTTTAAATTCATTTATTATCCTAAATAATTAATTGACAAAATAATTGACACCATAGTTCTTCGTAATTTACATTTTTGATTTTTCTTTGGCATCCTCCATCATTTTTCCGAGGTACTTGTGGTGGAAGGGCATGACCTCTTGTTTGTTTAATGGAGACTGCTTAGCCCACTCCAGCATGTTCTCATAGACGTTTCCGTCTCTTCGCCCTAGGACAGAATTCAATTCTCTGTCGGTGAAGTCAAAGGAATCCATGATAGAGATTGCATTCGGGCGGATTTTCTCGAGACATTCTAGGACCTGCTGTTTGGCAAACTTAATATGTTGTCCATCAGCGAAGCCATCTTCCATGAGTTCTGCAGCGGCTTCTCCGACTTCGTAGTAGAGGTACAGTTTCAGAATGTCGTTCAGGACTTGGAAGGTTCCTTTGTCGTCACAGCGTCTTACTTGGGTTCCGAAGATTCTGCTCAAGGCGACCCTAGTGAAGGCGTGACTAGCTCTTCTCCAGTCCACTGCGGACTGGTTCAAGGCGATTTCCGTGGATAATCCTTGTTTCTTGAGCTTTTCAGTTTTGTCGTAGGCTTCCAAGATCAGTCTTCTGGCTACGTGCTCAAAAGCTTCATAGAGTGGTTCGTAGTCTTCTGGAGGAACGTTAGTTCCGATTCTGCAGACCCTCGGTCCGGTCTTGAAGAGGAACTCGGCCAGTGGGGATGGAGCTTCCTTGGGACCTCCGGCTTTCATCTCCGCACATCTCTTTCTCAAGTATCTGGCTAGTTGCAGAAGAAGAACCATGTTTTCTCCTTCGTAGGTACATCCACCTACCGCTACGGAGTAAATCTGAGGCAAACCACTGGCCAGAGAGTATCCGTGACCTCCACAGGACATTCTGCACTGCTCTATGCCTAAGGCTGTCTGAAAAGTGGAAACGGCCTTCATGCCACTAGCCACTGCATGCATGTCCGCCAAGGCTTCGGTGTTTCCTTTACTGATCTGACTCATGACTTTCTGGTACATTCCCAGAAGGAAGATACCACCACTTCTGAAGGCAATGGCTCTGGCGATGTGGGGGAAGATACGATACTGCTGAGTTTGGTAGTCAAGAATTTTGACTTCACCAGTTCTGAAAAAGAGATTAATTTTTTTTTACTTTTCGAATTTACCCTGGAGTGATCTCTCCTTGTCTTCTGATGACGGAGTATCTGGTGGCGATGACACAAGCACTACTCAAGAATTGAGACATCAAAGCCACGACAGCGGATCTGACGAAAATCATACTAGAGTAACCTAGTTTAGGGTGGATAGGGGGGACGTAGGTTCCGTCGGGAAGGACTTTGGCGTTTTTCATCAACATGGCTCTTCTGGGGACGCGGAATTTATGGAATTGCAGGAATCCGTTGTCAGTAGTGTTCATTCCGAATTTAGGCCCAATGTCCCCGATAGTCAACCCAGGGAGCACTTTGTGAGTTTTTTCATCTCTGACTTGGATGAAAAACGGATGAGCACCGTAATTTTTGCCTTGAGTAATTAGTTGAGCCATGATGATCGTGTAATTGGCCGACTTCCCGAGGTTTCCTGGCCACCATTTGGTAGCAGTTACTGTAGGGGTGTCAAGAATCCATTCCTGGGTACTAGGGTCATAGGTGGCTGTAGTCTCTAGTTTGCTCAGGTTGGTTCCATGTCCGAGTTCCGTTTGGGAGTAAGTCGCGACGAATTCTCTAGATAAGGCCTTCGGGAACCACTCATCGAGCTGCTCTTCATCGCAGTTGTTCAACAAGGCCGGAATTGTCATAATTAAGTGGATGCCTAGTGGATGTCCATCGATACCTGTGATCAAGCTCCCGAAGTACATTCCTTCTTGTTGATCATTGACGTCGACAGCCTTCTCCATGTGCTCCATCCAGAGCAAAACTTTTCTAGTGGCATTTTCGAGTTTTTCCTCTCTGGTCATGAAATCCGTGGAATAAGGATCATGGAGTTCTGGAGTGTCCTCGACGTACTTGGCGATTTCTCTTCTTCTTTTGAGTTTATCATGTCCGTTCCAGAGGATGCCCCCGAGGGTATCCGTGTTGAAACTGGCCTTCAGTCTCTCCTCCGTGATATCGGGGTTGTCTCCTTCACGAATATTAGTGTTTAACGGGTTCGGCATTTTCCTACAATTGCATTAACTATTAAAAAGATGAAACTCCATTGTTAGGGAAGTGAAAAATGGGACTTTTGCGAAATTATCTCGACACGAATTTTTAAAACTTCCCAGGTTTTAGAACTAAAGGTTAAGACAATTCTAAAATATTGTCATGATTCCAGAAATCTTCAGAAACTTCTTCAAGATCTCTCAACAATTTTCACTATATTCTAAAACTTCAGGATCTTTCATAAGGTTATTAAAAGTCTATAATCTCCCACCAGATTCTAAAGATTCCTGTGTAATTGAAGCAATTCAAAAATGAAAAATAAAAACCAGACTACACTCGTATCCAAAGAGTGTAGCGTTGTCTTTGATTAAAAGGAAGGACAAGTTCTGTTTTCTTCAACTCTCTACAATTATTGTGGTCTAGTCACGTTTGATAGCGATAATCACTTATATAGAAAACGAAACAACGCACGCCATAATTGTGGATTTTCCGAAGATTGACGTGCAGTTTAGAAGTTTTTACAAGACTTGATTGGCTATAATCTTCAAAAAGGATAGAAACAAAAGATCCTTTTACAAAGAAGATTTAAAAAACTGTAAATCCATTTTGAGGGATGAAGAAGTTCTGAATTGAAAGATATTCAGAAGTTTAAAAACTTGAAGTATTTTAAATTATCAGCAATTGTTAAATAAATCTTTATTAACTCATGGAGATGGACTCTGGAATGAAATACAAGCTGGATATCAGAAATCTGTTATTAAATTTTGTGTATTTTCCAGGAATCGTGAATTCCAAGTATTGTGCAATGAATTTTTGACTTTTATTTTTCCGTAAATTTCTGCTCCTAAGTGAAAAACCGCACGTGGCAGTCACGAAATCAATTTGTTGACTTTATTGCAAACATTTTTTGTAAACTTCTTTATCAATGTTTTACTGTATTGTGATTTTTCATATCTGAGCTATCAAAACTGAATAATAAAAATAAAAATAATAATAATATAGTTATAGGATTAATTTTAGGTAATTTTTGGCGAAATAAAAATGGTCTATGAAATTTCGAAATATATCGATTTTAAAGTTGAGAATATTGATATTTGTTTAGAATTCCTTATTTTAGATGTCTCAGTGATTATCTTTAATTTGATTTTAAACAGAATTCTTTTGATTTAAAATCTGACTTCTGGAATTAGAAGTTTCCAAATAAATATGAAGTTGTTTTCTGTCATCCAGATTCTTTACAAGTCGATTACCAAGTTGATAAGTAGTTGTTTGAAACAAATACTTGTCTGGTCACTAAAAAATAAGTCCGTCATGCACTCTTCTCACACACCATTTCTAATCCTGTCTAAGTTATCAGTGTCCATTGATCTCCTTGGTTCCATCAAACTGCCAGACAAAGTACCCACTGTCAATGAAATGTGATTGGATGGGAATGAAAATGTAAATTCACTTGACCGTTCAAGCACTTTAAAAGGAAAAAAATAAATAAAATGGCGATGATTAATGTTCACTTCTATTTCATCCAAGATGGACTTGGCAATAATGAACTCGAACTTTCAACTTTTAATTGTTTTGCCGATTTTAAACATTGGGATTAATTTGACTGAGTGGATTCCTGTTCAGTGGACGGTTTGGTAGATTCAAGTAATTAACTATGTTAAAATCTACTTTAGGGATTCTTCTGCGACGATGACGAAATCAGATACCCTCTGAAATCGGATACAATCCCCTATTTCCAGATGCAGGTGTTCTATTGCGTTTTTGGCTTTTTGTTAGTAAGTGGTTTTCATGCATTGATTCTAAATCGAAAGAAAGTCTAATTGGATTTTTCCATTGCCTCAGGCAATGATATCATGCTATTGTAAAAATCAAAATAAATTTAGCTACGAAATTGCCTCAACACGAATTCTCAGAAGTTTTTAAAAACCAAAGTAGCCTACTTGAACAAGTTCACTTTGCGGTAGTGATTTCTTAATCAGTATTTTAAAGCTATATTTTCCCTAGATAGATCTGGAAACTTTTGAATTAAAGCATATGGGATACAGAATCCTATTCATCTTTGAAAGTTAAATATTCACTAATAATTTCGCATATAAAAATCAAGAATCACAACTAGCATTGAAACACTTCATCAGAAACTAATTTCTTTGTTTATATAGAAAAATAACTAGGACAATGTTCCTTCTATGATTGAAAAATCTAGAAATACTGAAATATTTCCATTTGAACTAGCAGATTTTAGATTTTCTTTGTAACCACATTTCCTAAAAATCCATTTAGGTCCTGATGAGTGAGTATTCCTCTATGCAACGCTTTTCCGGATCAAACTACAGACAAACACTTAGTTATATTGGATTGCAGACAATTATAGGAAATCACATCTGGATTGTTTGTAAGTTTCCTTTTATATGTCCCTAAATAACATGTTTTACAGTAGCTTATTTTGTTGGTTGTAAGGGATTAGAGTACTTCGTCAACATTGCCAAAAGAACAACTTCTAGATTACGACCGGATTTTCTCGGCATTTGCCAGCCTGTAAATTTAACAATACTGTGTTCAGATGATTCCAACGTCTTTGTTGAATTTTACACTTGCGGAAGAAATATAATCGACGAAGAATTCCTGTCTTTCCCCTCAGGCCACACTGCTTACTGTTCTTTCGTGTCTACTTTCATCATTGTAAGTTTACTTTGAATTCCAAACCCTAAAGCAATATTCTACGAAAGACAAAATTGCACTATTTTAGTCCCGGTACAAATTGATCTAGTTTTTTCGATGTTGTTTGTGATTTATTTCGAAATGTCTTTTTAGGTTCTTTTTATTGTTATTAGAAAAGACCAGATGTACATGCAAACAGCTAAAAAAATAATAAGTCGTTTAAAACAACCAGAGACAATGAACCTATCGTCTCTGTCATCAGCAAGGCTAAATATTTCCATTTGTTCCCTGGAACAACATTGACGAAGTCCTATTATAGATATATCTCCACCGTCGTTGCAAAGTCCCATTCAAGACAAAGCAATTTCTTCAGTTTCTTCTTGCCACAATTGCTGTCGGTATTGCTTTTTCCAGAGTCAGAGACAACAAACATCGTCTTTCTGATGTTATCGGTGGAGGACTTATAGGGATCTCATCTGCAGTGTTCTACACCAAAATGATGCTGAATAATTTCGACTTACTCAAGTTTCCCTCAGATATAACTGAGGAAGTTTGAAAAAGTGAAAAAAATTCAATTCAGATGCATAAAAGATTTTTAATTTCTTCCTTTCAACTTTGATTAAAATAAAAAAGATTAAATGAATTGAAGAAATCTTTACGGTATAAAAGTATTCTACTTTGCTACATGTCTATGTTTTAACTATTCAGCTTGGTTTTACCACTTGGAAAGAGATTTAGGGTATTCGTATACTTTTGTTCAGCACCTTGTTTTTGATGCATCAAGAACTTGATCAAATACAATGAAATTTTTGTTTTTTTATCATAGTTTATGGTCAGAGGTCAAGATTTGGATTTTTGCACTAAACCAACGTTCACGGATTTCCTTTACTTTGAAAAATCGCCTTATTGAGGTGAAGGAATTACTTTTGTGAGCACGCAATCAACTTAGAGATCATATTTCTGGGATTAAAAGTCTTCATGTTCCACAGGATTGCTATACTGTAGATTAAGCAGTGTTATTTATGTTATTGGTTGTCTCTCTATTGTTGGTATGTTTTAATACTGTTTAGTGCACTAATCTCATTGTTATTTATTAAATACTTGTATTATTTATTTCGGTTTCTTAAAATCATAACATTTACCATAATTGATATTTCGGATTTGATGTCAGGATTTGTCGAATCAAAACATGATCTGCAAGTCGTGTTCAAGTGCGAAAAGTTTAATTTTGACTTCGAACTTTGGTAAGCCGGAGGACCGATCAGACAATCAGAAGGCATTTCAAATTATCCAAAATTATAATATTATAGAAGCTAAGAAACAGATATTGTTACGAAATCACGTTATAAAATACAAGACATTTCTAAAAACATCTCTGAGATTGAAGATTCTAACAGTTTCGATAAAACAATTAAATATTCCAGAACCTTTACTAAGTTTTATCAGTTTCACCAAAGTCTAGTTGGGAACAATGTTGATTTTCCTGTCTGCAGCGATTCTTCTCGGTAGCATGACCTCCATATGATCAAATTGACAAATAAATAGCTGCACATAACTTTCTGCTTTTCATTTGAAATGTTTAATTTCCATTGTATTTCACCAATTGAACTATTAAGTGGCCCTTTTTCTTCCGGTTCGACATGATTTCGGTAGCAGCTTTCCAAACAATGCTGCTTTTGATCATCCACATTGTATTACCTAATCCTTGCATTCAAATAAACCTTGGGTTATTAAAGGCCAAATTTTTGATTTTTTTAGTTAATCAGTTTATTTGCTCTGAAAATCGGTGGGGATAAATGTTTCAGAGCTTGGTTGGAGTACTGTTGTGTTTCGTCCTTGTCGGATCAGTTTCCGGCCAACTCTATGGATGTACCAGTACAGCAATTACTGACTACTTTCGTCACCTTGCTTACGAGTACCATAGACAGTACAGAGAACTGATTTTCAACGGCAATGCTCCCAACAAATGTGGAGGTCTTCCGAAACCATCCAACTATTACCAAATTGTAAGTTTCTCGATACATTACTCTAGAGCTGGATTCGCATAGCTATATTCGAGAATCTATAGGATAAATCTTGAAGTCTATAAAATAATAATTTCAACAAAGAATAGTTCATTTCCAGAATTAGAATTGTCTCGGATATATAACCTATTAGCTTTCGAGAATTAAGAGCTTCCATGTGTAGTTAGTAATAGATATCTAAGGAATGATAACCCCAAAATACCTTGCTGAATAGTCACTGACATACTTGTTAATTGGAAGTTCAAAAATAAACTTATCGCTTTTTCCTAAACATATTCAAATTCTATTTTTGCTCATGTTCACTAAAAAGACAGGATCATTTTAAAAATTCTGAAAACAACTATCTAATTAAGTTTCCTCCCTCAACTGTGTCATAAAACAGTTTAAAATATTTTTTCCATCCTTTGATAATTTTGATAGTTAGTCATATCCTCTAAAGGTTCTAATTTACTTTTGATCCAGGATGTTTCAGAAATACAACTGTGACCTTGAGCAATCTGCAATAAACCGAGCATCTCAGTGTAACGCCTCCCCCTCTCCCGAGAGCTCCAACCCCGATATAGGTGAACTAGTCAGCAAAACCTACACCTCAGAGATACCCGTGACAGACACCTTCATCCAGGTATTCAGTGAGTCGGTTCTTCAAGCAATCATTGCGACAGGAGCTGGACCAAATGCTACAGTAACAAGCCAAATTGGGAACTGGAACGACGTGGTTGCTTGTGGGGCCTACCAGATCGGATGTGCTTCAATACCGTGCAAAACCGATAAGAAGGCAGTCATGACCGTTTGTCACTACCGCAAGGCGTAAGTTTCACTTGTATTGTTATGGGCCTGGTGTTTTAATCTTTCGGGATTCCTAAAGGGTGGTATACAGAAATGTTTATACCATCACTTAGAAAAATTACCAAATCTAGAAATAATTTGAAAATTTAAAACTTTCTAAACTTTTGTGAAAGCTAATATAACCGTATAGAACAATATGGTAAATTGGTTGCGACAAGTTTTAGGGGTTTTTACATTTATAGAAAGTGTTTATAAATTATTTTTACTATCAAAAAATGAGTTCAAACCTCGAAAATTAGTGCTAAATATGAGTTTTCATTTCGTATGGAATATTTTACACAACCCTCATTCATTTTAATTTGAAATTATGTATAATAGGTTTAGCACCCTTGGGACCTTTTTTTAACAGTTCGATTATATTTCAACAGTATACCTGTATAGTATTCCACTTTTCGTTAAAAATGGAATTTCAGTGGTGCAACTTCTGGACAGATATACCAAGTCGGAGATGGATGCACAAGTGCGGCGGACTGTACTGTTATTGCAGGATCCACTTGCTCTGGCGGATGGTGTTACACTCCGAACTGAACCCCCTAATAATAATCTCTTGATAAAATGCAGAACGAGAATCAATGTGCCTTGGAGGAACTATAATAATCCCCATATTTTTGAAGTATTTATTCTCCCATATTTGGCAATACAGATAAAACTCTTTTTCTCATCATTAATTTCTCTAAAATTCTAAATTGAAATACTTGCAGAAATAAGAACATCTTCATCCAGGAACCAATCCAGAGTTTGGATTTGAATTGACTGGATATTAATTATATTCTGCAAATTTCTTATAAATTAACCGTTAAAAAAGAGCAAACAGTTAAACATGAAAAGTTTGGAGAGAGGACAATTGTCTATGTGGTATTTTTCTAGTTCACTCAAATTGGAGAACTCATGGATTTCTCATTTGTTCGTATGAGGACTACAAATTTCCTAATTTTTACAATTGTTTATGGCTAAATCCACTTCTTGTTGCAATATATTTTGCAAATTACAAGTTGTATCAAATAATGAACTAGTATAGCTGCTATTTCTTTGTTTTTTGAAGACTGAAGTAACATTTTTTATATATCACTTGTTTTTTCGTGTTATCAATGTGTTTTACGAAATTCCACCAGGTTTTTGTTCAACTTAGTTTTTTAACCTACTTTGACTTTCATTGTTTATTTCGACGTTTATTATTAAAAATTGCTAAGGATTTCGAAATATACCTTTCAATTTCCTATCGAAATACTGAATATTCAGAATTAGTATAGCTGTTGAAAAATTTTTACTTTTAATTTTTCGTTGTTGAAATCTGAAATAACATTGGTAGATATGTTCCGGAAATTACTGTTGTATGACTAATTTACCTCTCTTTTAAAATTATATTCAGCTCAAAGCAGTTTAGATTTTAATAAACATGGTGTAGTACAGATATAAAACTACAGTGAAACCTCGATATAAACACCGTCGATAAGAGCAAATCCTCTTTAAAGACAACTCGGTTCCGACCCCTACTGTGGATTTTCCCCTAGTAAACCCCTCGATAAAGGCAGCTCCTCTGTAAAAACAACTTTTCTGCCATCCCTTAGGGTTACTTATATCGAGGTTTCACTATATTTTATTGATTAAAAAAATAAAGAATTAGTTTGCTGAATCTTAATTATTTTGAGACATACAATTTCAAAAATAAGTTATTAGATATATAAGAAAAATAATGAACAAAGTTATCTTTTAGAATGATTTAAGTCAAATATTTTCTAAGCACTTGTTTCAGTATTATTCTACCAACCATTAATAGTTTTCCAAATGATATTTTTGCTTTTTTTTCTTTTTCACTCAACTAGAAATTGACTAATTAATATAAATTCAATGATATCAGTATTTACCATAGAATTTAAGATTGATTGGTACAACAATAGTTTCCGGAACATATTTACCAATATCATTCCAGATTTCAACAACGAAAGGTTAAAAATAGAAATTTTTGACGGTTAGACTAATCCTTAATATTCAGTGCTTCGGTTATAAATTCAGAGACAAATTTCATATCTCTAGATAATTTCCAATAATGAACATCTAAATAAACAATGAAAGTCAAAACGGGTTAAAAAACTGAATTGAATAAAAATCTGTTGGAATTCTATAAAATACGTATTGATAACATGAAAAAACAAGTGATATAAAAAACGTTACTTCAGTCTTCAAAAAACATAAAGAAATAGCGATTGCGTCAGTTAATTTGTCTATTCATTCAAGTTTAGCGGTTACATGTTTAATAGAGTACTCTTGTAACGTAGCAGACCTTCTGCTGAGTTGTTATTTTCGATCGCGTAATGTCTGAGACATTCAAGAATCTCAGATAGTTTTAGAACTTTAGAGATCCACAGAAACTTCTGAGATCATTGGCAATCTCGTGGAAATTTTTGGAGTCTTCTATGATATCGGAGAAGCTTATGAAACCTAGAACCACATTGAAAATTCCATAATTGTTTTATTATAAAAAGATTTCTTGACCATATGTAGATGGAAATAGTACACAATAACACTTTTTATTCTCAGTAGGTACCATGTGCAAAGCATAACAACAATAATTCTGAAACTAAACTCCTCGTCCCATCAATTAACCGCAAGTCAGCTAATTGACGATAATGTTATTTTGTTTCACAATCTATATCTTTAGTTGTTTCGTTAAAACGGACTAATGTAAGATCCTACATTATCTTTAACAATTTGTAGAGCTTTCTGAAATCAAAAATTATAGAAGTATATAGATTTTCCTAGAATTCTGAAGAAGTTCAAGATTTTTATTCAATTCTAGAAAATTTCCCAAATATTAAAAGATTTCAGGATTGGTCGTTACATTCTGAAAATTTCTTTGGAATTGAAAAGCCACAATGCTCTAATATTTCATTAAATTTTACAATCCTTTTCTGGAGTTTAGCAAGAAATACTGTAGATTTTTCTAGTGTACAGAAAGTATTTTAGGTAGTCTGATTTCCGTTTCATTTGTGAATTAAGGAGGTAAACACAAACATCAGTTTTCAATTTGAAACCCTATTTTATTCTTCCGTATTTGAACAATCGGTTTGTTAGATGGCCCTTTTGCTTCCTTATAAACATGGTTTCCGTAACAGCTTCATAAACATTCCTATTCTCCATTATCTACATTCAGTTACCTAATCCCTGGATTCGGATTAACCTTGGGTTATTAAAGGAAAAATTTCGGATTTTTTTCAGTTTATCATTTCATTTGCTCTGGAAACCAGCGGAGACAAATGTTTCAGAGCTTGGTTGGAGTGTTGTTCAGTTTGGTCCTTGTCAGACCAGCTTCTGGACAACTCTATGGGTGTACTAATTCCCTAGTCACCGATTACTATCGTCAAGTTGCGTACGAACTCCATAAACAGTACAGGGAATTGGTTTTCACTGGAGATGCTCCCAACAAATGTGGAACTCTCCCGACACCCTTGAACTATTATAATATCGTAGGTTTCTTCATGTAATACTGCGGAGTTGCGTTCTCATAGTTGTCCCTGAAGACTTGTGAAGTAATTTCAAAAAGATGTCTAAAATTTGGTAATTTTAAAAAAGAATAGTTCATTTTTAATGATTTTTTAGAATTAGACTTTCATAGAAATTCCTAGATCCTAGTTTAGGCTTCTGAAATCTCGTGCAAGCTTCTAAAATTATGTATAATATAGCGGAAAATTTTGAAATTTCTGATAACTTTATAAAACTTGATGAAAACTCTTAGACTCTTCTATGATATAATATAGTGTTCTAGAATTTTATAGAAACACAGAAATTTCCAATATCGACTAAATTTTCAAATTCTAGAAATTCTCTTGATTCAATTTTATAGTTAATTTTTTTTGTAATTAGTATAATGCTATAATCCCCGGTAAAGGAGAAAGGAGGATTTTTACCAGAAGTTAGAAGATCATAAAGTATTTGATTAATCAAAAAGCCAACACTAAAGTTGTCATTTTGCTGTTAAAAAAACTTATTTCTCATTTTCACCAAGAGAACAAAAGTACTTTCTAAAAAAGTCAAAAAAGATCGAATTAGATCCCTTTTTCAAACTGTATCTCAAGGGATTTTAGGACAACTTTTTTACCCTCTACCTTTCTAAGAAATTTCATAGGCTATCGTATCTTCTTTAAATTTTCCGGTGATTCTAATCCTCCATTGATTCCTGATTTTTCTAGGAATACAACTGTGATCTTGAGGATTCCGCAGCAACATGGGCAACTCAGTGTAACGCCTCTCCTTCTCCCGAGAGCACTAAAGCCGTGGTCGGTGAATGGGTCGCCAAATCTTCCACTTCAGGAGAATCAGTGACAGATACTCTAATCCAGATATTTAATGAATCAGTACTCCAAGCAATCGTCCAGACAGGAATCGGATCAGACGCTACAGTTAAGGGTGAAATCGGAAACTGGAACGACGTAGCTTCTGCTGGAACCTATCAAGTTGGATGTGCATCAATACCATGCAAATCCGACCCCAAAGTGGTTTTGACTGTGTGTCAATATCAGGCAGTGTAAGTTTTACTCATAATATGAGGAATTCTAAGCCTTAATCTTCTGAATGTCCTTAGAGAAGTAATACAAGAATGACTTCTGTTTCATAGATTCTTAGAAAAATTATTAGATTTCTTAGACATTTCTCGAGAATTAAATTACTAAGGAATCTTCTGCTAATATAGACATTGATAAGTTTTCCTGCGAGAGTTTATCTAAATTTTGCTATCACTTAATGTTCCCAGAATTGCATCGAGACTTGTGTAGTTCATAATTCGATGAAAGGTTATATACCGTTTGAAGACCTCATGAAACCTCTTGTAACTCTTCAGCATTTTGTGCAACCTTTGCCACAAAAATTATTTTAAACGGTTTCATTTTTGCAGACTATCATTATTAATTATTCATCTTGAATGTCAAAAAGTAGTTAAATTCTGAAATTAGCTTTGGAGACGAACTTTTATTTCGTACGGAGTTCTTTGCACAACTTCATCAATTCCGATTTGGAGCTCTTTTAAAAGTGGAATTTCAGCGGTACGACTTCCGGACAGGCCTATCAGGTCGGAGATGGATGCACAAGTGAGAAGGAATGCACTATTGTTACGGGATCAACGTGTTCGGGTGGATGGTGCCATGCTCCATCTGCAACCCCTCCACAAGCAATGTGTGAGAGCTCTTCTATGACCGATGATGCTAGAACTCAGGTACTCGATAGACACAATTACTACAGATCTCTGGTTATCCAAGGAAAGGAAGTGGCTGGACCTGATGGAACCAGAACTGCTCCCATGGGTGGAAATATGTACAAACTGAGTTACAGTTGTGAAATCGAAGCTGTTGCCCAAGCTTATGCTGACACTTGTCCTCATTTGACTCACTCTGATCGTGATGCAAGAAACGGCTGGGGAGAGAACATAGCTGTCATGACTGCTTTTGGAGACATTTCTGCTGCTCTTGTCCGAGCTGTTGATTTATTCTACTCCGAACTCGCAGAATACGGCATGATAGATTTGGACACTAACATCTTCACCAAAAATGACACCAAATCCGGACACTACACTCAAGTGTGCTGGGCCAAGACCTACGAAGTCGGATGTGGTATCAAGGAGTGTGAAGGAAATTACAATATTGTCTGTGAATACAACCCTACAGGCAATTACTTGGACAACATCGTCTATCCTCCTGGGAAACCATGTACATCAGATGGGGAGTGCACAGTTCAACCTTCCGATACTTGTTCAACTACCGATGGACTCTGCATCCGGGGTGCATAATCGCCTACCTCTCGATTCCCTAACTCCACCTTCCTTCCCCTTTACAATCATTTTCTGACAAAAATCAAAGCGAGAATCAATGTGTCTTGGAGGAGCTACAATAATCCTGGTTTTTTTATTTTTATTCTTCTTTATTTGGGAACACTGGCGAAATTATTTGTTTGATTATTAAATTTTCTATAAATTCAAATTTGGAAATTTAATATTTGCGGAAATAAACGCATTTGCATTCGGGACTTGGATTAATCGGTATTAAGTATATTATGCCGATTTTTGTGATATTAATTGTTTTGAAAAGTTAATAATCGTGAGAAACTTCTTCACATGAAGTACATAGGATCCGGTAAAAATTAATTTTAATTTTTCATTGGTTTTCGGATTCTTGATAATCTGCAAACCAATGGATAACAATGAACGGTTAAGGTAGGTGAGAGGTTAATTTAAATGGAATTTCTCAATTACTGAAGAAATAAAGTAGATTGTTCCAAGTCCTTGTAGAATTCAATCGAAGATATCACAACTTTTTAGCATTTGATAGAAGTTTCTATGGCTTTTCAGAACCTAGGAGAGCTCAAGATATTTAGAATCATATTGGAATTTCTGTAACTTTTCATACTTTAGACAAAAACTTTAAAATGTTTCGAAATTTAACATATAATCCTGAATCTTTTATAAATCGCACAAAATATTCCGATGCATTCGATACCTTTTAAGAATTTCTAGAACCTTCTAAAATTAAAAGTTATGGAATCATCTAAAGACTTCCTTAGCATTCTGAAGAAGAGGATAATTTTTATTGAATTCTAGAAAATTTCTCAAACACTAGAAGATTTATGAATTTTTTTATTAAGGAATTTATAACTTTTTCTGGGATTCAAAGTAGTTCAGCGCAGTCAGATAATCATATCCTGGTAATTCATGTTCCAATTTTAACAGTTATATTTAAAAATGAAAATTGCTTTAGTAACTTTGTATTTTTAAATAGACTTTTAAAAATCATGATTGATGATTTTGCACTTTTTGTGCGGAGCTACAGCAACAAATTTTACATATTCTTAGAATTGGAGATTAGTTTTCAGAATTTCGAGAGTTGATTTCTGATTTGGATTTCAGATTCACAAGGTACAGGTTTGATTGCCCAATTATAAGCACTTTTTTAGTTTTAACTGCAAAATTGGAACATAAATATTTGGGCTCCAATTGTCACTCAACTGACTCCAGAAAAACCGTCATAAAGCTCTCAAATGCTCTAGTACATCCCAATAAATTTAAAAGCTTCAATTGACATCTAGTAGAATGTAATGTTGATTTTCCAATATAAAGGGATCATTCTGAGCAACTAGACCTCCATCTGATCAAATTGGCGCAATAAACAACGGTATGCAACTGTCCATTTCAAATTGAAACATTTAATTTCCTTTGCATTTGAACAATTCGACTATTAGGTGGCCTTTCTTCCGGTTAGATATGGTTTCTGTAGCAGCTTTCCAAACAATTTCATTTTTCATTGTCTAAGGTCTACTTCTAACTCCCAGATTCGGATCAACCTTGGATTATTAAAGGCCAAATTTTTTATTTTTTTTTAGTTAATCAGTTTATTTGCTCTGAAAATCGGCGGGGATAAATGTTTCAGAGCTTGGTTGGAGTACTGTTGTGTTTCGTCCTTGTCGGATCAGTCTCCGGCCAACTCTATGGATGTACCAGTACAGCAATAACTGACTACTTTCGTCATCTTGCTTACGAGTACCATAGACAGTACAGAGAACTGATTTTCAACGGCAATGCTCCCAACAAATGTGGAGGTCTTCCGAAACCATCCAATTATTACCAAATTGTAAGTTTCTCGATACATTACTCTAGAGCTCGATTCGCATAACCATATTCGAGAATCTATAGGATAAATTTTGAAGTCTATAAAATAATAATTTCAACAAAGAATAGTTCATTTCCAGAATTAGAATTGTCTCAGATATATAACCTATTAGCTTTCGAGAATTAAGAGCTTTATATGTGTAGTTAGTAATAGATATCTAAGGAATGATAATCCCAAAACACCTTGCTGAATAATCACTGACACACGTTAATTGGACGTTCAAAAATAAACTTGTCACTTTTTGCTAAACACATTCAAGTTCTATTTTTTGCTCATGTTCACCAAAAGGACAAGATCATTTTAAAAATAAAAACAATATAATCAGATCTTCTTTTCGAACTTTACCTTTAGGGTATTGAAAATACTTCTTGAGTTTTGATAGGCTATCGTATTTTCCATAGATTCTTCAGTGATTTTAATCCCCTATTGATCCAGGATGTTTCAGAAATACAACTGTGATCTTGAGCAATCTGCGATAAACCGAGCATCTCAGTGTAACGCCTCCCCCTCTCCCGAGAGCTCCAACCCCGATATAGGTGAACTAGTCAGCAAAACCTACACCTCAGAGATACCCGTGACAGACACCTTCATCCAGGTATTCAGTGAGTCGGTTCTTCAAGCAATCATTGCGACAGGAGCTGGACCAAATGCTACAGTAACAAGCCAAATTGGGAACTGGAACGACGTGGTTGCTTGTGGGGCCTACCAGATCGGATGTGCTTCAATACCGTGCAAAACCGATAAGAAGGCAGTCATGACTGTGTGTCACTACCGCAAGGCGTAAGTTTCACTTTTAATGTTAGAAATTTGATGTCTTAATCTTCCAAGGTTCCTAAAGGGTAGTATGCAGAAATATTTATACCATCACTTAGAAAAATTATCAAATCTAGAAATAATTTGAAAAATAATATCATTATAGAACTCTTTGAAAATATAGAAATCCATAATTTTTGATTTGACAGTCTCTAATTGGCTATTACCGTTGTTTAATAACTATTCATTGATAATTGTGTATCTCTAAAAGTCTGTGAATTTGTAGTGGATACTGCAAGATCCCAGAAGCTTCTAAAGGCATTTATTGGTTTTTAAATATTAGGAAATGACTTAAACCTTTAGAAATTATTTTGACAGACGAGTTTTGATTTTGCATCAGGTTCCTTAAGCGATATCATTTACTTAATTCAGAAATGTCTGTAGTAGATTGAGATGTATTGTAACCATTTTCAATAGTTTGATTATATTCCAACAGTATATCTGTATAGTATTCTACTTTTCGTTAAAAATGGAATTTCAGCGGTACGACTTCTGGACAGATATACCAAGTCGGAGATGGATGCACAAGTGCGGCGGACTGTACTGTTGTTGCAGGATCCACTTGCTCTGGCGGATGGTGCTACACTCCGAACTGAACCCTCTGATAATAACCTCTTGATAAAATGCAGAACGAGAATCAATGTGCCTTGGAGGAACTATAATAATCCCCATATTTTGAAGTATTTATTCTCCCATATTTGGCAATACAGATAAAACTCTTTTTCTCATCATTAATTTCTCTAAAATTCTAAATTTCAAAATTCGATATTTGTGCAAACAACATCTTTATTCAGGCTTCAGACTGAAAACAGCCGGATATCGATTATGTTTTGCAATTGTTTCTGAAATTAATCATTTTAAAAAGTTAGTCTTTCTTTCCTAAAATTTCTCACTGAGTTTAATCTGTTCAAAGATCTACATGATTGTCTAAAGAGTCTCCCAATCATTCGATGGACGAATGATGCAATGGAAGATCACAATAGCGAGCTCTAGAATCAGTTGGTATTGTAGTTTAAGTTCAGCTTATTAGTATTCTTGTAAGGCCCTCTGAGACGGGCTGACAATAGTCGGACAAGAATCCTCTCGATTTTATTGTACTTTCAGAAGAGTGCTTGATTTCTTCTATTTTAAAGAATTAGTTTTACTTTTTCTATCAAGTAATATTATGAAATATCAAATTTTTAGACGAAAAATGACTAATGTAGAACTAAAATTTAATCAGTGAAGTACGTTGTTATTAACCTTTAAAGCAAATATCGACAATTTTCTTAAATTTAGAAACTATAAAAATACAGGATATTTTATTCTTTAATTAATTTGTCATAACCTTCTGGTCCTGCTTCCTTGATGCCGTAAAGCGGCTTGAAATTTGTTAATTTAACATAACAATTCAAACTCCTACGAACTGGATTTTCATTGTGGAAAAAGTGATAGAGTCCCCAATTGGACCAAACTACTAGGATTTCCCTTTTTACATCTGGCTCAGCAGAGAATAGGCATCCCAGGGTTTCCAAATCACACATACCGAAAACCGCTTTATGCAACGACTCAGCCAACGAGACTGTCCACTTATCTAAACAGAAAACGATTTTTGTAAGCCAGTAGAATATGTAGAAACTTGAAGGGATGTGATGACAATAGCGCCCAGATATATGGATGGAAATAGAACTTTTGGTGAATTTTCAGAAAGAAACTGAATTTATGTTACAAACACCGTGCTCAAAAGACCGAAGACAAATATATACTTATTAGACAACAAACATCGAAAGAATACAACACGAGATGAATTTTGAATTATCTTTTGATGGACTATTAATCTGTAATATTGAAATCATTAACAGACTCAATATTGGAAGTGATTACCATTCTCTAAAATTTCCTCTTGAAACTTCAAGAAGAATCAACAAGAGGAAAATGATCTCAAAAGTTGACTGTAAGGTCAATCAAGACCTTCCATGTGAAATCAACAGGAATTGGGAGATGAGAACATGTAAAGAGAAATATAATTAATTCCAGATCCAATTAAAGATGTGTAGAAAAAACGTTAATGATTAGGAATACAGATGAGCATTGAAGGATCCGCTTCCCATGGTAGCAGATGAACCGAATCTTCAAGTATCAGTTATCCGAAATCCTCATAATAGTTTCTAGAGCTGTCAAGGATCTAATGTAAACTTAAGAATCCTTCTAGAATTTTATGCAAGGTCTTAGAGCTTTTTATACTTTAATCAAAGATTCTAGAGTATTTCAGAATTTTATATAAAGTCCCGAAACCATTGAAAATCTTAGATTTCTGACGTTTCTGAAAACCTTTTTAAACTTTCCGAACTTTTGAAATCAAAATTTTAGAAGTTTTATAAATTTCCTTAAGATTCTGGAGGATTTTGAAGGTTTTCAGAGACATGTGTAAGATTCCAGAATTTCCCACTAAATTCTTAAAAAATCCAAAGTCCTGAAAGATTCCAATAGCTTTGGTAAAGCTGTCAAATGCTTTTGCATCTCCCACAAATTTTAAAAGCTTCTACTGAAATACAGCAAAAATCATTGTTGATTTTTCAACACACAGATTCTATTCTAGGCAACCTTGATCATCTGATTAAATTTACAAAATGAACAGTTGCACACAAAGTTCAATTTTGAAATTGAAATCTAATGCAGTTTTTCCGTAAATGAACGCTTGCACTTGTTTGGTGATTTTTTCTCTTACGTTTAAACATGGTTTCCGTAGCAGCTTTCTAAACACTCCCATTCTTCGTTATCCTGATTCAGTTATCTAATCCCTGGATTCGGATTAATCACTGCCCTATTAAAGGCCAAATTTTTGATTTTTTTAGTTAATCATTTTACTTGCTCTGGAAACCAGCGGAGACAAATGTTTCAGAGCTTGGTTGGAGTGTTGTTCAGTTTGGTCCTTGTCAGACCAGCTTCTGGACAACTCTATGGGTGTACCAATGCCAAAGTCACTGATTACTATCGTCAAGTTGCGTACGAACTCCATAAACAGTACAGGGAATTGGTTTTCACTGGAGATGCTCCCAACAAATGTGGAACTCTCCCGACACCCTTGAACTACTATAAAATCGTATGTTCCTTCATGCAGTACTGTAGAGCTGAATCTTCAGTTGTTCTTGGGGATCTATAGGATAAATCTAAAAAAGTTTCAAATTCTGATAATTTTAAAAGAGTGTAGTCTAAATTTACTGAGTTTGCAGAATTGGATTTCCATTAGAGTTTTTAAAATTGATTGCAAATCCTGTAAGTAGTAGAATATCTCGTGGAAGCTTCTTGATACAATGGACAGCTCTAATACCTAAGAATCATAAAATATTTTAATATCTTTCAAAAGCTTATTGAGTTTTTCGAAAACCTCAAAAAATCTTTAAAATTCAATAAAAACTTCCTAAACTTGTAATTCCGAAAATCCATTTCGAAACAAGTTTTATTTCCAATTTCTAGAATATCCCAAGAGGTTTGAAGATAATGTTTTCTGTTTTTGGGAGATTTGATAGACTACCGTATTCCTTAGAGATTTTCCCAGTGATTCTGATTCTCCGTTGATTCCTGGTTTTTCTAGGAATACAACTGTGAACTCGAGGACTCTGCAGCAGACTGGGCATCTCAGTGTATGTTATCTCCCTCCCCCGACAACGTTTTTGGAGGACTCGGTGAATTCATCACCCAGACCTCCACATCAGGAGAACCAGTGACAGACACCCTAATCCAAGCATTTAGTAAATCTGTCCTTCAAGCAATAGTCCAGACAGGAATTGGATCGGATGCTACAGTAAATGGCGAAATAGAGAACTGGAACGACGTGGCTTCTGCTGGAACCTATCAGGTCGGATGTGCATCAGTACCATGTCTTTTGAGTCCGACAACCATCACAACTGTGTGTCACTATCGAGAAGCGTAAGTTTTACTCATAACGTCAAGAACTCTAGCCCCTCGTCCCCAAGGGTTCCAATGAGTAATACGGAGTATTCTCCACTTTATAAGTTTTTAGCTAAATTATCAGACTTCATAGATAAGCTTGATGCTCAAAGTAACTACGAAGTATTTTTGGAATACAGAAATATAATTTTCGCTGAGAGTTTCTGAATTGCACCATTGTTAAATGATTATGATTTTTTCGTATTTCTGCAATTCTGTGGAAACTGTCGTAGCTTTTTATATCTTTGTGAAAGCTCGTGTGCCGAACATTAGAGGTTTTTACATTTATTGATTCTTTCTTAAATGTTAAAAAATGATTTCAACAATATACTTATCTCTTGTTTGACATTCTTTTAAACATGGAATTTTAGCGGTACGACTTCCGGACAAGCATATCAAGTCGGAGATGGATGCACAAGTGCAGCAGACTGTACTATTGTCGAAGACTCGACGTGTTCGGGTGGATGGTGTTATGGTCCATCTGCAACCCCTCCACAAGCAATGTGTGAGGGCTCTTCTATGACCGATGATGCTAGAACGCAGGTACTCGATAGACATAATTACTACAGATCTCTAGTTATCCAAGGTAATGAAGTGGCTGGACCTGATGGAACCAGAACTGCCCCCATGGGTGGAAACATGTACAAGCTGAGTTACAGTTGTGAAATTGAAGCTGTTGCCCAAGCTTATGCTGACACTTGTCCTCATTTGACTCACTCTGATCGTGAAGCAAGAAACGGCTGGGGAGAGAACATAGCTGTCATGACGGCTTCTGGAGATATAGCTGCTGCCCTTGTCCGAGCTGTTGATTTATTCTACTCCGAACTCGAAGAATACGGCATGATAGATTTGGACACTAATATCTTCACCGAAGATGATATCACCTCCGGACACTACACTCAAGTGTGCTGGGCCAAGACCTACGAAGTCGGATGTGGTATCAAGGAGTGTGAAGGAAATTACAATATTGTCTGTGAATACAACCCTACAGGCAATTACTTGAACAACATCGTCTATCCTCCTGGGAAACCATGTACATCAGATGGGGAGTGCACAGTTCAACCTTCCGATACTTGTTCAACCACCGATGGACTCTGCATCCGAGGTGCATAATCGCCTACCCCCACTCCTTGTTATTTTAAAAAATGAATTCCCTATTCCAATGAAAATCTGTCCTTTTAAAACTTCCTAACAAAATTCAAAGCGAGAATCAATGTGTCTTGGAGGAACTATAATCCCCGTGTTTTTTTAGTTTTTATTTTTTTATTCGACAATACAAACAAAATTATTTTTACAGACTGATGAAATATATTTTTAAATGCCAAGTTTATCCCCTATTTAAACTTGCATAATTGGACTTTTCATCCATCTGTTTGAAATGGGAAAAGTGATGTTATTACTGAATTTTCAATAAAGAACGTCAAAGGTTATTTTTAGTTTTCGTTTTGGGAGTAAAGATTTACAAATTTAAATTCGTAATTTAAAATTTTCCTCGAAGTCAAATTTATCGACTTTTTGAAATTCGCGACCGAGATTCCGTCGAGAGTTAAAATTTCAAAGTAGTAGTCCTGGCACGATTGTCTGATGTGAGAAATGTGATCCTTAAAGGTCAATTCGTCTTCGAAAAAAGTTTCAATAACATCAGTGAAAAATACAGTAATCGGGAATTTGTCTGATGTTGGGAGAAATTTTGAAGAAACTTTTTTAACTTGAAGATTCTGAACCTGAGGCATCAATTCCAAAAATAACGGAGATTTAACCGATTGCGTAATTTTTCCAAGATGAAGTTCGAGGAATTTTAAATTTGGAAAAAATTCAGCAAAAGTCACAAATTCCCAACCAGAGAATTCTTTCGAAAAATTGTTTTTCCTAATTATTAAATTTTCTACAAATTCTAAATTGGAAAATTTAATGTTTGTAGAAACAAAAATCTCTTCATCCAGAGACAAATCCAGAGTCCGGGCTCGGATCGGCCGGATATTGATTATACTCTGCAAATTTTTCTGAAATTAATCGTTTTAAAAAGTTAGTAAGTTAGTATCTTCGATGAAATTCCTCACATAGAGTATACAGGATCCCACAGAAGTTATTTTTAATTTTTCGATGATTTTTTTCGGAAGATTGTGGGAGATTTTTTTGTAATTGAAGACGTTTATCTCCAATTCCTGATAGTTTTTGGAATTGCATATGATCTTCAGAATACTGGGTAACAGTTGACGGTTACGGTAAGTGAAAGGTTCGTTTAGAAGAAATTTTTCAATCCCTAAAAAATACAGTAGGATTTACACAATTGATTTTTGAGGATTAAAATAGAAATTTTGGATGTTATTTGAAAATTTAAATTCGTATTTTTAGAGTTTTATGAATTTGAGACGGCCTGATGCAGTTGAATATTACTGTCACAAAACCACTTCATGAAGCTGAATTATCCAAAATAAACATCATTTTTGAGAAATTTAACCGTATGAGATAATTCTACAAAATTTAATTCTTGTTTACACAGGATGATCTCATACCTTTAGAAAACTCAAAAATAAAAATTTTTTGGGAATTTATCAGTATATAAACGTCCTACGTGATTAGTTTTCTCAGATAACTAACTATCCAATGTCGATGAGTTGCTCAAAAACGATGTTTGATTTTTGATCAATTCATCATTATGACATGGTCAAATTTCCACTGATACAGAACCACTTCATATTTGGTGAAGTAATCGAAAATTAAAATTATTTTAAAGAATACGGTAAATGTCTGATCAGCGGACTGCAACCATTCTGTCGAACAAAGAAGAAAAAAACTTATTTTCCAAAAACAATTTCTTTTTCTCGTTATGTTTGTAATTTTCTTATGTTGTGATTTTAATCAAGTTTAGTTATCCAAATTTGAGGTCTAAACAAATGCGTAATCCGATCGGAGTTGAAAAAATCATTTTTGGAGCAGTTAATCAGTATGATTTTGTCAATGGTAGGGAAACAGCGAGTGATTTTATCTTCTGTTGCGCTGGTCGAAACCAGATGGCGAACTATCTGTACAAAGATTACAAACTATAAAGCTTCGAGAACTTGGTAATAATCGATAGCTCAACAACAACTCAAAACTAAAATTTAAATATTCCTTTCGCGCTTTTTCTTTTTCGTTGTGGGACCTTTCTTGATCAGATTTTCCTTTTTTGCGTGGGCGCGGAACACACATTTCGGTTTTTTCCTCGCTCTTCGTGGCTGTACGACACTTGCTCTCTATTTCGCAAGGTTTATCTCATTTATTTCTTTTTTATATTAATTTTTTAATATTCAAATTAACTTAACATCGTAGTTAAGTAAGAAAAAATTAATCTAAAAAGAATTTCGAAATCAATGAGAATTAAAAAGAAAAAAACAAGGAGCAAACGTCGCTGAGGGGCTGTATGATATTTATTCCTTCCTATTTTACAAAATTTATCTCATTTATTTCTTTTTTATGTTACTTTTTTAATATTCAAATTAACTTAATATTTTATTTAAATAAGAAAAAATTAATCTAAAAAGAATTTCGAAATCAATGAAAATTAAAAAAACAGGGAGCAAACGTCGCCGGGGACAACTGCCGAACAGCCCTCCTTGTTAAATTAATTTTTTCATTTTCGAATTTGTCGACAATTCATAAAATTAAAATTTTTGGGTATTTTTATATTGAAGAATTGCTCAAAAATGTACATGATTTTTGAAAAGTTTATCAATATGAAATAGTCCTGGATAATTAAAGTTCCATTGATGCAGAACTATTTTAACTTGATGAATTACTTTTAAAAAACAATCTTTTGATAAATTTGTCTAAGTAAAAAACGTCATGTGATCAGCCTTTCATTTTACAGTACTTTCTTACATGACTGAATTGCTTTAAAAATAAACAATTTTAAAAATAACTTTTTTCGCTTTAAATTATTTAAATAACTTTTTTTGAAATTAATTTCTTACAAAAAATATCGATTGACTTACCGTTACTTTTTTCCAAAATTTTTCTGAAATCTTCGTTTTCGGAAAAAATTTTATTTTTCACGGAAAGAACCATCAATTTCTCCTTCAAAATCGGAAAAGTTGTTTTTGGAACGAATCCACAGTTTACAGTAATCCCGGAACCATCATTCTAAATTCAAAAATTAAAAGTATTAAAATTTAAAAAACTTACAAAAATAACTTCCCAATCGTTTAATTCAATAATTATTTTTGAAAAATTTTTAAATCCAAAAAATGATTCTTTTCCTATTAGAAAAAAACTTTTAAAATTTTTTTCGTTTTCAGAATTTTTCCAAATTTCTCCAGAAAGTTCAATCCAAAGATCAAAATTCAATTTTCGCATTTGAATAATTTAAAAAAAAAAGAAAAATCGGTTGACAAATCAATTCCGTTTTGGGTGTTTTCTTTTTTCCTTTATCTGACTTTTTAGATTCACTT
This sequence comes from Halicephalobus mephisto, assembly GCA_009193035.1. Lineage (NCBI taxonomy): Eukaryota > Metazoa > Nematoda > Chromadorea > Rhabditida > Panagrolaimidae > Halicephalobus > Halicephalobus mephisto. The sequence goes on along the minus strand of SWDT01000406.1, from coordinate 2,353 downwards.
TAAATTTCGAGAAATTAAAGAAACTAAAAAAATTGGAATTCAATGTAAAAATGACGTCAGAAAAAAAATTTTTAATTAATCAATTTGCAAAATACAAACTTAGCAAATAATTTTAATTTTACAGGTTATTTAAAAAATAATATTTTTAAATTATTTATGAAATTTCTAGAGATAATTATTTTTTTAATTTTGATGATTTTTAGTTCCAAAAATAAAAATTTCGAATTACATAATGAACTAAAGTTGTTTTTGTTTTTACAGTTTTATCCATGAGGATTTTGTTAAATATTATTTTAGAGGCTTTTAAGTTATTAAAATTTTGATTTTTAATTTAAAAAAATTATTTCATCAAACTGTAACTAATTCAAAAAACATTGTCTCGAAACGAAAACTTCTGTGCATCAATCGGTGTCTAACTGTAGTTGAGAGTCTTCTGATGTGACTGAACTTAGTTATGTCAAGACAAATCAGGGATCAGGCGGCACCCACAGCAAGGTACTGGCTACAAGGCAAGCCTTCACCATACTCGAACTAAAGGGATAGAAAAAGAAAAAGAAAAAAGAAAAAAGAAAAAAGAAAAAGAAAAAAAAAAGAGAAAAAAGAACTTAGTTATATAAATGCTGAACCGGTCTTCTGCTGCACTAAATGTGGTCCCGACGGGAAAGTTACTGTACAGCAATTAGTCCTACTGTAGACGAAAAAGTTGTATGTCAATTATAATTTTATTTTTTATGTTCACGTATCGTTGATATACCATACAATTTTGATATCTCTGTTTTTTGCGAAATTCCCTGTGCACAAATTAACTTTCCTACTGTAGATGAAAAAGAAGATGTTAGTTGTGATTTTATTATTGTTCCTGTTGTATCTGCGGAATTGAGAAAAATAACTTTATTTTTAATTTAAAAAATAATCGAAATAAATAACAATGTTTAAAATTAATTATTTTTACAATTTTCTGTAATTTTATAATTTTTCAATCTTAAAAAAATTTTCATTCGTTCCGGGACCAAAATTCAACTTGATTTTTTGAAAAGATTGAAAGTAGTATACAACTACCATCTTTGGCGCATTCACTCTACTCCTCAAAAAACACTTCTTTTTGATACATTTTATCCATTATTTATATAAAACCACTCAAAATGAAACCAAATTTGCATTAACGCACACTCCACTCATCTACGCCAGAATTTGCATAACCCAAAAATTACCATTTTTATTCAAATTTTCTCTTTAATTAAATAGTACAAACATTAGTAATCTTCTCAGCAGAAATCTCCCCTGAGCAATAGATCTCTTTTCAACTTTATTTATATGGACTCAAAATGGTGCGCATCTTTGTTCTTGGCGTTATGTTTCAAATTTTTCCAAAAAATTTTTTCTAACAGAATTGCATTTTTCTCGATTATAGTTATTTTATAATTATTTCTGACTTGATTTCTTTTTATTTAATTTATATGAAATGCTTATCCTTTCAGAAAATGATCAGAATCACCGATCGCGAGAGTAGTAAAACTCTTTTGATTCCTGTCGATCACGAAGGGTTGCTTTCCTTTTCAGTATTGAACCAATATTTCCCTGGAGCAACTGGGCTGGTGTACTTGGAAGAGAACGGAAAGGAAGAAATCGCGGTTTTGTGAATTTTTCATAAACTTATCAGTACTTTTAAATTACTTTTAGGTTTGATGAATCGATAAAAAAATTGCTCCCGCCCGCCGATGGATGGAGTAAAAATTTCTACATCGTTCGGCCTTCAATATCCGCTAGACGTATGTTTGTACACATTTATTTTAAAAATATTTAAATTATCATGCTTAATATTTTAGATGTCGTTTCTAAACGAAGACGAGTGGAGAATGTCCTTTCGGAGGTATTATTTATAGTTTAAAAATGCTTTATTCATCAATTATTGTTTAGGAAGAGAAAATGTCTTATTGGGAGCTCTATAAGCATTATTTATTCTACACAAAACTTGATGAAAAAACGAAGGCAGCCGCTTCTCTTCTCGATGATCACCATCTCGTCCTCTGCTTGCATGAGATTCCTCTACTACAAGAAGTAAGAGTGGAATTGATCCGACTTTCCGCTGAACTACAGGAATTCCTTACAGAATATAGCGGTGATGATACTTTCAAAGAGACTTATTCCTCCAAACTGCAAGGGAAAATTTCCACGAAAGAAAAAAAACTCAACCACGAAACGAGCAAAATTGTGATGGAATTTATTGACTATAAATCTGAAAATTTCCTCACGAAAGTCGAATATTACAATTGGCAGCATGATATATGTATAATGCGCTCTCTAAAGCTTCTTCATCACACTACACCTGGAACAGAATATTGTGACCGTGGAA
>SWDT01000032.1:0-241338 GCA_009193035.1 Halicephalobus mephisto | reverse complement strand
ATCTCGAACTCTGAGTTCCAATTCTGATGAAACGAAGCACTGAATTTCGACATGCTTCTACAGATCTATTTCTTTTAAATTTTATTCCTTATTGTCATCGAAATTAAATCTGTTCATTTTTGAAGATGTATTTTTGCTCATATTGATTCTGTTGAAAAATTTGAGGATTTTGAGGGATGGGGAGATGGTCAGGATAAGAGGTGAAATTTTTCTCGTCGTAGAAGTAGGAGGTGGGGACCAGGGGTCGGGACAGTAGTAGTGGTGGGTGTGGTAGTAGCCGTTCTCGCCCTCCAGACTGGGTGTCAGGTAGCTGCCTCAGGCTTCAGAGAGAAGTCCAGGAAGTTCGGGTTCTGCACCCCCGTCGTCATCCACTGCTCCGTGCTCGACCCCCTGCGACCACATTCGGCTCCTCCATGGCTTGCTGGTACCACACCTGGCCCTGTTGGGGGGGTCCAGAGGGGGTTGGGAGTACACATAGGGGTCCGGATGGAAGGACCCCTCAGGCAGCAGAAAGTGGCCGTTGACCTGCTGATTGACCATATCCTGATGGATCGACTGAAAATATTTTTGAAAATATACAACCCTAAGGGTTCAAATGTCAATCAAACGAAATTCTATCTATCCCCAATTTCGAAAAAAAACAAATCTAGGAAGCTTAATTGAAGCCCATTCGACATTTGACAAAAAATATATTTTTTTTGAAGATCATTTTTCTGGGAAAATTTACCGCTTTTCAATTTTAAATCCGAACTTTGGGCCATCCATCAAGTGAAAAATGTCCCTAAAGTTTTCTTTTTTGAATTTATGACTTCAAAGTTGCCGTTTGTTGCAAAAAAATTGGAATCAAATTTACTTCTAATCATTGTTTGAGAGGTTAAGAATAGCATTTTGTTAATCTAGAAATTACTTATTGGAGATGAAAAATGTTGATTATAGGGTTTTTGGGAGGTACGGAATTCATTGGTGGTGGAGTTTTTAACTTAGAATCCCGGAATCAAAGGTTTAAAATTTAAGAAAAGGATGTAAATGAATGATCAATTATAGGATTTTTAGGTGTGCGAATAGCAAAGATTATAGAAGTTTTGAGTTAAGACACCGGGGATGGGAGTATGGAGATAATCGAGTACTAATATACCTAAATTCGATATTAAATCTTATGAGTGATCAAGTATAGAATTTTTGGCATCAGAAATTCACTGATGTTGACATTAAGTCAAAACCTCAGGGTAAGGCTATTAAAAGCCCAGGTTAACTCATAAATAGATGGTAAGATGTCAGATTTTCCAGCATAAAGAATTCAAAAATGAAGTTATTTTCGCTCTAGGACCACTACTAAGTGGCTTTTCTATGTTAGGGTAGAAAACTATACTATAAAGAGAGCACTTGAAGGGATAACTTGAATATCAGGGATCATAGAATACTATAGAAAGTGAGTCAGACCCTCAGTAGTCTGATGTGTGATATATGTTTATTGTCTGTGTCTTATTATTTTCAGTAAAGATTAATAATATTCTTTCTATTTCTATCTTAACAGTAGTCTTACAGAGAATTTTATTATTTCACTATTTCGATGTGGGAAAACCAGTTTTGAAGCTCCAAGATAGTTCTACAGCGAAAATAACTTGATTTTCGAATTTAAAAAATTCAATTTCCTGACCCCGTACCCCTTTACCCTAATATTCTGACTCGAAGGTTTTAATACTAATGAATTTTTCATCAAAGTATCCCATTTTTCATTATTTAACCACAATCTATTCTCAATTTCTAAATTTTTGTGTCGGAAAGTCAAAAATTACATAGAATGCGTCTTAAAGTAGTTTTATTGTCGTGATGTTTGTTATTTAGCTATTGTCTAAACTTTGTGATGAAAAGAAATGCAATCACTACTTATAAATTCATAATAGCATAAGCAAAAAATTTTGCAAAGCCTGCCGTAGGGAAGCTTCGTCGCTTATATTAAAATATGATATAATGTACAAAATTTAAATAAGTGTACATAAATGTTAAATTGACCAAAGATATTCTGAAGAATAAAAGTGACTTCTTTTAACAGCAAAGGGCCCGCCAAAGGCGGGCTACCTTTGCTTGTATATAAAATTATAAAAATTTTCTAAACTTAAATAAACTTATAAAAATTTTCTAAAATATTCAAAATTATAAAAATTTTTAAAATATATAAAATTATAAAAATTTTCTAAAATTAAATAAAATTTTTTAAAATTAAATAAAAAATTATAAAAATTTTTAAAATTAAATAAAATTATAAAAATTCTTTAAAATTAAATAAAATTATAAAAATTTTTAAAATCTAATAAAAAATTTCGAAATTTTTTATAATTTTAAAATTATTTTTTGAAATTTAAAAAAAAATCTGATTTTTGGTTTTTTTGCAATAATATTATATTTATTTTTGTTTTTAAAAAGCGTCCCTTTAATCTATTGAATCTTGCTTGACCCTCGACGAACTTTGTTTTCTTGGCTGTATGATATTTGTTCCTCTTCGATTCGCGTTTGTTTCGAAATTCTTTCTAAATCAGTATTTTTCTTGTTTAACTGAGATAGTAATTTAATTTAATTATAAAAAAATTAATATAAAAATGAAATGAGGTAAATCTTACGAAATAGGGGGAGCAGATGTCGATGAAGGTAATGTTTGATGAGCAGCGAACATTGTTGAGGAGTAATTGTCTCTAGGAAGTAACTATTACTAAGGAATAATTGTCTCTAGGAAGTAACTATTGGTAAAGAGTAATTGTCTCTAGGAAGTAACTACTGGTAAAAAGTAATTGTCGATAGGGAATATTATTGTTGGATCATCGCTGGGGGGTTCCAGATCCGCGTGTAGACACAAATATGTGGAAATAACTTTATAGGCCCAGAGGCACGAGATAAATCACAACTCTATCAAAAATATTGCGCAATCTTAAAATTGCCATCAACCCGCAATCGTACACCCTTTGTTGATCCTCAGGCTATTTCCCTTCGGGACCAACGCTGGGTGGCTTGCACTCAAATAGATCATGCACAATCCAACAGTTATTACTAAGAAGCAAATATCGCTGGGGAACAACTGTCGGTAGAAAATGAATATTGTTAAGAAGTAACTATTGGTAAGGAATAATTGTCGATGGGAAATATTATTACTAAGGAGCAAATATTGCTGGGAATTAATTATTAGTGAGAAAAAAACTGTCAGTGGGGAACAATTATTGTCGGGGAATAATGGTTGATAGGGAGTAAGCATCATTGAGGAGTAATTACCAATAGGGAATACTATTACTAAAGAGCAAATATTGCTGGGGAGCAACTATTACTAAAGAGCAAATATCGTTGAGAAAAAACTATCAGTAGAGAACAAATGCCGTAGGGGAATAACTACCGCTGGGGACTAAATAGTATTGAGAAAAAACTATGAGTAAAGAACAAATATCGTAGGGGACCAAATATTGCTGGGAAGCAAATATCGTTGAAGAAAAAACTATCAGTAAAGAACAAATGCCGTAGGGGAATAGTTATTGTTGGGGACTAAGTATTCTTGAGGAAAAAATTATTAGTAAAGAACAAATGCCGTAGGGGAATAACTACCGCTGGGGAGCAAATATCGTTGAAGAAAATACTATTAGTAAAAAACAAATGCCGTAGGGGACCAAATATCGCTGGGAATTAAATAGTATTGAGAAAAAACTGTCAGTAAAGACCAAATGCCGTAGGGGAATAACTACCGCTGGGGAACAATTGTCATAAGCTGTCCCCCTCACTATACAGCCAGCTTGTCCGGTGTGAAAACAAGGCAAAACGGTCCTGAAAGTGATTCACCTCGTTTTATTCTTCTTTGTCCTTTTTGTGGAATTCCAAACTGAATACAGAATTGATTTTCGGTCTTTAGAAAATTTGAATCAATTCCAAAAATCATAACAAATATAAATCTATAATCCTTTCATTTGAAATGGAAATTAATGTTTTTATTTTTTGGAAAAATTTTTGTTTTTCGAATGTAAAATTTCCGCAACTTCTTTATCATGTTCAAAAATCAACTATAATAAGTATGAAAAGCAAAAATTCTGCGGAAAATTTTAAAAAATTTCGATGAAAATTTTCAGAATTTTCCAGTTGGGACCTAAAAGTAAAAATTTTTCTATTTACTTAATTTTTAAGTTTTTTTAGAATTATTTTTAAAAATTATTTCGATAAAAATTTTGAAAACTTTCCAATCGAGACCAAAAAATAGAAAAACAGAAATTTTAATTATTTATAAAAATTTTCCACAAATTAAAAAAAATTGTTTTAACACGAATTTTGATAATTTTAAAAATTCAAATTTTTTATTTTAGAAAATTTAAAAAATTTAAACTTTTATATATTATTTAATTTTATAAAAATAATAAAAAATAAAATTGTTTTTGTCATAACTTTAAAATTTGGTTTATCAGTTTCTGAACAGATTTGTCGAAAAATTTATACGATTACTTCACTCTTGACCTTTGAGAGGTTTTCACCTTCGTTCATCAGCTCTTGAGTTTTGTCTTTGTCCAAATAGAGTTTTGAAACAGCTTTTCATCGACCGGAAAAGCCGTCTCTGCCAGGTCGGGACCAGTGCGAGTCGAGTTAACGGTCACTGCGCGAACTGTCGACCAGGTCGAGAGTCAGAAAAGACCGACAAACCAATTTTCCTCGTTTTAATTTCCTTTAATTTCCTTTAATTCGATTTAATTTTATAAAATTTCCCCTTAATCGATGTTTTTTGTATAAAGACACCTTTAATCATTGAAAAAATTGATTTTTTTTGTGTTTTACGTATTTATTTGAATGGTTTTGCTTGAGTAAACTTATGTTTCTTCGGAAAAATAAAAGATTTCGCGCATATTCATGATTTCCGGTCATCTTTTGTCGGTTTTATTAATAAAATTCCCATAGAATCCGACAAAAATTAGAATCAATATATGAAATAAGAAATTTTAAAATTTTATAAAAATTTTTATTTTTTTATAATTATTGTGAAAAATAAACATATTTTTAATTTTTATAATAATTATAATTTTGCAAAAATTCCCGTAGAATTCGATAAAAATTAGAATCAATATATGAAATAAGAAATTTTAAAGTTCTATAAAAATATTTATTTTTTTTTATAATTATTGTGAAAAATAAAAATGTTTTTAATTTTTATAATTTTGCAAAAATTTCCGTAGAATCCGACAAAAATTAGAATCAATATATGAAATAAGAAATTTTAAAGTTCTATAAAAATATTTATTTTTTTATAATAATTGTGAAAAGTAAAAATATTTTTAATTTTTATAATAATTATAATTTTGTAAAAATTCCCATAGAATCCGATAAAAAACAAAATTAATAAATAAAATCAAAAATTTCTTTAAATTTTAAAGTTTTATAAAAATTTTATTTTTTTATAATTTGAAATTGTTGTTTTGAGACATTTTTCGAAATTGTTTTTATTTTTACTTTTGTAATAAATTTTTGTTTTGAAACATTTTTCAAAATTATTTTTATTTTTTTTATTAATTTTTTGTTTTCTAACAAATTTTAAATTTTTGTATCAGGACATTTTTTAAAATTATTTTTATTTTAATTTTAGATAAATTTTAAATTTTCGTGTCAGGACATTTTTTAAAATTATTTTTCTATTAAATTTTAAATTTTCGTTTTGAGACATTTTTCGAAATTGTTTTTATTTTTACTTTTGTAACAAATTTTTGTTTTGAAACATTTTTCAAAATTATTTTTGTTTTTATTTTTCTATTAAATTTTAAATTTTCGTTTTGAGACATTTTTAAAAATTATTTTTATTTTTAACAAATTTTAAATTTTCGTGTCAGGACATTTTTTAAAATTATTTTTATTTTTACTTTTCTATAAAATTTTAAATTTTCGTTTTGAGACGTTTTTTAAAATTATTTCTATTTTTATTTTTATTTTTAATAAATTTTAAATTTTCGTGTCAGGACAATTAGTGACGTTTATTTTTAATTTCCGTAATAATGTATTTTTACAATACTTTTGTTCATTAAATACTTGAAGATACTTGAGTTTTCGCGTGGCACTTGTTCGACATTGATTTTTACCTGGAAAGGAGTCAATTTCGAATGTTGACAGAGAGTTTCAAAATTTTTCTGGTTATGGATTTTTCTTTTTCATTTTTTTGCGTGATCGATGTTTTTCCTTGGATTGATTGAGTTCAATTTTCGATCATTTCAGAAAACGGAGGATATTATTTTTTTATTTAAATCTTTTTTTTTATTTAAATCTTTTTTTTATTCGAAAATTATTTTTTTAATTTTTAAAAATTTTAAATCATTTATTCCTCAGGGGTTAAGTGTCCTGTGTGACTTTAATCCGGAAAATTCTAAATTTAGGAAAAATATAATTTTAAAAAATTAATTGCAAAATTTCGAAAAATTAGAAAATAATTTTTTTAAATAAAAAATTTCACATAAAATACTGTAGATTCTAGAATCTCGTGTCAGGATTAATTTGTGAAAAAATTACTTTTAATTTTTGTATTTCATTAATTTCAAAATCTCTATCATCTAAAATCAAATTTTTGATCTAGATTACTGTAAATCCTAAACTTTCGTGTCGGGACCAATTTGTAAAAAAGTTTACTTTTAATTTTTGTATTTCATTAATTTCAAAATCTCTATCATCTAAAATCAAAATTTTGATCTAGATTACTATAAATTCTAAAAAATCCTAAACTTTCGTGTCGGGACCAATTTGTAAAAAAGTTTACTTTTAATTTTTGTATTTCATTAATTTCAAAATCTATATCATCTAAAATCAAACTTCTCACCTAGATTACTGTAAATCCTAAAAAATTCTAAACTTTCGTGTTGGGACCAATTTGTAAAAAAATTTACTTTAAATTTATGTATTTTTTTGATTATTGATTTCGCAATATTGTAAGATTATAAAATCAATATCATCTAAAATCAAATTTTTGATCTAGATTACTGTAAATCCTAAAAACTTTCGCGTCGGGACCATTTTTGAAAACTTTAATTTCTAAATTTCTACAATGTACAATTAATTGTAAAATAATCACTATTCGAAATAAAAATTACAGTTTACTGTAGATTTTAAAATTTCGTGTTAGGACCATTTTTAAAAAACCTTAATTTTTAAATTTAAATTTTTATTTTTTAAATTTTTTTAAAATTTTTATTTTTTTTAAATTTAAATTTTTATTTTTTTAATTTTTATTTTTTTAGGCTGTATTTTTCGCTTGGAGGTTATTTTTTTTCGGCGATAAAAGACCTCCTTCGATCGAAGCTGATTCTTCTTCTGTGGCCGATTCTGAAGACGATGATAAAACTCTGAGCTTAGTTGATGACATGTCTGATAACGAAGAAAAACCAAAAAAAGAAGAAAATGTTAAAAGTCCTCTGAAATCCGTCAGTACACTTCTGGAGACGGACAGCTTGCCCGGGAGCTCCAGACCCTCCGGGGCCCCTCCCCCGGTCCCCGTCATAGATCCGAATCAATTAAAAAATGAAACTGAAAACATCAAAACTCCTCCTGAAGAATCTCCAGAATTTAAAATAAACACTTTTGGAGTTTTGAGGGAAATGGAAGAAGAAGAACGAAAAAAAGCCCTCGAGGAACTCTTCGAAGGCGGAACTCCACCCGATGAGTGGCCCGCCGAACACTCGGATTTCATGGTGTTCGGTGGTCCTGGATTGATTCAATTCATCCCCGGGAATGTGGATCCTTCGGCCTACGGGTACCTGGATGCCATCACGGAGGTCAGTTTTTTGAATTTAAAAAATACTGTAGATTTAAAACATTTTTATTATTGGAATTTTTACAAACTTTCAAGATCAAAATGACTGTTAAAAACTTCATAGTAAAAATTGAATTTTTAAAAATTTTTTGGATTAAATTAGATTCATTTTTAGGAAATATCAAGATCAAAATTATTTTTAAAAATTTTGTTTTTTGGATTAAATTAGATTTGTTTTTACGAACTATCAAGATCAAAATTATTGTTAAAAACTTCATAGTAAAAATTGAATTTTTAAAAATTTTTTGGATTAAATTAGATTCATTTTTAGGAAATATCAAGATCAAAATTATTGTTAAAAACTTCATAGCAAAAATTGAATTTTGTTTTTTTGGGTTAAATTAGATTTGTTTTTACAAACTATCAAGATCAAAATGACTGTTAAAAACTTCATAGTAAAAATTGAATTTTTTAAAATTTTTTGGATTAAATTTTACTCTCACTGGTAAATGATCTATTTTTTATTTTTCATAAATGTTCATACTAAGATTTTACATCAGAACTGTCAATTTTAAAAAATTTTCGAACTCGAATTAATTCGGAAGTTTGAAGTCAGTCCAAAGTTGGATTCTGAAGCTTAATTCGAAAATTTTAAATTTAATTTGAAAAATTCAAATTTGTTCGAAAATTTTAAATTTAATTTGAAAAATTCAAATTTGTTTGAAAATTTTAAATTTATTTGAAAAATTTTAATTTTATTTAAAAATTTTAAAATAAATTTAAAAATTTCAATTTTATTTAAAAATTTTTAATTTATTTGAAAATTTCAATTTAATTGGAAAAATTCAATTTTATTTGAAAAATTTTAAATTTATTTAAAAATTTCAATTTAATTTGAAAAATTCAAATTTATTTGAAAATTTTAAATTTATTTGAAAATTAAATTTTGAAGTTTGATTTTGGAATTCTGAAATTGATATTTCTGTTTTACTTTCTTCAGCATTTTTTTATTGTTTTTTTATTTTCCGGGAGATTGGTCAATGATCCGGATTTTCTTTTGTTCTTAATAATTTCCGATTGTGAATTGCAAGGTCAAAACCGAGTGCCCTTGACCAGTCATCGATCGAATGCCGTATCTGCACACCTTTTTGGCCGACTTAGCAACGAGAACGAGATTGCTGTTTTCTCGATGACTGTTTCCTTCATCTCTGTTTTCTTCGTTTCTGTTTTCTTGATGGTCCGAGCGACCTCGGCAAACACTCATCTTTGTCGAAACCGATAGTCTTATTTTCCATCGGAATGTTGCTTTTTCAAGTATTTTTGACCTTTTCCAAATTACGATTACATACAATATTTCAAAACTTTTATTTTGAACTTTTTTATTTTTTAAATTCTTTAATTTTTAAAACTTTTTTATTTTTAAAATTCTTTAACTTTAAAATTTTTAAAACTTTTAAAACTTTCATTTTTTAAATTCTTTAATTTTCAAAACTTTTTTATTTTTAAAATTCCTTAATTTAAAAATTTTTTAAATTTTCATTTTTAAAATTTCTTAATTTTCAAAACTTTCATTTTTAAAATTCTTTAATTTTTTTAATTTTAAAACTTTTTTTTATTATTTTAAATTTCTCAAATTTTTTTAATTTTAAAACTTTTTTTTATTATTTTAAATTTCTCAAATTTCTTTATTTTTTAAATTCTTTAATTTTTTTAAAAAGTTTTGAAAAATTTTCTTTAATTTTTTAAATTTTTTAAATTTTAGGAAGATAGTGACGACTTGAGGTCCCAGTCTTCGGCTTCGGATCACCGATTCAGATCTTCTTCTGCTCAGTCGTCTGTTCGGGCCCCTTCGGCAGACGTGGTGGAGCAAGTCGACTCCAGAATCTCCCAAATTTTAGAAGACGTGCCCGAAGGCGACGAATCGACTCCCATAGCTTCCAGAAGAGAATCGGTTCCGGAAATTTTAAGTGAAGCTTCAGAAAGTCTTCCAGAATCTGAATCTACCGTAATGCACCCAAGAATCACACAAGTAAAACAAGAAAAAAAAGTAAGTTTTATTTTTTTATTTTTGATCAATTTTCACATGACAAATTTTTTCGATCAAAAATAAGGCCAGTTTTATTTTTTTTTAATTTTTGTCTTTTTTACGAAAAAAAAAAATAATTTTCTGAATTTGAGTTAATTACGAAATTTTCCAATATTTCTCATGATGGATTTTTTTTAAAATTTGTGAAGATTTTTTTTAATAAAAAAAGTTAAATTTATATAAAATTAAAATTTTTAGAAGCTTCTGAAATTTTCTAGAAGTTAATGGAAATTTTTTAATTATTTCAGAATTTAGCAAGTTTTGGAACTTTTAGAATTTTTAGGAACTTCTGAAATCTTTGCGAATTTTTGGAAGTTCTTAGAAGCTTTTGAATTCTTTAGAATTTTGTGGAAGATTCTGAAACTTTTTAGAGACATTTAGAAACTTCTGAATTCTTTAAAATTTTGCGAAAAATTCTGAAACTTTTTGAAAACTTTTAAAAACTTTAAAATTTTGTGAGGAATTTTGAAACTTTTTAGAGACATTTAGAAACTTCTGAATTCTTTAGAATTTTGTGGAAGATTCTGAAACTTTTTAAAGACATTTAAAAGCTTCTGAATTCTTTAAAATTTTGTGGAAGATTCTGAAACTTTTTGAAAACTTTTAAAAACTTTAAAATTTTGCGAAGAATTTTGAAACTTTTTAGAGACATTTAGAAACTTCTGAAATCATCTAAAATCAAAGATTCTACAAGTTTCTAAAAATTCGTGTTGAGACAATTTTCAACAAAAATCATTTTTGATTTATAAATAATTTAATAAAAATCGATTCCAGATGTCAGAAGAAAGTAATCTCCAAAATCCCCCGAGATCCGAACTCTTGTCTCCCCCAAGACCGTAAGTCAATTTATTTTTGCAAAAAATCGATTAAAAACTTGAAAATTGTACAATTTTGAAAAAGCAAAAATTCCCCCTGCTGATTCACGATTCAGTCTGTCTCCAGAATTCTGATTTTCAAATAAAATTTGGATTTTTCAAAATAAATTTTGAAAATTATTAAAAAACTTTAAAAATCTTTAAAATTTCGAAAATTTAATTTTTTTCAATAAAATTTTTTAAAAATTTAATTTTTTAAATAAAATTTTGAAAAATTAAATAATTTTCAGAATTTAAAATTTTAGAAAAAAGTTTAAAATTTGAAAATTTTTAAAAATGTTTAAAATTTTAAAATTTTTTAGTAAAATTTTCACTATGATTTAAAAATGAAATTTTTTAGTAAAATTTGAAAATTTTTAACCAATTATTCATTTGTTCATTTTCAACCCCCAGGGGGCCGCTACTTTAAAACAAAGATATTTTAATCGTTTAATCTTTTGTTGCATCTTTGGAGGCAAATTGGATTCTTTTCTTTTTGGGAAACCTGTCGTCCTTGTGCCTAACCTGTTTCGAGTTTCTCTTCCGAAAATCGTTTATGACCGAATTGAAAGGAAAAACTGACTTAACAAAGATCAAAGAGGTTCAGTTACCTTCCGGAATCTGAATCTCAAGACAAACAACCTGAGGGACCCTATGTGGATTCTCGAAAAGGGCCAGAGGCAAGTGTTTGCTCTCCTCCCGAACGAGCTTTCACGAGGACAATTGCCCCATTCTCACCGGTCAACGCCTTTTCGAGAGCGGGAACACTCTGATTAGTCCCATGCTCTAGTTGTGTTTATTCTATTCGGTTCCAATCACTATACGTCAGGTCCTTCACACACAAAATCTCCAGTAAAATTCCGATTATATAGAAAATCTTAAATAAAATTTTATTTATATAAAACTCCTAGCGAAATTCTATTTATATAAAAGATTTTTAAAATTCCGATTATTTATTTATAAAAACTTCTAATAAAATTTTTCTTTTTTATAAAAACAATCCCCAATAAAACTTCGATTATTTATATATAAAAAACTTCTAATAAAATTTTTTTATTTTTATAAAAGTAATTCTTGATAAAAATTTCCGTTCTTTTATATGAAAGTACCCCTACTAAAATTTTAATTATTTAAACAAAAAATTGGGAGAAATAGTCGGTAAAATCGCGCAACATTTGTACGAATTTTGTATTCCTAAAGAAACTTGTTAATGTTGTTTGAATGAAGTACCCTGAGTTTCCGTGCGAGACCGCAATTGTGAGCTCATTTTTTCCTTTAAAAATGAAAAAAAAAACAGGATGAGTAGGAAAAAATGGAAAATGCATGTGAGTGCATGCACTCGCCTTTTTTTTAAGTACACAAGTTCAGTCTTTCCTTTCTTAATGATAAAAATAAATGATTGTTTGGCATTGTATGCACTCGCTCTTAGGCACTCTGAATTCGGTCTTTCTTTTCTTAATGATAAAAATAAATGATTGTTTGGCATTGTATGCACTCGTGCGTGCACTGTTTTCCCTTTTTTCAAGAAAAAAATTAAATAACTGTCCGATTTTCCATGTATCTACTCAAAAGAGAGTCCATGCACTCGCGCGTGTATTTTTTAAGTAACCAGTCTTTTCTAATTTGTAGAAAGGAAAAAATGGTCTTGCACGGAATTTTTTGAATTATAAAAAATTTAAATTTTTTCTTTTTGGACATTTTACGGAAATAATTAAATTTTTACACAAAAATCTGTTCTTTTGACAACTTTGAAATTTTCGAAAATGTTGCAAAAGAAAAAATTAAAATTCTTTTTCGTCACTCGCGAATCGAGCCTTCGACCAAAAATTTTTGTTTTCTCTTCAAATTTTTGTTTCTCTTCAAAATTTTAATGTTCGACAAGAAGGTTAAGGACAGCTTTTGCTCTAAATCGAAATCGATGAAATACTTTATTTTATTCTATTTTACAATAATTACAATTGGATAAAAAATTGTATTTTTTTGATTTTTTAAATTCCCGCGAAAAAATAAAAAATTTAACAATTTTTAACTTTTTTACAATAATTGTAATTTGATAAAAAATTACATTTTTTTGATTTTTTAAATTCCCGCGAAAAAGTAAAAAATTACATTTTTTTGATTTTTTAAATTCCCGCGAAAAAATATAAAATTTAACAACTTTTAATTTTTTTTACAGTAGTTTTAGAAATTCGTGTCGGGATAATTTATTAAATATTTTTGTATTTTTAAAGTGATTTTAATTTTTTTAATTTCTGTGAAAAAATTTAAAATTTTATAATTTTTTAAAAATTTAACAACTTTTATTTTTTTTTAAATTTAAAAATTTATAATTTTTATTTCTTTGAGAAATTTAATTTTTGTAGTTTTTACCGTAATCGTTTCAGAGAAGACGCTCCATCTCCTTCTGTTTCGATTGACTTTGATCGTTCTCGGGATTCCCTTCTGGATCAAAGTATCTGCTCTAATCCTAGAGACGAAACCGGACTTTTAGTGATGGAATCGAAGGACAAAAAAGAAGAAGATATTCAGAATCTGTTGACTCCAGGAGCGGCGGATTCGGAAAATAAACACGATGAAAGTTTTGATTCTGAAGGACTGCCTCCGCCTCCACTGCCTCCGGCACCTCCGCCGGTGGAGACTCCTGGAGTCGAAGCTGTTCCGGAAATTCTGCAGAAGGTGCAGGAGATAGAGACGATGGAACTCGTCAACAAGCCTAATATTCCAGAATCCAAAGAAACTGAAAAAAGTACTGTAGAAACAGAACCTGAAGAAGTCAGATTGGAATCTCCTAAGACTTCTGAAATCCCCAAAGAATCTGAAGATAAAACTCCCAGAGTTCCGGATTCTTTGAAGCCTTCAGAATCCGGCATTTCGGAGAGCTTCAGAAAACCCCCCTCGGATCTGAGTTCTCCGGAAAGACTGTCCTCGTTACTGTACGGCTACAACGGCGGTCTTTCGCCTCTTTACTGGCAAACGAGGAAGCTTTCTCCGGACGAAGGAAACAAGGAGAACACGACTCGATCCTTCTATGCCCTCGGGGACCCTGTCAGATCCGCTTTGACCAGACCAATTGTCAACGAAAGTAGTTACAGTAGTGTTACTGCCCCTAATTACTCTCGAGAAGAAAGAACCTCCTACCAAAGAGAAGTCTACAGTAAGCCCTTCGATGTCGATTTTGATCGCTCCAGCAGAAGACTGGCCAGATACGGTCCTACTTACGCCGATGCCCCCTTGAGCTACAGTACTGCCTTTGATGCCAGAGGTAAGTTGAATTTAAAATAATTGCCGTAGAAATTAGAAAATAAATGTTTTTTAAAAATTAAAACATGAATTTTTTATTTTTTTGGAAATTGGATTTTGAAAAATTTTTTAATTTTCGTAAAATTCTCCAATTTTGAAAGATTTAAAAAAGTTTCAGAATTATCTATTAGATTCTAAAAAATCTATTAAATCTTAAAAAAATTTTTAAATTTGTAAGATTCTGGAAAATTCAAAAAATTTCTGTAAGATTCTCGAATTTTTCAAAATTTATTAGATTTTTAAATTTTTAAAATTTTGGAAAATTCTAAAATATCCTAGAATCTTCGATGAACTTTTCAGAAATTTCAAAATTTTTTATTAGATTCTGGAAAATTCAAAAAATTTCTGTAAGATTCTCGAATTTTTCAAAATTTATTAGATTTTTTTAAAATTTTTTAAATTTGTAAGATTCTGAAAAATTTTAAAAATTTTCACTAAATTTTAAAAAATTTCAAATTTGAAAAAAAAATGAAATTTTTAAATTTAAAAAAATTTCGTAATTTTGCGTATAATTTTTTTTAACTTTTATTCGTCCAAAAATTGGACAGTTGAGTACCTGAATGACTCAACTCTGAAATTCCGGTCTTTTGGGACCGAACTTTATTTTTACTTTTTTGTTGTTTCCTGCACTTGACATTCTTTCCTTTTCTGTCGTTGGAAAGCCTGGCCTCAGGTGACTTGTAAATAAATTTACTTTTTAAATTAATTTTAAAATTTTAATTTTGTATATTGTTAGAAAATCTTTCAGCTCAATGCCTCTGGCAGAGTTGGATTCGTTGCCGGGGAAGCCAGTTTTACGTTTTTCGTTGGTCAGTCCTGCGCGACTAAGCGGTCATTGTCGGATTAAGGAAACTGAGCTCTCTGCATGAGTGTTTTGACAAAAATGTCCGAATATATTTACCGCTCTTTACCTACCAAACAGGATTCGTTTAATTTTCGCTGTGGGACCGGGATTTGCTTTAAAAATTTTCCATTTTTTAAAATATTAAAAAATAAAAACGAAAATTTTCCATTTTTAAAAATATTAAAAATATTAAAAAATAAAGCTGAAAATTTTCCATTTTTAAAAATATTAAAAATATTAAAAAATAAAACCGGAAATTTTCCAATCAGGACTGAAAAAATGAAATTTTTTTTTATTTTCTGATTCTTAATTTAATTATAAAAACGAAAATTTCCTAATAAAATTTAAAAATTGTCTCGCCACGAATTTTTGGAACTTTCCAATCAAGACCAAAAAAATGAAATTTTTTGTTTTTTTATTTTCTGATTCTTAATTTAATTATAAAAACGAAAATTTCCTAATAAAATTTAACAATTATCCCGTCACGAATTTTTGGAACTTTCCAATCAGGACCGAAAAAGTGAAATTTTTCGATCATGTTATTTTTTAAAATTTTAGGAAGATTGATTAGAGTCTAAAACGTTGTTGAACTTTACATGGTGTCCTGTAATCTTATCTGAAGACCTTAAAGAAGAAAATTCACCAAAAATCAGACTCTTTGTTCGGTCGAAAAAACGAAACTTGTTAGAATATCTATTTTTTAACTTTTCAGTTTCAAACCAGATTTGCCGTTTTTGTTGTCCTTGAAAAAGGTCCTAATTTTGGATCCTTATTTTCCTTTTTTCTCAAGGTCCATCGTACAGTTTTACAATCGGCCAAACAACCTCGAAAATTCCAATGTCCTCCGTTGCGGGACACACCTAGTCTTGATTGATTTTTTTTATCTTTTTTGTTTACATCCGAGAAAATTTTTATCGTTGGCAATGATCCTGAACTGTTGTCCTCAAATTTGGACCTTCTAAGTAAACAGGAAAAATAGGCATGAAACCCCCCGATCGGACTGGCTTGTTTGTCGAAGAAATACGATTTTCGCAAAGAGGGATCGTTACCCTCCTCTGACACTGTTGTCCTTTCAAGTGGCCCGAAATTTGGGTAAAAATTCATTTCTTTAAAATTACAGTTCTCTTTAAGCTTCTAGAATCCAGAATTTCATAAAAATCTTATGTAAATTTTTCGAAATTTTCCAGAATTTTATAGAAATTTGAAACTTCCCAGAATTATATAAAAATTTGAAATTTTCCAGAATTTTATAGAAATTTGAAATTTTCCAGAATTATATAAAAATTTGGAATTTTTTAGAATTTTATAGAAATTTGAAATTTCCCAGAATTATAAAGAAATTTGAAATTTTCCAGAATTATATAGAAATTTGAAATTTTCCAGAACTATAAAAAATTTGAAATTTACCAGAATTATATAAAAATTTAAAAGTTACCAGAATTATAAAAAAATTTAAAATTTTTCAGAATTTTATAGAAATTTGAAATTCTTCAGAATTATAAAGAAATTTAAAATTTTTCAGAATTTTATAGAAATTTGAAATTTTACAAAAATGTTAAAAATTTTATGTAAATTTTTCGAAATTTTGAAATTTTATGCAAATTTTTAGGGTTTTATAGGAGCTTTTAGAATCCATCAGAATCTTTCAAAATTTTATTTTTTAAAAGTTAAAAAATTCGTTTTTGAGATAATTTTGTTTTTTAAATTTTATGATTTATTTAATTACTGTAGGATCGAATTTCATCCAACTTGGAGGATTGGCTTTTGTCCACGTTTTCGTTTTTGAAATGAGTCATTTCTGTCTTGAGATTTCCAACAAAAGAAATTTAAAATTTTTCCGTTTTGATTTAAATTCGTCAAAATTCATTTAAATGAAAGAAACGCGTTTATCTTGATCCATTTTAATTTATTAAAAATAAAAATGATTAAAAACGGAAATTTTGCAGATCCTTCGATGGACGTTCCTCCAAGTGAAGCCCCGCCACCTCCGCCGACCCTTCCAACGACCCAAAGAGTGAGTTCCGAGTTTAAACTTTGTTGTTCAAGTCCAGTTCATCAAAGCAAACAGATCTCGAAGAATTTTCTCGAGTTTTCGTTTCCGCAATGGAATGCGATTTTATATTTCTCCGTTTTAACGTTTATCCCGCGCTGAGCAGGGTTCAGTTATATGTTAATCCGATGTGCCTTCTTTGATGATGTGTCGCAAGAGTCTGACGTAACAACGAACTCCTCGGCGGGGATCGAACTTAGGTTTCTTGCGTGACAGTCACTGATTCTGACCACTAAACTACTAGGAAACCGTCAGAGCGACATAATTTACTTTATGAAAGATGTAATTTACTTGATTAAGAATCGAACTCAGGTTTCTTAAATGACAGTCATTGATTCTGACCACTAAACTACTAAGAAAAAACCTAATTTTTTTTATATTCCTCTCATTCTTGACTATTATGGATTTAGACGTGATTTATATTTTTCCTCTGGATTTGATTCCTAAAATATTCTTCCACAATAAGGCTATTTTAGAATGAAAATTTAAAAAGCAAAAAAATTCAATTATAAAACTTCACATTGACCTTGATCAGATTTCTGATTTGGTTTTGGCGCCAATTTCGGTTCGGATTAGGAAAAAATAAAGTTACCGTTATCTTCAAAAATTTTCGTGGTGAGAACCAATTTAAAATTTTTAAAATTTTTTGATTTAATTTTAATTCGTATTGGTAAATGATCAAATTTAATTTAAAAAATCAAGGATTTTCGTGGTGAAAATTAATTTTAATTTTTTTTAATTTTTAAAATTCTACTATCCCTGACGACTGACCAATTTTATCATTATCATCAGGAATTTTCGCGGCAGGAGTTGTCCGATTCTTGGTCATCCGGCTTCCTGCTGTGCCACGTTGACCAGTTTTTCCTTTCCGATGAAATGTATTCTTTTGAAGGAATCGGCTGTACGACATTTGTTCCTCTCTGTTTCGCAAGATTTATCTCATTTATTTCATTTATTTTTATATTAATTTTTCTATAATTAAATTAACTAGATATCTTAATTAAGAAAAAATTGATTTAAAAAAAGAATTTCGAAAATAGGAAGAATCAAAGAATTGTACAACAGTTGCTCCCTCTCTGTTTCGCAATATTTATCTCATTTGTTTTTATATTAATTTTTTATAATGAAATTAACTAAATACTTCAGTTAAGTAAGAGAAATAATATAAAAACGAAATAAATGAGATAAATATTGCGAAATAGAGAAGGGTAACTGTCGTACAGTTCTTTGATTCTTCCTAATTTCGAAATTCTTTTTTTAAATTACTTTTTTTAATAATTAAATTACTTCAATATCTCAGTTAAGTAAGAAAAGTGGTTTAAAAAAAATAATTTCGAAATTCTTTTTTTTAAATTACTTTTTTTAATAATTAAATTACTTCAATATCTCAGTTAAGTAAGAAAAGTGGTTTAAAAAAGACAATTTCGAAATTAGGGAAAGTCGAAAAGGACCAAATGCCGCTGGGGACAACTGTCGTACAGCCGTATTCTTTTTAAAAAATCTCCGTTCCTTGGCAAAAATAGTATTGTTTGAAATTCGTAAAGTCATTCAACCACGAATTCCATAATGGTTGTTACCGCTGAAAAAGCAAAGAACGAAACAGAATCTGATTCACGGCACTCCCCCGATGAAAAATAATTTCAATAAACTTTAATTTTGGCCTTGTTCGATAAGAGTCCCATACATGTTGGTCAGTGACTGATAGTATTAAATTAGGATTTTCCGAGAAAAAAACTAAAAAAAATAAAAAAAGAAAATTAACGTTTTTAATTATATAATTTTGGTCCCGACACGAAAACTAAATTTTCAATATTTAAATCACTATCCTTAATTATCAAATTCTGGTCCCGACACGAATTTCTAATTTTTTGAATAATTTTTAAATTAATTTTTTTTTAATTTTTAAATAATTTTTACTTTTTTTTTAATTTTTACTTTTTTTAAAATTTTTTGAATAATTTTTATTTTTTTTAATTTCTAAATAATTTTTAAATTTTTAAAATAATCTTTATTTTTTAAATTTTTTTTATTTTCAAATTTTTTAAATTTTTAAATTTTTTAAATTTTCGAATTTTTTTATTTTTGTTTAATTCACAAAAGAAGATTTAATTTTCTTCTCCGATAAAAAAGTTCGTGAAAAAATAATAAATTTGAGCCGATTTATCATGTTTGATTTTCATGAATCAGCGTTCGTGTCGAGATTAAAGTTCAATAATCAAATTATTTCTTTATTTTTTTAAATAAGTTTAAAAAAAACGAATTTATTCAAATTTTGTCCCGACACGAAAAATAATTTATTTTCTAAATTTTGAACAATTTTTAAAAAATACAGTAAATAAAAGAAAATTCATTAAAAAATGAATTTAAATTTGTTTGTAATTTATATAAATTGGTTTTCGTGACGAGATAAGCAAATTTATACTTTTTTGATATATATTAAATAGAAAAAGTTTATTTTAAATTATAAAAGTTTATTTTAAATTATAATTTATAATTTATATAAATCGGTTTTCTCGTTAGGACCAAAATTAGACGGTCATTAATATTCTTTTTAAAGTTTTGTTAAGAATAAATTTATACTTTTTTGATATATACTAAATAGAAAAAATTTATTTTAAATTATAATTTATATAAATCGGTTTTCTCGTTAGGACCAAAATTAGACGGTCATTAATATTTTTTAATTTATTATATAAAAATAAATTTATACTTTTTTGATATATACTAAATAGAAAAAATTTATTTTATTTATAAAAGTTTATTTTAAATTATAATTCATATAAAGCGGTTTTCTCGTTAGGACCAAGGTTGGATAGTCACTGATGTTAAGTTGTTAATTGACTTTACTGGTCCGTTGCCGAGTCAAAGGTCATCTGATTTTTGAGCATGGCTGACTTGAAGACGATAAACAGCTTAAGATTCCGTGTCTTGACCATTTATTCCGAAAATAAAACGTCCTTGACTCGGAGGATTTTCCCATTTAAAAAGATTTTTTCCATCGAGAAAAATCGATTTGACGGAACAGTGTTCTGTCCTTGCGCAGAGGTTTGACCTGCCAGCTGTCCCATGATTTTCGATTTTCGGAGGTCGGTCACTTTTATTTTGGACCGCGTTATTTGACCGGTCACCTTGGCTTTGCGATTGTTTTGGAGTACATACCAAATATGTCCGTATCATTTGTTTTCCAGTTGCCTCAGAATTGCGCGAATCGTCAAGTCTGTTTGTCTTGCCCTAAGCGTCGAGGAACCGCGGTGGCTTTATTGACAAGGTAGCTAACTTGCATTGTTTGTTATTTGCAGAGTTTACTTCAGGTTCCAAGATTGTTATTCCCCTTGGCCACTTTCTATTTTAAATTTGTTCAAAGTCAAAATTTTATTTTCATTGATCTTTGTTTTTCAAAACAAAAAATTTCGAAAATGATTCTCGAAACGAAAATTTTAATGATTTTCTTTTCTCGAAACGAAAATTTTAATGATTTTTTTCTTAAAACGAAAATTTTAATGATTTTTTTTCTCGAAACGAAAAATTTTTAAAATGATTCTCGAAGCGAAAATTTTAATGATTTTTTTTCTCGAAACGAAAAATTTTTAAAATGATTCTCGAAACGAAAATTTTTTGTGAAGATTATTTAAAATTTAAATTTCTTTCAGAAAACTTTTTTCCAAGGTCGTTTTTTCTGTTTAATCTGAAAGAATAAGTTAATTGTTTTTTGGAATTTTCCTGGATTACGATCTTAAGATAGGATGAAAGAATATCATTCAAAATTTTTCAAAATTGTATAAAAATTCTCATTTTGGGTCTTAATTAGAAAGTTTTTATTTTGGGTCTAAACTGGAAAGTTTTTATTTTGAGTCTTAACCGGAAAATTCTCATTTTGGGTCTTAACCGGAAAGTTTTAAAACATCAAGACGGTTTTCCTCAATTTTATAGCAAACATTTCACTTTTTTACAGTAGTGTAATTTTAGAACCTTTCAGAATTAAGTAAACACAAATTTCACAATGTTCGGTCTCAAGTGGAAAGCTTTAGAAATTCGTGTCGAAACCACTTTATTCAAAATTTTTCACAATTAAATAAATATTTTGTATTTTTCGGTCCTGAGTGGAAAATCCAAAAATTCGTTTCGAGATAATTTTTTTGGATTTTTTGAAAACTTTTTTTTATTTTTTTTTTGTTCCAATTATTTCAGCAGAAAATAATGATAACGATCCCCTGCAATCTATGAAAATAAAAAAATAAAAGTTTTTATTGTTTTTCTCAACTTCTGCTTTCCCTTTTTATTTGTTTGAGGACTAAGGAACAATAAGAAATCACGGAATCACAGAAACGTGTCATCAATTCAAAACTTGGATAAACATTTGAACTCTTGATCGAGATCTTAGCACTCTGGTGTCTAGCAACAGCTTACTGTAACTGTGACTGAAATTCTAAAGATTTATAATTTTTGGAAAATTTTTGAATTTTAAAATTTTATAATTTTTGGAAGATTTTAGGTTTTTCTAGAGTCCAGTAAGATTTTGAAATTTTCTAGAATCTTCCAGAATTTCTGAAACCTAATATTTCTAAAAATTTTAAATTTACTTCGAAAAAAATTAAATTTTTTAAATTTTAAATTTATCATATTTTGCCGAACCGTTTTTCAAAGAACAATTGCATTTGACTAGATCAAAACACAACAGTTAACCTATGCTTAATCTGTCATCTTGCGGTTCACAACACACTTGTCTTTAAATTTATATTTTTTAAATTTTAAATTTTATATTTTTAAATTTTAAACTTCTTTAAATTTATATTTTTGTAGACCTACGCAGAATCCACCGGTTATCGAACAGACGCGGATACTTCGCGAGATGATTTAATGTCGGACGGAGGAAGAAGATCTCGTGCAACTATTCGAGAGATCCCTGTTCAACGTTCACAATCAGCCTTCAGTTATTCCCGTGCTCCAACAACAAACGGTAGCATTATGGATATTAAAACAATTGGAGCCGGAGGAACTGGTTGGACCACTGTTCGACATGATTCCGCCGCCCCCGGGGAGGAGTACTACAGAAGAGAGGCAAGTATTCGTTGTTTGTCGAAAAGTTTTATTTTTATTTTTTTGAAAGACGGTTCCAACTTTGTTTTTCGTTTCTGAACTTTTAAAACTGCATCATGAGCACGGTTAAGTTTTCGAAGTTTAAAGAATTTTTCTTTTTTAAAATCATAAAAATTTTATTTTTTTTTAAATTACAAAACCTTAATTTTTTACTTTTTTTAAAATCATAAAAATTTAATGTTTTTTTAAAATTACAAAACTTTAATTTTTTTACTTTTTTAAAATCGTAAAAATTTAAAACTTTACAATATTTTAGAACTATTTAAAAATTCTAAAACCTTTAAAAATTAAAAATTCCCAAATCATTTATTATCCAAAATTAAATCTAATTCCCTATTTCCAGGTCATGACAAGAACCCTCGTAACTCGCTCTACAGAAGCCCTATCTCAACCTCCTCCATTGAGCCGTTCACCGGTGGATGTTTATCGTTATTTACCAGAACCTCGAGATGAAATAACAGAAGAGTACATAACAAAATATTCTCGTTCTGTTGAAGAAGAAGAAAGACGAATTCGTGAAAATCAAGAACGTCGTCGATTAGAAGAAGAAGAACGTCGACGTCGAGAAGACGAAATTCGTCGTAGATTTGAACAAGAAGAAAATGCTCGACTTGAAAGAATCCGTCGTGAAATGGAAAAAATGGAAAAAGAAATAGAAGAAAAAACAATCATGAGAGAAAGAATTGAAAGAGACAAGATCGAAAGAGAAAGACTCGAAAGAGAAGAAGCCGAAAGACGAAGACGAGCAGAATGGGAAAGATTAGAAAACGAAAGAAGAGCACGTGAAGAAGCCGAATTAGCTAGAAAACGTGAAATAGAAAGACTTGAAAAAGAAAGATTAGAAAGAGAACGTCTTGAAGCAGAACGACTCGAGAGGGAAAGACTGGCCAGAGAGAGGGCTGAACTTGAGAGATTAGAAATGGAAAGAATCGAGAGGGAAAGGATCGAGAGAGAAAGATTAGAAATAGAAAGACTAGAAATAGAAAGAATTGAAAGAATAAAACGAGAACAAATAGAAAGAGAAAGAAGAGAACGTGAACGTGAAAGATTAGAGAGAGAAAGATTAGAACAGGAAAGACTTGAAGCAGAAAGATTAGAACGTGAAAGATTGGAACGAGAAAGACTTGAAAGAGAACTTATTGAACAACAAAGACGAGAAGCAGAACAAAGAGAAAGAGAAAGAAGAGAAGACGAAATGAGAGAAATGAGAAGACGAGAACAAGAAGCGCGTGAGAGAGATCTAATTGCTCAAGCAGAAAGAGAAGCTCAAGAAAGAGAAAGAAAAAGAAGACTTCAAGAACAATTTGAAAAAGAAAGGATTGAAGCATTGAGAAGAGAACAAGAAAAATTAGAACGTGAAAGACAAGAAGCAGAAAGACGTGAACGTGAAAGAGCGGAAGAAGAAAGAAGAGAAAGAGAACTTTTGGCTGCGAAAGAAGCAGCAAGAATTAGAAGAGAAAAAGAAAGAATTGAAGAAGAACAAAGAGAACGTGAAAGACAAGAACAGGAAAGACTGGAAAGAGAAAAAAGAGAAAGGGAAAGACGAGAAGCTATGGAACGAGAACGGCAACGTAGACTCGAAGAACAGAGAGAAAAAGATGCCATTAATGAACTTGAAAGAATCGCTGCTGAAAGAAGAGCTCAAAGAGAACAAGAAGAAAGATTAGCTCGAGAAAGAGAAGTCCTGGATAGAGAAGCAGAGAGATTAAGGGAGCAAGAGAGGATTGAAGCTGAAAGAAGAGAAAGAGAACGGTGAGATTTCGAAAATAATGTCGGGGAATATTATGTAATTTCCCTGACTAGTTATAACAACAACATTAAAAGAGGATATATCGATTATTAAGAATATAACTGGATATTAGAAATTATTGTTTTTTTGGGTTTTTCTGACTAGAGTTAATATTGAAAAATAAGAAATATATCAATTATAATCAAAACTGTAAAATTCGAGTTCGGATTTAGAAAAATTTTAATTCAAATCAAATTAAATGAATTAAAAGTTTAAAAAAATGAAAAAAGTAAAAAATCTCGAAAATAATTGATGTATTTTTGACGCAAATAGATTGTTAGGTTATGTTAGAGTGATTTCAATTTGCGCTGGAAAATGAATCAATTTATCATAATCAGGGATTTTCGTGGCGAGAGTTGATTATTCTGTTTCGATTTCTCTCCATGCAAAATTTGACTCGCACTGGTAAATTAACCAATCTTTTGCAATTTTCAGGGATTTTCGTGGTGGGAGTTGATTATTCTTTTTCGATTTCTCTCCATGCAAAATTTGACTCGCACTGGTAAATTAACCAATCTTTTGCGATTTTCAGGGATTTTCGTGGCGAGAGTTAACTTTCTTTAAAATCATTTTTTGCTCTGATTTTAATCATATTTAAAAAAATATAAAATTATTTTAATTATTTAGAATTTTCATGGTATGAATTTATTTAATTTTTTGCGCTGATTTTTAATTATATTTAAAAAAGTGAAATTACTTTGATTATTAGGGATTTTTGTGATAGAAATCAAATTTTACTTTTTAATAATAAATAAATGATGAAATTTTTGCAGTTTGGAAGAAGAAAGACGTCTGGCGGAACTGAAGGAACAAGAAAGGAAAAACGCCGCTCAGAGGGACGCGGAGAGACGAGAAGCAGCCGACAGAGAAGCCGCCAGAAGACGTGACGATCGCCGAAGTCGAGACAGACTTGACCAGATTGTCAGAGAGCGAGAGGACAGAGAAAAATGGGAACTTGAGAGAAAACGGCTTCTGGCTGAAAAAGAAGCCGCGGAGAGGAAGAAGAAGGACCTGACCAGTCGCGAGACCCTCGAGCGTCTCACCAGGAAACCCTACTACTCCAGAGAAAACCTCAGTCTTCCTGAAGTCACAAAGGTAGGTCTAGTTTCATCAACTACATAAAATCAGATAATTTCGAAATTTAATAAAATCAGATAATTTCAAAATTTAATAAAATCAGATAATTTCGAAATTTAATGAAATTAAATAATTTCGAAATTTAATGAAATTTTTTGAAAATTTCTAAAATTATTTCACATTGGAAATTTATAAAATTTAATTTTCAGGTTGAACGACAGGTTATTGAGAGAGTTGATCGGACCTTGTACACCTCGGATGGAACCCCCATCACGACGACGAGTTACTACACAGGTGGGGGTAGTAGTGTCAATCCCCCGATAGAACACATTTCTGACGACTTGGGGGCTCGAGACAGATTGTTCCAATCCAGAAACGACGATTTACGGTCTTCCAATCGAGCGAGCAGATACAGAAGCCGAGTGGACAGGACTCAAGCTCGTCGAGATTTCTTTTCTGCCGATTCCAGTCAGAACGGTGAGAGTATTGATTTATGACCGTAATTTTGCACTTGTATTTACTAACATCACGAGATCCATCGTGTGGAGACAGCCTTGAATTCCGTTCTTTCCTTCTCGAGTCTGGTCCTTCTGTCTATCACAAAAGCATACGGTACAAAAATGGCCATTTTCGAAAATTTTTTTAATGAAAATTTCGAAAATTTTTAGAATTTTTTAATTCAGATATTTTTAAAATTATTGAATTTCGAAAATGTTTTAAATTTCAGAATTTTGGGGAGTTTTAGAAATTTCTAGAGGATTCTGGAGAGATTGTGAAAGTTTTATGGAGTTTCAGAAGACCTCGAGAGCTTTTCTGAGATTCTGGAATTTCGAAGACTTTTGAAAATTTTTAAATTTGTTTAATTTTAGAAGAATTCAGAATTTTTTTGAAATTTTAAAAATTTAGAAAATTTTTGGACGATTTCAGAAATTTTTCCAGGATTCTGGAAACTTCAAAAAAAAGTTTCTTCGAAATTTTGGAAGACTGAAAATTTTCCAAGAATTCTGAAAACTTCCAGAATCTTCTTTGAAATTCAAAAATATTCTAGAATTTTGGGGGACTTCGAAAGCTTCTGTAAAATTCCAAAAATTTTTAAAGAATTCTACTTTCGGAATCTTCCAAAAATTCCTATTTTGAAATTTCCCAGAATTTTTGGTTTTTTAAATTTAAATTTTATAAAATTCTAGAAATTTGAACCAAATTACAGTTACCCCAAAGGACAGACTCGAGTCGAAAGAAGTACACTAACAGCAGCATAGTATACTGTAGCTTTTCCTCCGTGATTTTCTGCTTATTTCGAGTGCCAGCTTTTCCGAATTTTCAAAGATTTCAGTGTTATGTGAAAACTGTCCACTGCCAAACTACTGTACTTTTGATTGTAATTTGTGAAAGTTTTTTCCTTTTTTTCGTTTTTTGAATAAAGCTGCATTTGTGAAAGTTGAAATAGGCAAAGTCACCACACTATGGGGTCACACTTACAGTAATCATAACAAATAACAAAAATTGAAAAAAATTGGTTTTTAGATCCATTCGAGAGATTGAGGAAATCCAATGAGGACTTGACGAGGAGACTGGAGTACAGGGGACCTTTGTTGAATAAGTTCAATTCCGGCGAATTCAGCAACAGACTCGTCGGATCCAGCGACGTCGATTCGGGGTACCCTAGGGTTGGACCGAGTCCCTACGACAAGGTTAGTCCTTTTGGTCTTTTGGACTGTAGTTGCTTGGAGCACAGTTTGAAGTGGAGTTCGGAGCTTTTGAAAGACCTCCCTCGAGTACCGTAACCTTGCCTAAACCCCGGATTTCGACTCGGTTACAGTATGTGTTGTAGTTTCTGCAGTGGATATTCGGATTTGATTCTTTGTTTTTCGTAAATCGTCTTCTAAAAAAAGAAACAGGGAAGTGGAAAAGTCGATATGTCGGACATCAATATTTGGATTAACTTTTCTGCGAAAATTAATTCGTTTCGTGTATTATGAAATACATATTCAGAGTTGCTTGACTTTTTTATTAAATACTCTTCTGGAGCGAGAAATGTAAACTTTCGCATATCATCTATTCAAAAAACATAAACGAATTCGCTTATTTCTTGAGCGAACTTTTGGTGATCTTTGAAACGCTCGTTTTCTATTAAAAATTAAGCAATTTTAATTATTATTCTTTAATTAGATGTATTTTTAATATTGATTATAATTATATAATTATTTTTCCGAGAAAAATGAAAAAACAAACGAATTCGTTTATTTCTTGAGCGAACTTTTGGTGATCTTTGAAGCGTTCGTTTTCTGTTAAAATTTAAGCAATTTTAATTATTACTTTTTAATCAGATGTATTTTTAACGTTGATTACAGATATCTGATTTACTTTTCAAAAAGGTATTCAAAAAAACGGAAAACATAAACGAATTCGTTTATTTCTTGAGCGAACTTTTGGTGATTTATCTTTGAAGCGTTCGTTTTCTGTTAAAATTTAATCAATTTTAATTATTATTTTTTAATTAGATGTATTTTTAATATTGATTATAATTATATAATTATTTTTTGAAAATGGTAATTGAAAATTTGTAAAAACTTAACCCTAAATTTTCGGATTTTTTGCTCCAGAAATATCTTCAGCAAAATTGATCCACAAATGTTGAACATACTTTTGTCGAAATTCCGAATTTGGTAAAGTTGCTTCTCTCGTAGGGGTCTACAGTACACCCACGAACCCTTTGTTGAAGACTTGAGGAACATTACAGTACTCTGTGCTGCGTGTTATCGAAGTTGGAAGTCGAATTTTGAGATTTTTGTGTTGAAAAACATTTATGAATTTTTTAATTTTAAAAATCTATTTCATCTAAATCGACGGTTGAAATTTAGCTAGATTTTTCTAATTCAAACATGATTCATAAGTTGTATCTTAACACAAAAAAATCCAAATTTTAACTTTGAGCTCTGACTGTTGACTTTGATAAAGGAGTTTGTTTAAAATATGCAAGGCTTACATGGTGCTTTTCTGGAACCCCCTCTCCCTGTAAGTCTTACATATTTTAGACAAGCTCCGTAATACGGTGCTTTGTATTATCGAAATTGGAACTCAAGGTTTAAGATCGAAATTCTGATTTTTCGTGTTAAGACATGATTCAAGTCACATTGTGATTCGGGAAATCCAGATATCCACTTTTGTCAACTTAAGTGGGAGAATATTTTATAGTAAAAGAAATTCATAAATGTGTCTTGAGACGGAAAATCAGAATTTCGACCTTTAACCTTGAGTTCCAATTTTGAAACGAAGCACTGTTGTCCGTGTTATCGAAATCGGAACTCAGAATTTAAGATCGAAATTCTAATTTTTCGTGTTAAGACACACCTATGAATGTCTTTTACTGTAAAATATTCTCCCACTTAAGTTGACGAAATTGGATATCTGGATTTCCCGAATCACAATGTGACTTGAATCATGTCTTGAGACGAAAAATCAGAATTTCGACCTTTAACTTTGAATTTCAACTTTGATGAAACGAAGCACTGTTGTTGATGTTTGTTTCTCAAGAAACTTCATTTTATTTTTGTCCATGGATTTTTGTAGATATTTGTAAATTCACCTTTTTTTCCTTCTGCAGGAATTTCGTCGTCTGTATGAGAAGGCAGAAAGGCAACTTGCGCACTACCGTAATCGCACGCACTCTGCTCCTCGATCGAGGAATTATTCTGAAGGCGGCTTTCTGGATTCATCCCAGTGGTCAAGTATCACTGATCGGCCGGTAAGCTAGATTGTCCCTTCTTTGATCTTCACCTGTGTGTTGTCTGCCATCGCTTAAACCCCTAATCCAGCTACTAACTCAAGAATAAACCAAGCATCAGTCGTGTCAGGACCAGTACTCGAGAAATATTTTCAAAAAAGTAAAATTTAACTAGTTAATAACAATCATTAGTCCCGTCACGAAAATAGCGAATTAAAAGTTATTTATTTTACGATCAGTACTCGAGAAATACCTTCAAAAAAGTAAAATATAACTAGTTAATAACAATCATTAGTCCCGTCACGAAAATAGCAAATTAAAAGTTATTCGTGTCAGGACCAGTACTCGAGAAATACCTTCAAAAAAATAAAATATAACTAGTTAATAACAATCACTAATCCCGTCACGAAAATAGCGAATTAAAAGTTATTTATTTTACGATCAGTAATGGAAAAATAAATATTATTCGTGTCGGGACTGGTGATTTAAATTTGTAAAATAAAAAATTTCCAGTCCTACCGCGAATGATTTTTGATTTTTTTTTATTTTTTTTTTATTTTTATTTTTTTTCTTTTTTTTTCTTTTTTAACATGAGTGCTGTGCTTCAACTACTGTTATAATTGGCTTTTGGCTAGATTAATTGGGGATTTTTAATTTTTATATTTTTATATATTTTATATTTATTAATTTTTTTATTTATTAAGTTTTTCCAGATTGAAACAGATGATATTCATCGATCCAAGTCCGTTTTGGACTACAACACGAGTGTTCAACAGGAAACGAGCACCAGACGAGGATGGTATTCCCCCAGGGCCGAAGGGAACCACACTAGATCCAAATCCGCGGATATGTTAATGGATCAAAAGTAAGTTTAAAAATAATTTTAAAAAATTCATAAATAATTTAAATAATTTCTAAAATAATTTTAAAAAATTCATAAATAATTTAAATAATTTTAAAAAATTCATAAATAATTTAAATAATTTCTAAAATAATTTAAATAACTTCTTAAATAATTTTAAAAGTTTTAAAAATAATTTAAATGAATTTTAAAAACTTTTTAAATAATTTAAATAATTTCTAAAAATTTATATATAATTTTTGGAATTTCCACAAAAAATTAAATTTCATAAAAATAAAAAATTTTTCGATTTTTAACTTTCTTAATTTTTTGATTTTTTACTTATAATTTTCTTGAATTTTAATTTTTTTAATTTTTTACTTTTAATTTTTTTGATTTTTTACTTTTAATTTTTTTTAATTTTAAATTTTTCGATTTTTTTGTAAAATTTTGAAATTTATTTTCAGGGCTCGTGAAGATTCTGCAGCTCCGGAAAACGAGCTCCAAAAACAGGGAACGGATCAAATTAGTGAACATGAGTTGAGATTCCGGAAATCCGTCGAAAAAATGCATGTGCCTGATTGGTACAGAGATTACAGTACTCGTCAACAACAAAAATATGATTTTTCATCAAATAATCAAAAATATGATTATTTATCAAGTAATCAAAAATATGATTTTCCGTCTTCAACGACTTCGCAGAGATACGATCTGCCCCCGACCCAACCTTGGTCCTACACAAATCCCCCGTTGAGTCAGAAACAAACCCCGACTTCCCCGCCGGTAGGTGGAATATCGTTCCCCACTGGCATGTTCGATAAGTACAAGGACGAAATCGAGGACATGCGACGATCACGCACCTCCCTGCACCAGATCGGCCATCCGACGACTCCCCAGGAGCACACCAAGGTCTGTGTGTTGTAACTCCCCTTCTCGTGGTTGTACGGTAGTTCTTGCCCTGAGGCATTTGGTCCTTAATTCCACAAAATTAATTTTTTTTTTCATTTTTAGAGAAATTTTATTAATTTCTAAAATTATTTAATACAGTAATCAAGTACTAAAAACATCGATTTAAAAGAAAAAAATCGATGCCCTGCGGCATTTGGTTCCTAATTGCCATAATATTAGATTTTTTGTTTTAAAATCGATTTTCGATCACTGAATAAGTCAAAAATGACAATCATGACTAAAATGACTGGTCTAAAAAACTTTCGAAATCAAAAAGAAGGTCCTTAACAATCTAACATAAGTTATTTTTTCGTTTTAAAACCAATTTTCGACTCCTAAAATAGCTCAATATGGTAATTAAGTAAGTAAAAAGTTTGAAAACAGTATAAATCAAAAAAGATCAAGTAATCAAAAAGGAGATAAATACCCTAAGGGAATTAAGTACTCTAAAAAGATTCAATACCCTAAAGGAATTAAGTACTCTAAGAAGATTCAATACCCTAAGGGAATTAAGTACTCTAAGAAGAATCAATACCCTAAGGGAGTTAACTACTCTAAAAAAAGTTAAATACCCTAAGGGAATCGACTACTCTGAAGAGAACCAAATACCTTAAGGGCACTAAATATTCTAAGAAGATTCAATACCCTAAGGGAATTAAGTATTCTAAAAAGAACCAAATACCTTAAGGGCACTAAATATTCTAAAAAAGTTAAATACCCTGAGGAAACTAATTACCCTAAAGGAGACTAAATACCCTAAGGGCATTGGACGTCTTAAGGATGTTGAATACCCTTAGGGACCAAATACCCCAGGAAGCAACTGCCGTACAGCCTCTTTTTTCTCCTTTATCTGATTGTAACTGTCCTACCCCTGACTTCCCGAACCCCCTAGGTGGTTCTTTGGTTTCTTCCATCTGGCACATATCTTCCCTTGCTTTGTTTTTTATTTTTTCCCGAAAAACTGTTGTACAGTAAAATTATTGTCAAATTTTTTATAATAAATTTATGGGTTTTTTTCGAAAATTGGAAATAGGAGGCACCCTGGGGTCACCACTTACGTCACCAGACACATCACTCGTTACTTCAAAATTAATTTTTTTTTAAATTTAAAAATTAATTTTTTTTTAAAATTTAAAAATTAATTTTTTTTAATTTCAAAATTAATTTTTTTAAATTTAAAAATTAATTTTTTTTAAATTTAAAAATTAATTTTTTTTTAAATTTAAAAATTAATTTTTTTTTAATTTAAAAATTAATTTTTTTTTAAATTTAAAAATTAATTTTTTTTTTAATTTAAAATTTTTTAAAATTGAAGAAATTCGTTTTGAGACAATGTTGTGAAAAATTTGTTTTTAATTTTTTACAGTAATGACGGTAAATTGTGTAAGTTGTATAATAGTAATTCCTGTTATATTTTACCAAAGTTGACAGTCAAAGTTCAAGGTGGAAATGTGGACTTTTCGTGCTAAGACAACACTTGAAGATTTTTTCGTTTAAAAAAGTTTTGATTAAATTTATAGAATTTCATATCTGGATTGTTTAAATCGAAGTTTATAGTCAAAGTTCAATTTTAAAGTTAATAGTCAAAGTTCGACTTCAAAGTTAATAGTTAATAGTTAATAGTTAATAGTTAATAGTTAAAGTTCAATTTCAAAGTTAATAGTCAAAATTCAATTTCAAAGTTAATAGTCAAAGTTTGACTTCAAAGTTGATAGTCAAAGTTCAACTTCGAAGTTAATAGTCAAAATTCGACTTCAAAGTTGATAGTCAAAGTTCAATTTCAAAGTTAATAGTCAAAATTCAATTTCAAAGTTGATAGTCAAAGTTCAAGATCGAAATTTGGACTTTCGATTTCAAGATTCATGAGTAGAACTGTCGAATTTTAAACTTTCGAACTGAATTTCGAGTTGATTTTGGGCTAAATTTAAATCGATTTTAAACCATCTCAAGTCCAAAAATCGAAAGCATCGATTTCAAATTTAAAAGTTTGAGTTTGAAATTTCAAAGGTCCTGATTGAAACTGAATTGGATCAATTCGAAAATCAAAAAATTCGAATCGAAAAATTTCAATTTTAATTTATTTTTAATTAAAAAGTTCAAATTTTGATTACTTCGATTTTTGAATTTTAATTAATTCGAAATTTGTCCGAAAATCGAAAATTTTGTTCAAAAGTCATTTTTGATTCCAAAATTCTATAATATTAAAAAACTTTTTTGAATAAATAAAATTTATGTTTTAACAAAAAAATTTTTATTTTGAATTTTGATTGTTAATTTTTATAAAAACAGAAATTTTGAAACAAAAATCTGTTTTCCGTCGGTTCTACGACGATCGTTTTTTACAGTATTTGATTTTTATTTTTTTTTTCGATTTTTACTGATTTCGAAATTCTTTTTAAATTTATTTTTGTTATTTAATTAAAATATTAATTTAATTATTAAAAATTAATATAAAAATTAATATAAAAATTAATATAAAAATTAATATAAAAATAAATATAAAAATAAATGAGGTAAATATTGCGAAACGGAGAGGGAGCAACTGTTGTACAATTCTTTGATTCTTCCTATTTTCGAAATTCTTTTTTTAAATCACTTTTTTCTTAATTAAGATATCTAGTTAATTTAATTATAGAAAAATTAATATAAAAACGAAATAAATGGGATAAATATTGCGAAATAGAGGAGTAACTGTCGTACAATCCCTGCCATCACTGTTGATCCTATCGCACCAGCTGTCGCTTCTTCGTTCTTGGTCCATGTCCCTCACTATTTCTCGAAGTACTCGAGAAATTTAAACACTTGCTTTTTTCACAATTTTTTTGAAGGATTTTGGACGCAGCAGTGCAGATCCGCTCTCGAACATCCCTCCTGAAACCGCTACAATCACCAGAGAATTTTCGCAAGAGGTTTGGTTTTGAAATTTTTTCAGTTTTTTAAATTTTAATTTTAAATTTTCTAAAATTTTTCAGTTTTTTTTAATTTTAATTTTAAATTTTTTGTTTTAGAGACTTGTTAGAAGAACTGAGACAGTTGCTGGCCCTGGAAAACACTTGCCTGGATATACTGTATCTACAATTCCATCAGATTGGGACATTGGACGTCAGACGGATTCCAGAGTGATCGAAGTTGCCGATACATTCATTGGGAAACAACATGAGACTGCTGCGAGAAGTAAGATTCAATTTTTAAATTGATTAGGATCTTAGAATTTGTCAAAGATTCTGAAACTTTCTAGAATTTTAAGAAATTATAAAATTCAAAAACTTTTAAAACTGTCTGAAATCGAGATTTTAAAAAGTTTTGGAAATTTTTAGAAATAATTCTTTAATGTTTTTGGATTTTCATATATGAAACTAGAAATTTACCGAACTTTGAAATTTATCAAAGATTCTGAAACTTTTTAAAATTCAATAAAAACCTTTAAAACTATTTGAAATCGAGATTTTAGAAAGTTCTGGAAATTTTTAGAAATAATTCTTTAATTTTTTTTGGGTTTTCATATATGAAGCTAGAAATTTACCGAACTTTTTAGAATCTCCCAGAATTCAGTTTGATTGAAGATTTCTAGAGTTTTGTAGAAACTTTTAGAATCCTATGTTAATCCTCAGTCTTCCAGAATTCAAGAAAAATGTAAAATTAGGATTCTAAAAGTTTCTAGAAAATTTTTAAAATTCTTAAATTTCGTTTTTAATTTTTATAATAATTGTTAATTTTTCCAGATGCTCGTTACGGCGGCCGTGTGACAGTCGAAGAAGTCCTTGATTCTATTTTCCAACAGACTAAGATAGCGGAAACGCCGCTGGATTCATCTCTTCCTCAATCTGATCGTCCTCCGAATGGGAATCTGGATGGTCCAGGAATTTACACTTCGAACTATATGTTGATGGATAAGGTCATTCAGCAGCCCCATTTGGCCGAAGACCTCCTGGCGAACGAATCCCTTTTCGTCAGATGTGGTAGATGCCACAAGACCCGGCCGATCAGAGAAGCCAGAGGGTACTATGTCTCCTGCAAACACTGCTACACTTACTACTGTTCTCGTCAATGTAGAGTTATGGATTGGGAAAGACATCGGGACAGATGCTCCTTCGCGAGGATCAATACCCTCTGCAAGGAAGTAATCATGAAAGTCAGACAAGACGCCGAAACACAGTATCATATGTCGAGAGTCGCCAGAGACGGCTACAGGAACTACGGCAGAGGCTCCGTCAACATCCGGCTCATCTCCGCCCATGCTGCTCAGCAGTACCTGGCCAGAGGCTGGAAAGCTTTCGACAACGTAGATCACGCAAAACTGCTTTTTTATTACCCGATAGATGCCTTGATCGATCAGGGCAAAGAACAG
Source organism: Halicephalobus mephisto (assembly GCA_009193035.1). Lineage (NCBI taxonomy): Eukaryota > Metazoa > Nematoda > Chromadorea > Rhabditida > Panagrolaimidae > Halicephalobus > Halicephalobus mephisto. The sequence goes on along the minus strand of SWDT01000032.1, from coordinate 206,639 downwards.
AGTTTGATCACTCTCTGTAGAAAGTACAATCCAAAGTAAGTTTTCACTTATTTTCCGATATTTGAAATTAAAGTTCTAGAATTTTCATGGATTTTGTAGAATGTGGAAATCTGAAATTCTGTAGAAAATTCTAAAATTTACTAAAAAGTTGCAGAATCTTGCAAAAAGTTTTTTTAATTTCTGGAATTCTGTAGATTCTGGAACTTTGTATTATATTTTAAAATTTTCTACAAAAAATAAAGTCCTAGAATCTTGCAGAAATTTTTTTAATTTCTGGAATTTTATTTTTTGTAGAAAATTTTAAAATTCACTAAAAAGTTTCAGAATCTTGCAAAAAGTTTTTTTAATTTCTGGAATTCTGTAGAAAATTCTGAAATTTACTAAAAAGTTCCAGAATCTTGCAAAAATTTTTTTTATTTCTGGAATTTTATTTTTTGTAGAAAATTTTAAAATTCACTAAAAAGTTGCAGAATCTTGCAAAAAGTTTTCAAATTTCTGGAATTTTGTAGATTCTGGAACTTTATTTTTGTAGAAAATTTTAAAATATAATTAAGTCCTAGAATTTTCGAGAATTTTATAAAAGTATTTCAAAAAATTTCTAATATTTTATAGAAGCTTCTAAAATTTCCCAGATTCTAGATTTTAGTTAAGTTTCTGAAATGTCCGAAAACTTTATTAACGTTTTTCGAGTTTTTTTGGATTTTTTATATTTTTAAAAATTCAATCAAAAATTTTAAACTTATTTAAAATTTCGAATTTTTTAAGAAATTTCATTTTTTTATCTTACAGTAATCTGATTTTTTTCAGCGACAAATTTATCCTCTCAGTGTCGATAATCGCGGACATTGAATTGTGTCCCGAAACCCCGCCTCCAGAATCCCAAGGACATCGTTATGACTTTCCTCCTCGTCCTCAGTACTCCCAACCCCCGGACATGTACTCCGCCCTCGTCCCGACAGACGTCTGAGAAGACCGTTTTCGTCATTCCTGCCATAGCCTGAGCTTTACCGTATCATGTGCAATACTGCCCCTTCAGATTATTTCAGGAAAATTCGCTTTCAAAAATTAATCTCCTGTGACAAAATTAATAAATTATACAATTGATAGGATGTTAGTGGATTCGGAATTTTATATTTTTAAAGTTTTTTGAAGCGCGGTTGGCTCAGTGACAGTGAACGTCACTGGTCATTCGGAAAGTTGCGGTTTCAACCGTGGACACCCTTGTAATATGTGGGGTGTAGTGATGGTTGGATGTCGATGGAGTGACATCTTGAGAGCTCCTTGATTAGGCGGAAAATTGTTGGTTCCTATTGTTAGTAATTCAAGTATATTTATCTCAATCATAAGCATAGAACAAAGAGAGGAAAGGTTATCATCTGACCGAGGTCAAACTTGGATCAGTTTACAGCTGAATTCTCTCAAAGATTAACTCTAACACTAGTCTCACTTCCTAGACGTCGGTTGACTGGACGGACCTTTGGGCATTCTGTTTAGGCCGTTGCAGTTTAACTCCGATCTTTATGCCTACAACCCCGTGCTTGTCCAACCTAGGTGTTACCAAATACTACGGTAGGGAATGGGTACCTCATAAAGATGGAAGATTTCACCACTATGGTGCAATCCACATCCTGGTTAAGCAGGTAACAGCCCCTAGGGACCAGGACAAGATGCTAAACATCTACGTTGGCCACTCGGCGCAAGCCCTTCTGGTGGTTTACAAACCATATCCTTAATTACAGAAAAGTTTTAACCTTTTAATCTTTAAATTTTTTGATAGAAACAATTTCAACTTTGAACTTCCACGAGATCGGCCAGAAGCGGCAGGTAAAAGTAGTTTATGAATATACAAAAAAAATTTAATTTTTGTTTTGGAATTTTTGGATTGGTAGTTACAGATCGAAAACGAACTTTCTGGATTCTTTGGTATTTTGCCTTTTTTGACAATTTTCTAGAATGAAATTAACTGGTTGTTGAAAATTTAAAAAAAATTACTTTATAGATTCTCTGGTATTTTGTCTTTTTTGACAATTTTCAACTCGATGTTGACTGGTCATGAAAAATCAAAAAAATGACTACATGGATTCTTTGGCTTTTTATTCCTTTTGACAGTGCTGCAGCACGGGTTTGTTTGTCCGTGAAATCAGTTTTGTTTCTTTGATCGACTTCTTTTATCTCCTGTTTTTTCTTATTTTATCTCTTATTTTTCAAGTACAAATCCCGGGAAGTAATCTCCATGTTGGACCCTTGTAAATTCAAATGAAACAATCGGCAGAATTAGTACTTAAGAAAATTTCGTATTCTACTCATGATTATACAAAGTTTGTTTTTTTTCATATATGAATTTTTTCGAATTTAAAATTTTACAGCTTGAAGGAACTCTGGAACGCTATTCAACATTCCCAGAGGCAATGTGACGAAAAAAGAAAAGCTTTTTCGGACGCTATAAACGAGGAAGAAGAATTCAGATCTGCCGTATGTTTTGTTTAATTTTTTAATAAAATTATTTTTAAGTTTGTTGATTTCCAGAGTTCTGTAGTTCAGAACAAACAGATACGGTTGCGGATATATCGGGAACAGATAAAGCAGGCAAAAACGCGGATACGGAACGCCCAGATGAGGCTGACTGCCATCGAAGAAGCGAACGAAAAAAAAGGTTTTTTTTTATTCAATTTTTTCTTTAACAAGAAAAATAATCTATCTTTTGTAGAATATTTGAATTTTGTAGTTTTTAGGTATGAATTAGTAGTTTCGTATGTAATCATTAACCTTCGAGGACGAATATAGGATTCCGTGCTTTATATACCCTGACGAGCCGGAGTGGTATGGAGACGGCGGGCGTCGATGTATCGCAAGTCGAATCCCGGCCGGTCCAAACCCAGGTCATAAAGCTACTTCCCTCAGGAGGTTTTGGAGCGAAATGGAACACATTTAATGTGGAAAATTGAAAGCGAGTCCGAGTGTTGCTAGCCCCAGCGGATCCGTAGGCCAAAGTCGACCCTAGGGGTCAGTGGGAAGCCCGTCTTCGCCATACCCAGCAGTATGCCGGAACTTCTGAATACCTGCGAATTTGGAAAGTTCCGTCAAAACTGGATTACTGAAAGCATCTTTATCTTTTTTATACCCTGATGTAGGAGTTTCCAGATCCATCCAGGAAAGACATGTTTCTAAGTTACCGACCACGAAATAGTAATCACGCAAGACCGAAATTGTGGAACAGTTTATTTCCCAAAAGTTCGCGTCAGGATCATTTCGTGAAAAACTCATATGATTTTTGTGATCGATTACGAAATAACTACTAATCAAAACTAAAATTACAAACCAATTTTGTTTTTGCCGAATTTTGAAAATTTCCACTGAAACTCATTTTGTAAAAGTCCATATATGATTACGAAATAACTAGATTTTTCTAAAAATTTCCCCGAAGTAATTTTTTGAAAATATTTTTTTTATAATTATGATTTCAGCGGCAGAAGAACGCGGTCTCGTATCTGCAGTACAGGAGAAAAACGAAAAATGTAATCAAGCAGCAGATAACCTGGTAATTCAAAGGATTCCGATGACGAAACTCCGAAACGAATTCGTATTTCGAAGAAGATATATGTTATTCGAGCTTTATATGATCTACTTTGCCGAAACTTCGATGGACAGAAGAGAAGATAAAATTTGTCCTTGTACCAAATTCGACACAATTAGAGGAATGCATTTGCCGATTATTGCCTCTAAATCTGGACATAATGAAGTGGAAATAACGGCCGCCTTAGGGCATTTAGTGAACGCCATAAATGTATTTTGTAGAATTATGGATTATCGACTATTATATCCGGTGTTTTTCAAAGGATCAAAGTCGTTTTTGCTGGAACCAAAACAACACCAAATGTAGGTTTCTTCATTGTCATTTTTCCTAATTTCGATTATACTAAAAACGCAAAGGATTGTCAACAGAAATCCAATGATTAAATAGATTATTGAGGTAAATTGAACAGATAGCCAAGAAACAAAGAAGGAGTCAATTTAGAGGGGTTCGGGGAGTTTACAGGTTCATTTACAAAGGATTTTGGGAGTTTACAACTCTATTCGTAGAAGGTTTGAGCATTTATAGGTTTATTCATAGGGATTGGAAGAGTTTACCGGTCTATTCATAGAAGATTCGGGGGTCTATAGGTTTATTCATAGAGGATTTCAGGGTCTATAGGTTTATTTACAAAGAATTCGGGGAGTTTACAAATAATTTGGGATTTTATATCCATAAAAAATCACCTAATTAATTTGGATTTATTTTTTACATTTATTGGAGAATCTGTAAAGTGAATAGAAATGTTTAAGTATTTGTAAAATATTGGAAATATTGAGTTTATGAAAATTTCTAAAGGTTCTTTGAGGAATTTAAATTTTTGCTGAAAGCTCTGTGATGATGGTTAATTTTTTGCATATTTGTTGATTTGGAAATTTTTAGATATAACTTATTTGATCCGTTTTCGAGAAGTCATCGAGAAAGATATGCTCAAGCAGTTTCGTTTTTTAATAGATCTATTAATCAACTGAGATACGATCTAGGGATGTCCACAAGGGATTATGAAAGGCCAATACAGAACTTTCAAGAATTAATGCTTTACTGTATAGGACAAATTAAGTAAGTTTTTTATTTAAAAAATTAAAATATTTTTACAAAAGTCAAATTATTTTTATTTTTGTAAAATTTAAATTAATTTTTTTGAAGATTAAAATATTTTTGTAAAAATCTCAAATATCTTACAAGATTTAGATTATTTTTAATAAGAAAAGTTAAATGTTTTTTAATGAGAAATTTAAATTATTTTTAATTAAGAAAAGTTAAATATTTTGATTTTATAAGGTTTAGATTATTTTTTATGAAAAATTTAAATATTTTTTTATTAAAAAGTTAAATATTTTGATTTTATAAGGTTTAGATTATTTTTAATTAAGAAAAATGTTTTTTTATGAAAAATTTAAATATTTTGATTTTAGTCAACCTCCAGCTCATGTTGTTCCTAGAAATTCCATATTTTCTGTTTCGTCGGTAGTGCCGGATTATCAGAAAGTTTCCACAAATGATAAATCAGCTTTCCAATCTACAGTAAAATTAAGAAGGAATATGGACGATGACCAAAGTATTCTGGATGTGGTTTCTGCCAAAAATGAAACTTTTGACGTGCAAAAACTTGTTAGTCGAAGCCTTTCTTGAATTTACCTCGATGTGGAAATTTTTATGATTAAAAACATTCCTTAATACGTGTGAAATAATTTATTTCGATATTATTTAGGTAAATATATGATTACTGTTTTTTGAAAGAGAAATTTATCAGTTTAATCTGAATTATTTATCTTTTTAAATTTTAAAAAATATTTTTTTGATTTTTTAAATTTTTATTTTTTAAGTATTTTTAATATTTTTTTATATATTTTGTAATTTTTTTACTTTTTAAATTTTTATTTTTTTAAATATTTTTTATACATTTTTTTGAGTATTTTTATTTTTTCAAGTACTTTTAATATTTTTATTTTTTCAAGTATTTTTAATATTTTTGTTTTTAGATGGCAGATTTTCCAGAATCTTCTTCGGCTCTGGAGGATTCTGTGTCAGAATCCCCTTCCGTTCCTGCAAATGTGCATCATAATCGTTCTATGATGGATGACGATGAAGAAGAAGTTTTAATTGTTCCAAGATTCAAATATAAAAGACTACATTTACACATGCCAGACAAGGATGTTATTTCTTGTTTCGTAATTCATGATAAATTTATCGCTGTTGGATATGGATCTGGGAAAATTCGGATTTTTGATATTTTGGGTAATCTAAGACCGGAATTTGTAAGTTATTTTTAAATTGAAATGTAATTTCTAAAATAATTTTTAAATTTAATATAATTTCTAAAACAATTTTTAAATTTAAATGTAATTTTCAAAATAATTTTTAAATTTAATATAATTTTTAAATTTAAATGTAATTTCTAAAATAATTTTTAAATTTAAATGTAATTTTCAAAATAATTTTTAAATTTAAATGTAATTTTTAAAATAATTTTTAAATTTAAATGTAATTTTCAAAATAATTTTTAAATTTAAATGTAATTTCTAAAATAATTTTTAAAGGGGGGGTAAAAGATCCGGCCCCAAAATTTTGAACGCGCCTTTAGCGCTCTCGTGTCGAGACACTAAATTTGCAGCTCTTTGCTTTCCAATGTGCTTGGTTGATTTCTATCTAAAATCACCCGTTTTCTCTCTATTCTTCATCTTCAACTCCCTCACCAACATCATCCTCGTCAAAAATCAATAATTCATCCAATCTTCGGTCCATAAATTCAATTTCTCGTTCCTCTTCACCCTCAAATCGTTCAGAATCACTGTCATTCCCCTCGTCAATAGCATTTTCATTATTAGCAAATTGATTGAAAATTTTTTCGACCAAAATTCTTTTCCACTGTAATACTACTGGTCCCATCTTTATCTTTTTCCTCATTCCACCTTTGGCCTTACTATAATACTCATATTGCTCGACTACAACTCGTTCGCCAGCCTCCGTTGCTCGACGAGTTTCATTATATCTGAGTGCCGCTATCATTGTTCGGCACTCCATGCCGGATCGACTAAAAAATAACCTTTTGGGACGACAGCAGATGCAGACATTATGAAAACTCTCGAGAAAAGAGGTGAAATTCCCAAACTTCAAATGTTCTATGTCATCAAGAAAAGTTTTTTTTTGGACTATTTTCAATATAGTTTGGAATTCGAGTGATCCCGAGTCTATTCTAGGCCTATTTGGATCAAGGTACGAATGGCAACAAGAGAAGACGTTGGAAAATTTCTTGTCCAACAATGTTGTATTCGACAAATGTAGGTAATGCGTAAAATTTCCGGCTGACCATTCATGGATATTTTGGATATGAAGGAAAAAAGAAAAAATATGTTCCAAAAAGACTTGGACATCTCCACCTGAAAACTCTAAGGAATAATACAGATGACGGAGGAAGCGACGCGAAAGGTCCAGCAATGCATTTCTTTGTGCTTCAGGCAACCCTTTTAGAGCTTTTATCACCTGCTTCCGGAAGGACTTTAGAGCGTGCCATGGGTCAAAGTAATAACTGTATCCGTTCTCGCGGAGGAACTTGCAAACACTGGTATGCTTATCCACAGTGATGGCTTCAACTGTCTTTTTAGTTTCTATTATTTCCAAACACTTCTTCACCCCAGCTAATTCCATTCTTTGTGAAACACCACCTACTTCTGATTTATGTATAACACAAAAACATAAAATTCTTTTACTCATAGCCTCCATAACTGATACGACGCAATATTCCGCACAATACCCAGGACTATCATATTGACCATCTATACTAACTGTGATATCTTGTGGAAGACTGTTGTAAAGCTCATCCTGCTGTTTGTAATATTCTTTTCTAATAGCAGGCCATATATGTCCTGTAGAGTAATTGTGGAAAGTTTTTTTGGACATTCCGGGGATGTTCGCCGCATAGAAAAACGAAGACAAGTTCGCAAAACTAATAGAGGAAAGATGTGCTGATGAAGCTACAGCTATATTGCCAGCACGAATTTTGGTACCCGGAATATATGATTGGGTTGACCAACTTTTCCTACTACTACCGTTCTTACTGCCACAGGAACAACGAAAATGGGCTGTCAAACTGGTAGCCTCTTTTGACCAGGTGATTTTTCGGCCTGACTGCCTATGATGGACAGGGCCTTTGCCACAGAATGGACAATGTTGAAGTAATTGTTTCAACTGTGACATTTCCACCAGGACAAACTGGCGGTAAGATGTAGGATTAAAGGTATTTTCAGAAGTGTTATTGAAATAATAACTGTATTCTGAGGAAAAAGCTATGTTTTGAACTGAGTCACACATTTTAGATAGAAATCAACCAAGCACATTGGAAAGCAAAGAGCTGCAAATTTAGTGTCTCGACACGAGAGCGCTAAAGGCGCGTTCAAAATTTTGGGGCCGGATCTTTTACCCCCCCTTTAAAAAATTGAATCAATCGGGGTTTGTTTTTCCTTTCCGAGTCTTGAGAAGACCCAAAATGGTTTTTTTCGTTTATTTAAGACCCAAAAAATGTTTATTTTTCACTAAATTTTTTATTCAATAAAAAATTTCAATCAAGGTCATGGATAAAATTTGAATAAAGACGTTAATCGGCTCTTGAGTCAAATTTAGTCGTAACGCGATCCGTTTCCGGCCTGGATTTCGTTAATCCGAGTTCCTGCGCGGGCTTCCTGTCAGCTGGCTCGTTAGGTCGAGTATTTCCCAATCAACGAATAATGGAAATTAGTCAAATTCCGAAAAGTATTTTCACAGTAATTGGCTTAGAACATTTCGGAAAACTTTAAGCTTTAAAAACTTAATTTTTTTAAATATCTTTTAAAATATCTTATATACCACCTTGTAGGTCTTGAAATATGCTTTCAGAATCTGTATTTTGTTTTTGAAAAACTTTAATTTCAAGCGAGATATTGTTTAAAAACTTTTAAAAATTCCGGAAAAAAGTAGGTAAAAGACGCGAGTGAGGACAGGGCGAGTCCACTTTTGTAAAGTTGCCAGATTTTCCACTTTTTAACTTCCACTCGCCCTTGCGCGGAAATTCAAAAATTTCAGAAAAAATTAAAATTAAAATTAAATTTTTTAAAATCTTTCTCGACGCGAATGTTTTAGAACTGTCCTAAAATAAAAAAAGAGCGAGTTGATTTCAGCAGTGAATTGCCAGATTTTCCATTTTTTTAAATTTTCGATCATTTGACGCGGGAATTCAAAAATTAAAAAAAATATTTTTATAAAAATCAAAAATAAAATTTTTACGAAATTGTCTCGATATGAATTTCCTGTAATTTTCTAGAACTGTCCTAAAATAAAAAAAAGAGCGAGTTGATTTCAGCAGTGAATTGCCAGATTTTCCATTTTTTTTATTTTCGCTCCTTTGACGCGGGAATTCAAAAATTAAAAAAAATTTAAAATAATAATTCAATTAATAATATTTATTAATAAAATCCCAAGAAATATTTCTACGATAATTGACCTAAAAAGTTTGGAAAAATTATTTTAAATTTTTTTTAAATTAAAAATTTTCGAAAAAATAAATTTTTTGTAAGATTTTTGAATTTCGCCAAAATTCAAATTTTCGGGATTTTGATATTACATGGAGATTCCTAATCCGAGCTTTAAATTATGCGGCTCCATCTGGTGCTTTCTCAAAGGGTCCTGTAGACGAATTTTCACGGTCCAACTCCCAAGGATAATCTCCAGAAGCTGTCATTCCCATCCTTGTCCAACAAGTCCTCCAATGTTCTGTTTCATCAAAGTTGACGGTCAGAGTTCGAGGTTAAAATTTGGACTTTTCGTTCTAGGACACTATTTTTGAAAAATTCAATTTTTCGCTATAAGATGCTATTTTTTAAAAGGTTCAATTTTTCTCTATAAGATACCATTTTCGAAAAATTCTATTTTTCGCTATAAGATACTATTTTTGAAAAATTCAATTTTTCGTTATAAGATACTATTTTCGAAACATTCTATTTTTCGCTATAAGATACTATTTTCGAAAAATTCTATCTTTCGCTATAAGATACTATTTTCGAAAGGTTCAATTTTTCGCGTTGAGACACCATTTTTGAAAGTTCAATTTTTTGCTATAAAATACGATTTTCGAAAGTTCAACTTTTCGCTATAAGATACAATTTCTGAAAGGTTCAATTTTTTGCTATAAAGTACAATTTTCAAAAGGTTCAACTTTTCGTGTTGAGACTTAACTTTGAAATTTCGATTTCAAAATTATTCAATTTGCTTGAATGTTGCAAATTTTATTTTTATATTTTTTTCAAAATTTAATTTCATAGATTTCAGCATAAGTTAGTCTATTTCGACCTGCAAAATCCAAAACATTATCATCTTGAGTCAGATTTTCCGCTCCAAAAGAGTTTTCAAATTTCTCAAATAAAATTAGAATCTTATAGAAGCTCTTTAAAATTTTATAAAATCTTCCAAAATCCCATAGAAGTTACTAGAATTCTTCAAATTCAATGAAAAACTCTGAAATCAAGAATTTTGGGGATTTTGAAATTTCGTGTCAGGACCATTTCGTCGAAAAAATTATTTTTAGAATATTAGAATTTTGTAGAATCCCTAAAATCTAATATAATCCTTCCTGAATCATCTGAAATTAAGAATTTTAAGAAATTTTGGAATTTCGTGTCAGGACCATTTCGTTGAAAAAATTATTTTTAAACTATTAGAATTTTGTAGAATCTCTAAAATCTAATATAATCCTTCCAGAACCTTCTGAAATTCATAATTCTGAAGTTTTAGGAAGTTTTGGAATTTCGTGTCAGGACCATTTCGTCGAAAATTTTGATTTTTTAAATAATTTTATTTCGAACTTTTACCGTTTGGACTTGAATCAGTTTATTTCGACTTCCAAAATCCTTGAAAACATTGTCATCTTGAGCCAGATTTTCCGCCCCAAAAGAGTTCTCAAATTTGTTTAGTGTTTCTGTTTGACCCTCGTTTTCGCGCTCAATTGCCTCGGTAATCCTTTCTCGGTCACTCAGAAATTTCAAAAACCTTCGAGATTATATCTATTTTTTTAAGTTTCATTTTTCAAACATGTCCAAAAAAGTCAACATTGAATTAAATGTCCTGGAAGCCTCAGGCATCAAATTGACCAGTCTAAATGAATTTTTTTTTTCGTGAATAAAACTCGTAACGTCAAATTTTAATTGAATCAACTTTAAGTGGACAAATGGTTCTTTTCAGGAATGCGATAATTATGGCTTCACTTAGACTCTGGTTTATTTTATTTTTTAGTTATTCAACAGGTAATTTTTTAAATATCTTTAAAAATATTTTTAATTTTTTAAATATCTTTAAAAATATTTGTTTAATTTTTTAAATATTTTTAAAAATATTTGTTTAATTTTTTAAATATCTTTAAAAATATTTTTTATTTTTTAAATACTTTTTTAAAATTCTTTTAATTTTAAACTTTTTTAAATTTTTTGAGATTTTTAAAATGTTTTTTTTTTAAATTTTTACTTTTTTGAAATTTTTTAAAATTTAGAATTTTATAGAAATTTAAAAAAATTTTTAAAGACAAGTTTTAAAAGAAAATTTATTTTTTATTTAAAAAATAATTTTTAAGAAGTTTATTTTTGTTTTTAAAAATTCCGTAATAATCCCAATTTCCATATTAAAAATTTTTCAAATTAGTTCAATTTTGAATTTTTATTTCGAAAATTCTCAAAATTTCAAAAAACGGACATTTTTCAACTTTTTGATTTGAGAAAAATCGTAAAATTTTCATCGTCAATCGATTCGGGATTTCATAATGGATCTCGAAAATCTCAATTTTTGAAAAATAAAAAAATTCAAAAAAATTTAAATTTCAAAGAAATTCAAAAAATTTTAAAAATACGAAAATTTTAAAATTAAAGAAATTCGAAAATTTTTTAAATTAAAAAAATTGAAAATTTTAAAATTAAAGAAAATTGAAAATTTTAAATTTTTTTTAAATTTTAAAATTAAAGAAAATTGAAAATTTTTTAAATTAAAAAAATCGAATTTTAGCTCTACCTCCGAGGAAGTCGTGTCAGGATCACTACCTCAATGGAGAATTTAAATCCGGAGTGAGACCTATTCTGGGCGAAAACGACGATGTGTATGAAATCGAATGTGTGGCTCCGTCGGAATCAGAATCCGATCAATTCGTCGGAACCAAAATTCACACGGCTTTGGAGCAGTGGACTACTGTAGAATCCGGAAAAAGGTCCACAGTAGGATTCCAGTAAGTTTTATTTTTTTTTAATTTTAAAAATTTATTTAATTTTATAAGTTTTGAAAATTTTTCGAAATTTTATTAAAACTTCAGAATCCAGAAGAGATTTTTAGAGGTTTCTGAAACTGAAAAAATTTCAAATATTCTAAAAATTTTAAATATAGAAGATTCTGAAATTTTCAAGAATTTTTCACAAGCTTCTAGATTTTTTCAGAATTTTGTGAAAATTCCTAAATATTCCAAAATTCAACAGAAATTTTAAAACATTTTTATAAAAATTAAAATATTTTAAAAATTAAAATTATTTTATAAAATTTCTTATTTTTAAAAATTGAAAATTATTTTATGAAAATTTTATTCTTAAAAATTAAAAATATTTTATAAAAATTTTAATTCTTAAAAACTGAAAATATTTTATAAAAATTTTATTTTTAAAAATTGAAAACTATTTTATAAAAATTTTATTCTTAAAAATTGAAAACTATTTTATAAAAATTTCTTATTCTTAAAAATTGAAAATTATTTTATAAAAATTTTATTCTTAAAAATTGAAAATTATTTTATAAAAATAGTCATTGTTGATTTTACAATGATTGATTGGATCACTTTGGACCACTCAAGTCCGTCAATCCAGTAATTAAAATTGTTTACTTTGGCTTATTTGGCATTGGACTCGATTGTTTGCTTTGTTTTTCCGCCAAGGACTCGCGCTGGTCTGATGACAGTTGCATCACCTTTTATAAGGCTTATAAGGCTTAATCGGGCAGGTGCGAGGCAATCCTGGCTTTTAATTACCGGATAAGCTCGAAAATAAGGAAATCCAAGCAAGACGATTGAGTTACAAAATTGATATTATTGTAAAGTAAAAAATCGGATTTATTAGGGACGAAATTTCAGAATTTCTTAGAAAGTTCTGGAATTTAGGTAAAAACACTAGGAAAGAGTCTGGATAAAGAATGGATTTAAGTATTAAATTACCGAATTTAGTATTTTTTTAATTTCGTTTATTTTTGCGCAGAAATTTAGAAATTTCAAAAAAAAAACAAAATTAAATTTTTAAAAATCTTTCTCGACACGAATGTTTTAGAACTGTCCTAAAATAAAAAAAGAGCGAGTTGATTTCAATAATGAATTGCCAGATTTTCCATTTTTTTTAATTTTCGATCCTTTGACGCGGGAATTCAAAAATTTCAGAAAAAATCAAAATTAAAATCAAATTTTTTAAAATCTTTCTCGACACGAATGTTTTAGAACTGTCCTAAAATCAAAAAAGAGTGAGTTGATTTCAATAATGAATTGTCAGATTTTCCATTTTTTTTAATTTTCGATCGTTTGACGCGGGAATTCAAAAATTACAAACATGTATCGATTTTTATTTAATTATGACACTTGTTTTGATTTCGGATTTGGAATTTCAATAATAAGAAACTAATTAAACAAATCTTGTTTTCAGGATTGCGGACCGGAAAACATTAAGGAAAATTGTACGGTCTTCTGAAAGATGTACTCAAGAAATATTTATCCGATGGCCGACACTGAATCCAATGGATCTGCGTTTGAAGGAAAATCAGTTGTGAGTTTTGTATTTTTCATATATAAATTTTAAAGAATTTTATTTTTTATATATGAATTTTAAAAAATTTTAATTTTTATATATGAATTTTTAAAAATTTTATTTTTCATATATAAATTTTTTAAAATTTTAATTTCCATATATAAATTTTTTAAAATTTCAATTTTCATATATGAATTTTTTAAAATCAATTTTCATATATAAATTTTTTTAAATTTTAATTTTCATATATAATTTTTTTTAAATGTTAATTTTCATATATCAATTTTCTAATCTTACTTTTCAGCATTGGTTTCACGATCGAGTCCATTCTTGGGAAACAGCGGATTTTCCGACGAAATATGAGTTTTTTGGGTATGATTTTATAAAGTTTCAGTACTAACCATAGTAATTCGTCTTCAAGTGATTATGTCAGTAGTAGTTGTAATTTTTGGAAATGTTTCCATAACTATTAGTTCTTAGTTCTCAAATGCGAAAACTTCCTGTACTTTATGTATCTCAATCCGGAAACTTCTGGATTTATCTAAGAAGAATATAACTCGGAAAATTAGAAAATTCTGTGAAATTACGAAATAACCTATAAAGTCAAAATTTTAGGCTACTTTGGTTTTTAGGAAATTCCAAAATTCGCGTCAGGATTTTTCCGTAAAAAAGTCCATATGATTGATTACGAAATACCTACCGTATAAAGAACCGAAGTTTTAGGCTACTTTGGCTTTTGGGGATTTATTTTGAAATAATTTCTTTGAAAAATTCGTGATTTTTGCAATAATATTAAAATTGATTTTCAGAAGCCTATGAAGAAGCAGTAATTCTGGAATCTTACACGTTGTCTGAAAACAAAGAAGCCGGGGTGCTGCATATTCTGGGGACCGATGCCGACGGTCATCCAGAAAACAGAACGGCTTTGGTCCGGTCTTCTCCTTTGGTTTGCTCCCAGAAGATCGTCGAAAAAGTCGAATGTCTTTTTGAATTGAACGATAAATCCGACTGGCTTAAAATTTCGTCTTCAAAAGAAGGAAAAATTCAATTTTCGTTCAGAACAGACAAACCCGAATCTCCATTCATGAGGATCTTCTTGACAGACAGTAGTTTCATCAACATCGATCTTCTTGATGGTGAGGATTACTGTAATATCGCTATATGTAATTTTAACTAAGCGTTGCAAAAAACTCGTGTAACATTTAGCGGGAAAACCTACTAATTAGCTAGATTTCCCATCTCACACTTGAAACTGCTAGTTCATAAACGAGCGAGCGAGAGAGAGAGAGAGAGAATTCACTCGCGTTTATGAAGCGAGCGAGAGAAGTCTCTCGCGTTTATGAGGCGAGCGAGACAAATTATTCGCGACTATAAACTAGTGCGAGGTGGTTCACTCGCGTTCATGAGCGAGCGTGAGAAGCAGAAAAACAAAATCCTAAAATTACCAATTTAATGCACTTCTTGAAAATCCAATACTGTTTGGTTTGAGCAAGTAAATAAGTCATTAGGATGTTGTAGTATTTAAGGGATCTTCAAAACAATAGAAATCGCGCTGAGTTATTTTAGGCTTACTGTTCTAAAGCAACTTTTTTAGGCTATCTGCTTACTGTAGACCACATGGTACATCCAGCGAAGTTGTTGGCTGATGGTAACTGGCATACTGTGGTTTTGGACGTTTCATCGTTGAGTCTTCAAATCGACGGATCGTCGCCGATCATCTCCTTCGCCGCGATTTCAGAAGGAAATCCGCTCGTGGAGCTCCAGATTCTCCTGAACGGACAGATTGCTGGAATCAAAACAGGGGAATCCGAAGATTGGCTCTGTGCAGATTCGAAAATTGTTGAGAAAAAATTGACAGAACAAATTTTGAGAAAAATTTGTCCTTCATATGAGGAGAATTACTGTAGATGTCTGGCTCCGAGATCGGTTCTCCCAAAAGACACTTGTAAAGACGTCGATGAAAAAACCGGATTCCAACTAGCGAGGAAATCCGATCAGTTATCTTTCTTTTTCATCAACGGATTCAGCGAGAAATCAAGAGTCAACATCGTTTTCAAATCTGATTCCGTAAGTTGAAAAAATTTCAAAGTTTTCAGAAATTTTCCAGAATCTCAGAAGTAGAATTCTTTAGGGATTTTTAATATCTCATAGAATCTTCTGGAATCCAATGGGGTTCTTCAAAAACAACTTCAGGATTTTGGAAGTTTCTAAAAATTTTAATTTTTTAATTTTTAATTTTATTTTTTTACAATTTTTTAGGATTCTGGAAGTTTCTAAAATTTTAATTTTTTAATTTTAATTTTTAATTTTTAGGATATTGGAAGTTTCTAAAATTTTAGTTTTTAGTTTTTTTTTAATTTTTAGGATTTTGGAAGTTTCTAAAATTTTAATTTTTTAATTTAAATTTTTAATTTTTAGGATTCTGGACTGGTGATGTTCGGGGTAGTGAACACGAAGTTGTCCATGACGAGGATCCAGATCCATTTCAGCGGGGAGAAAATGTACGGTGTTCAGTGTTCCCGGACTTTGTCGAGTTTGAACGAAAAATGTCGAACATGTTCCATCACGAAAAAATCCAAATTCGGAAAAAACGACTGGATTACGGTTTCATTTTTCCATTACGGTGATTACCAGTTCTTAGCTGTGGATTCTGACGTGTGCAGATTGGCTCCAGAAATGACGTCATCTGCAGAAGCCCATTTTCTGGACGGGGCCAGTTTGTACGAAACAGACAGTACTGTAGAATCCGCCTTGTTCGTCGGAGGGACCTATTACACGAAAACCAATGATTTGAATAGAAAAGTTGAGGATTTTTTCAGAAAAAAATTCCTAGATCACACTCGTGAAAAACCCCCCAGCCTCAGGGGATGTGTCGGTCGGTTGGTCGTCAATGGCGAAGTTAAAAATCTTCAAAAAATTATGGAAAATCAAGTTTCACAAATTTCAAAGAAAAATGATCCTGAAATTTTTTCAATGAAATTAGGTTGTCAAAATTGCAGAATTCCCCTCGAGACCTGCAACGGGGCCAAATGCAGATCGTTTTCGCCAATTTTAGGATCGAGTCAAATTTGTGATTGTTCTTCAATATTTTCCATCCAAGACCAATCAACAGGAAGATGTGTTGTTGAAGCCCCTGCATCTCAAGTCGGATCTCTGGGGGGTTACGGTAGTGTTTTACTGACATCCCCTCAGGAGACGGTACTCGACAGAGTGGTCTTCACTAATTCTGGAAAAACTGTTTTGGACAAAATTTGGATGTTGCTGAGATTTCCTGAAGTCAACGAAGATCCAGAAAGGATCTTCACTCTCGGAATGGTCAGTGTCAAAGTCGGAAATAACGGAAAAACGGTCATTGTTCAAGTGGAAAATTTCAAAGAAAAATTCGAAATCAGAACGAACGACGACAGACTCCACTTGATCGCCATCCAGAGGAATCCGACAATGGGAACGACTACAGAGGCCCTAATTACTGTACAGGTAAGCATTAATATTGAAAATAATTTCAAAAGTCAAAAAATGAAACTTTGGAAATTTTCTTTGTGTTCTCTGCACGCGCGTGGTTTCCTAGTGCTATTTCGGTTTCAAGACCGCAGTTAGATTTGTTTTTCCAAAAACTCAGAATTCATTAATACATGCGAGAGAGGAGTTTCTCTTCGTTCTTTGAACCTCTTAATTTCGAGGTTGGTGTTGGAGTCTGCCCTTGTCAACTGAGTGGTCAGATAGTGTTTACAAATTTTGGAATGCTCTATCTTTGATAGGGTTTATTTTCGAGCTTTGTTCATTTGATAGTTTTCAGGTTGATAATGATGTTCGTACTCTCGAACTGGAAGAAATCCCCATCCTCGGGACCTCCTCTGTTGAGGTCTATCCAGTGTTCTCCGAGCGTTCCGATTCTGGAGAATACAGACATCCAGGATGTCTGGCCGAACTTTCGGTGTTCTTCGACTACAAAGAAGACTCCAAAAAACCTTCCAGAGACAACAGGGCTTCTCAGGTGGACCTTCTGGAGCAGATCGTGAACAACATGTACGACTTCAGCGACCCATCCGAAACCTCATTAATTCAGAAATCTCCTTGTGGAATCCGGGATCCGGCCATCTGGACTTCGAACAGTTCTGATTACGGTACCGTCGGACTCTACGATCCCTACGGCGAACCGGACGCCGCCACGAGTGTCTCCATCGTCGTCACCGTGCTCGTCTGTCTTCTGATCCTGGTCCTCCTCGTGGCTTACTGTTACTGTAGACAGAAGAAATCCACGAAATACAGACTGAACACCACCAGATACAGACCTACAGTAGGAAAAGAGGAAAAACAGCCCCTAAAACACGGTTTTGTGGACAATTCCGGATCTTCCACGGAACACAGTCATGTGGATTTTTCCGAAAATGTTTCTCCAATTTCCCAGAAGAAACCCAACGGAGTACCCCATGGTACCCCCGTCGCCATGAACCCCCAGGTAACCTCGTCGTCCTTTCTGCAACCCCTATCCCTTTTCTTTGCTTTTTAAAAATCGATTTTTATTGCAGCTTTTAGACGAAGCGAACCACGTATGAAGCCAGACCCGTCCACGTGGAGGAACTTCCCGGATCTCCTAGACGAATCTCGAGGCCTGTAACCAAACGAGTTCCGCCTTCTGATTCGTCTCCTTACTTGAAATCCTCCCCGAGAATCCTGTCATCCCCCAAACCAGTCGTCATTGCCGCTCAAAGGGCCCCCATAGCGAGTCCCCACATCGACGACCTCTAACCCCCAAAATTGTCGATTTTCGAAGTTTTCCAATAATTTCAAATTCAAAACAATTTAATTCAAATTTCTAAATTCAAACAACTTCGATCTCAAATTTTTAATTTTAAACAAATTCGAAAAAATTCAAAATTTTAAATCTCTTAGAATTTAGAAATTCAACATTTTAAATTTCGGAAAAAATCAGAATTTTAAAATTCGGAAGAAAATCTAAATTTCGAAATTTTGAAAAATTCGAAATTCGGAAGAAAATCTAAATTTCAAAATTCGGAAGAAAATCTAAATTTTGAAATTCGGAAGAAAATCTAAATTTCGAAATTCGAAAGAACATCTAAATTTTGAAATTCGGAAGAAAATCTAAATTTCGAAATTTGGAAGAACATCTAAATTTTGAAATTCGGAAAAATTCAAAATTGACAATTCCTTTCGAGACAGGTTCCCGGTCACTGCCCTCAACATTCCGTTCATCCAGAGTATTCATATCTTTATTTCCATCCAGCTTTAATTTTGTGCCTTTTGGGTCCGAATAAACTCAAAAATTTCAAGCATAGAGATAAGGAGGAGAAACGAAAATAATCAAGATACAAAGGGAGATAAAAAACGAAAACATGATCAAACACAATCTGTCTAAAGCCATCGAAGCAAATCGGTAATCTTCCCGCATGTCTTCTCTCATTTCTTCGAGTTTTAATCGTTCTTTGATGTATTTCAGTCTTCCATGGATCCGTTTGTAGTAATTCAGAATCACCAATGTCGCTTCATCGTAATCCGGGCTCGCTACAAGAAATCCGTATAATCTCATTTTTACAAAAAATTTAAAATAAAAATTATTTCAGAATTATTTTTCTTAAATCCTAAAATTTAAATAAAATAAAAATCATTTACCAATTTTTCCAATTTTCTATTTCTATTTATTTTTATGCGAAAATTTAAAAATTTTAATTAGAATAATTTTATAATAATTATTTTTTTTAATTTTCTGTAAAAATGAAATTTTTAAATTCTAAAAACTCCTAAAATTTAAGTAAAAAAATCATTTGCCAGTTTTTCCATTTTTTTGCTTTCACTCGTTTTTGCGCAGAAATTCAAAAATTGAATTTTTATAAATAAAAGTATCAATTATTACGAAACTTCTTAATCCGAAAAAATTCAATATCAAATTCCATCAATTTGAGATAAATATTTGAAATACAAAAATCTGTAAATATTGTCTTGGAACGAAAAGTCCAAAGTTCGACTTCGAACTACGATTGTCAACTTCGGTAAAACTGTAGTGAATACGGTAATTACCCGGTCGACGAAGAAAAACGTTTTTTATTCGTTTAAAGGCGATAGTTTTCGTTTTTATCATAAATTTCTTATGTCGTGAACTTAACAAAGTTTATTGTTAGATCATGGCGGGGTTTCTGGTCCATGTGGAGATGAGAAAAAAGTAAAACTTGATTTATTGGACCCAGAAGCACGAGATACAAAACAACTCTAATAATTATTGCGCAATTTACTTAATTTTCCATTAATGTAGAATTGTAATTCCCCCCGTTGAGCCTCAGAGTATTTCCCTTCAGGACCAACGCTGTGTGGATTTGTACCTAAATGGACAAATGCACGATCCAGCAGTTTAATTACCCAAGTTTGAGATTAATCCAACCGAAATTTGCAACAAAAACAATGTTGTATTTTATCAAAGTTGAAGATCACAATTCGGGGTTGAAATTGGGGTTTTTCGTGGTAGGATAGATTCAGTCATGTTTGAGTTCGAAAATTCGGATTTTAAGGTCTATCAATTTGAGTAAAATCAGTCTTTGAAATGAGAAAACTTGAATTCCGTCTCAGCACGAAAAATCCAAATTTCAGTTTTCAACTTTGATAAGATGAAACATAGTATTATCAAAGTTGAAGATCACAATGCAAGGTTGAAATTGGGGCTTTTCGTGGTAGGATAGATTCAGTCATGTTTGAGTTCGAAAATTCGGATTTTAAGGTCTATTAATTTGAGTAAAATTAGTCTTTCAAATAACAAAAATTCATGGTTCTTAACAAAAATCCAAATTTCGACTTCGAATGCTGATTTCCAATTCTGATAATACGCAGAACAGAGTACTGGACCCCTTGCGGATGAACCTTCTCCCTTTGTTGACTGGCTATTCCACGAGTGAAATGACTTATTTGTCTTATCAGTGAATTTTTGCTGACAATTCATGTGATTTTCGATTTTCTCGACGTAAACTTCAAATCATATAATATGATCACCAGTGAGAATTATTGCGAAATTTTCTCAGCGTGAATTTTCGAGAAAATTAAATTTTAGGTAAAAAAGGGATTTCAGTACTGAATTCCCAGATTTATTTTTTCACTCATTTTAGTTCGAATTTTAAAAAAAGGAATGACTGGCCTAATTTGTAATTAATAAAAATAAATTATTTGTCAAAAATGACTCGCGCTGGCTTGCACCTCAAGAAAACGGAATAACTGTCCTAATTCGTAATGCATCGAATGGCTTCCTGGACCTGTTTGCCAAAAACAACCAGAACATTCACTTTTTGACCAGTTTTTTCATTTCAAGACTGGCAATTAATAATTCTGCCTTGGTAATGATTTTTTTCACTTTCGTGGTCCTAAAGGGAATAACAACGATTCCTGAATTTTCTTTAATTTAAAATTTTTTTGTTTTTTTTTTAATTTTGTTTTTGATATTGTCGAAATTATTAGAATATTTTTAGAAATGAGTTTTTTTTGTAAAATAATAAAAATAAAAAACTCACTTGGATCGCTGAGGATGTCGATGCATTTCTGGACGTATCTTTCGTATTGTTGGCCTCGTCTTTCCTTCACCGTCACGCATCTCCTGACTGGAAAAATGCCTTCTCCAACTTTCCTTTCCAATCCTAGCTGTTCTTTTGGCATACTGTAGATTTTAGCAAAAAGAGGATCAGGTTGGAAGATCTGCTCAGCGGCTTTGAAGACGTAAGCTTCGCCGTCTTCGAGGACGTCGATTCCGATGCATTGAACACATTCATCTTCCAAAATCTGTTTATCCTTAATTTTTATCGCTTTTGTTTTTAGTTGTTTATATTCCGGTCGTCTCATCATCAGAAGCCAAGGAAGCCAAACAAGGAAAACTTGTTGAAAAATTTTCCCCATTTTGTGATTTGTCGGTTGTCGATATCTGAGATTCAAAACGACGATCGTAAAAGCAGTAGAAATGGCCACGATTACGGTCTGAGTCGAGAAAAACACGGCCAGAAGAGGAATGGAATCAGAAGTCGGAGGTGTCATTTCACTCACAACTGTCAGGAAGAAACAAACCGAAAGAAGAATCGTCGTTTCTGAAAACGTAAATCATCTTATTAAAAAAATCAGTTTTTTACAAACTGGTCCTGACACGAATTTTCGAAATTTTTAAAATCTTCAGAATTCTCAATTTCACTAATTAGGTTCAAAATTACACAATTTAAAAAATCAGTTTTTTACGAACTGGTCCTGACACGACTTTTCGAACTTTTTTGGTCTGTTCCCAGATATCAGTCACAAAACAGATTTTTGGAACTTTATAGAAATCTTCGGAATCACCATTAAAAAAATCAACTTTTTTAGGAATTTGTCCCAGCACGAATTTTTGGGATTTTTTCGATTTCAAATAATTCTGGAAATTTCCACCGAATTTTAGAAAATTTTAATTTTACTCAAAAAACTTACGAAATCCAATTTTCTCGGCCATATCGTGAGCAGGCAAACAAAATCCGAGTAAAGTCATTGTTGAGATCAACAAGGAAGGCAGAATGAGGTTGAAGAAATAAAACAAAGTTCGTCTTCGAATATTCAGATAGAACTTCACAGTAGGGTAAGGTTCCGGACAGCACTTGTAGTAGTGTTCATCTCTCACGGCCGGAGCGCTCTTCAGAATCCATTCGCCGTTCGGAATGTAAGTCGACAAGTCCATCGAGGGTTCTAAAAGCAATTGACATATGAAGTAGTTCATATATGAAAACACTGATATATGGAAAGTTAATATGTGAGAAGTTAATACGTGAAATAGTTTATGTATGAGGAAATCCATATACAGGAAATTAACATACAAATTAGTCGATATATAGAAAATTGATATATGAAAAATTGACAAGTGAAGGAATTGATATATGAAAAATTGACAAGTGAATGAATTGATATATGAAAAATTGATATGTGAAGGAATTGATATATGAAAAATTGACAAGTGAAGGAATTGATATATGAAAAATTGATAAATGAAGGAATTGATATATGGAAAATTGATACGTGAAGGAATTAATATATGAAAAATTGATATGTGAAGGAATTGATATATGAAAAATTGATAAGTGAAGGAATTAATATATGAAATAGTTTGCATGTGGACTAATTAAATCGACTTACCGCTTCCTGGATCGACATCCAGTTGGAGATCCAGAGCGAATCCATGGTAGGTCCAGGATCCGAATTTTAAAAAACAAGACTGATCGTCGAAAGGAAAATAGGTGATGTCCAGTCGGCAACTGGCTCGGAATATCCCCGGAGGGATCCAGTTGACTTCTCCAGTGTGATAGACGACCAAGTTACTTTTGTAGGTGGAATCGAAGGATTTGTCAGCACTATTGTATAAATACACATCTGGCTGGAATATAATATTATCAGCTCCGGAAAATCTCACGCTAGTGATGTCTTCGTAATTTTCTGGTTTCCATTTCAGTCGATAATCGAACCAAATCTGAAAATTCCAATTAATTAATTAAATATTGAAATTACAAAGTAAATTACCGTATTAATCATGTTATTTAAAAAATTACTTTTTACAAGTTTTTCGAAGTTTTTAAAAAAATTAAAATTACCATAAAAAATTGCTTTCACGAAATTGTCTCGACACGAATTTTGAATGATTTTTAAATTACTTATTAAATTCTAAAAATGTCAGAAATTTTCAAAGATTTTGAAATTCTTACAAAATTTTAAAAATTATTAAAATGTTTATAAATCACTAAAATCCTAAAAATTATTTAAATTTTACAAAATCCTAAAAATTTTGAAAATTTAATTTTTGCCTAATTTTAGGAAATTCTAAAAACTTCGGAAATTTTAGGTTAAATAT
Organism: Halicephalobus mephisto; assembly: GCA_009193035.1. Classification (NCBI taxonomy): domain Eukaryota; kingdom Metazoa; phylum Nematoda; class Chromadorea; order Rhabditida; family Panagrolaimidae; genus Halicephalobus; species Halicephalobus mephisto. Next base: position 183,439 of record SWDT01000032.1, on the reverse strand, counting down.
CTTTGTTAAAAAATATTGAATTTTTTAAAATTTCGGAAATTTCAGATTTTAAGGAAATTTTGAAAACTTAAATTTTACCTAATTTTAGTAAATCCTAAAAACTTCGGAAATTGAAAACTCACGTATTTCAGCCAAGCGTTGAGCTCGATGACTTGGTTCTTTTCGTCCTGAAACGATTGTCTGATGAACGCTCTTGTATCCGTTTGGAACACCAGTTTCGTTTTCCTCGCGTTTTTTACTATTTTTCTTATTCCCTAATTTTTCCACTTTTTTCTTTCATTACTTACCACATCGACGATTTGTTGGAGGAAAAACCGTACTGCTACCCTTAATTTCTGCGTGCTGTTCCTTACTGGCCTGACTAAACTGCTGTAATTCGCCAGCAAGTCCCTAAAATTTAAACCTCCAAAACCCATATATCGACTACTGCTTACCGGTAAAGATTACTTTCCGCTTTGCTACTCTCCGTTGATCCGATACAAAGCAACAAGCCTAGAACGAGAATCCAACGTGCCGCTGTCGCCATCGTTGGTTGTTGGGCTCACAGCGGCGATGTCCGGGACTCCATATCATCGACGGTACATTAGAATTTAGCTGCCACTCGCACTTTAGACTAAATATTGGGCTTTATCCAAGTCCTACTTTCGCGCATAGGTATTCTTCTTTTTCCTTGAGCTTTAGTCGATGTACTTGCGGATTTGCTTCAAGCTGTCTCAGCACAAGGATCGGTAAACTCTCGACATTTTCTGCGCAGTTGTCTGATACATTTTCCATCACCAGTTCCTCAACGAGTAAATCTTTGACCGCTTTGCATCCGTGTTTCTGGTTTAGAGCTTGTGTATTTATTCATTTTGAATTTCCCGCCAACTGTTCGCCAGCTGAGACATACTCAGTTGTTGGACAAATGGAAGGAACGCGCCATTTCCATGTCTGTTATGCACATTGCGGGCTGTTTCCCCCTGCCCCTTACAAAATCGATAAAATTTCTTACAAAAAGCATGCGTGTGCGTTTCGTGTTCGTCCGTAATTCCGCATCACGAGAATTGTGAAATTTATTTCGGCTCATTCAGTATTTCCAGGTTGTGGTCGATTTACTCTGTGTTTCACGTAAGATGTCTGACAATGAACAGCAGCAGAATAACGCCGAAGGCGGTGGCGGAGGAAATCAAGCTCAGGACTACATCAAGCTGAAAGTCGTAGGACAGGTTTGTGATCTTTACAAAATACTCCAACGTGAGTTTACAAATTTCAGGATTCTAATGAAGTTCACTTTCGTGTGAAATATGGAACGAGCATGGCCAAGCTGAAGAAATCTTATGCCGAAAGAACTGGAGTGAACATCAACTCGCTTCGCTTCCTCTTCGATGGCAGACGTATTGGCGATGAAGATACTCCGAAGACTCTGGAAATGGAAGAAGATGATGTCATTGAAGTTTACCAAGAGCAATTGGGTGGTCATTAAAGCCGATCCTGTGGATGGTCTTTGAGTCTATGGTCTCATTTACGCTGGTGTGTTTATTGTTCCGTTACGAATTGGATTCGTAATATATAACTTATACTTGTTTTACAACGTTTTTTTCTCTGACGTATTGATGAAACCATTTTGTAAACTGCTTTTACGTGACTTCAGATATCATTATAGATTTTTTCCTCTCTTGTCTGGTCGGATGGTCTTGGATGTCGTTTAGTTGGAGGGCAAAACGAAGTTCTTGGATCAACTCATGGAAGAAACTGGTCTGAAATTAATCAAGGTATAGTTTGGTTTTATTTGGAAATTCAGACATTTTGGGTTTTGGAGAGTTCTCTAGCTCTGACACAAAATTCACCGACGACGATAAGCATGGCTCCGAAAATGCCCATGAAGAGAGTAAGGAAAAGTCCGGATATATTGTAGAAATTGAGGGAGATATGATCTTGTTTTAGTGTTGATCCGACTCCTGAACAAGGTGTTCCACTGGAATTTTTGAGTTTATTTTTGGGGAACTTTAAAATTACTTACGTTGATCTCCACCATTTTTGTTTTTTCATTTCGATTATTCCTCTTTTTTGGTAAAGTAGAAGCTGACGGGAGATTCTGTCTGTCCATTCGGAATGTTTCTGGAGGGCGATACCGTAACCTTTGGATCCAAGAACACCTCCGATTTGGGTTAGATTACAGTTTTGTTGGACTTCGTACTCTAGTGAAGTGGACTCCATCAAGTAAGCATAATCCCCGTTCATGACCCTTTGGACCCCTTCTCTGTTGGATCCTACGAAAACGTCCCTTTTTTTCATGTAATTCCACATTTTTACGTGACTTGGGATTTTACTTTCTTGGAAAAATTGCATTGTTGAACCTCCTTTTATAGTGCCGTAGGATATGGTTGATTGGTTTGCTAGGTCGTCTAGGTTTCTGATTGGGATGTGGGGTTTCGAAACTGTCAGTACTGCTGCTAGGTTTGCGGTGTAGGCAGAGACGAGGACGAGAGTGAAGAACCACCAGGTCCCTCCGAGTAGTCGTGTTGAGACCGCTCTGGGACCGAAATCACAACCGCCTTTTAGCATTGTTGATAGTACGTACCATACTGTATTGTAGAAACTGTAATTGTTTGATAGTTGAATGGGTACTTCTGGATTTGAGTACTCCGCCGCAGGATGGGGTTGATGAGCAGTACAACAAGAAAAATTCAGATTCCATTCATAAGGGGTGATTCTGGCGGCGATGTACATGCCTACAGTAACCCCTATGATTGACATCAGAATCCAGAACCAAATTTCCAAAGAAAGCGGATTCAAAAACGAAAATAAATCTGGCTGATGGTCGGTGGGGATTTTGAAGAGGATACTTATCCCTAGGGACAGGAACGGCTTCGTGAAATCCACTACTTCTGCTCTTCTGAAGTTTACTGTAAACGGAGCCACGGCCATGTCTGCTTCGCCGTTGAGGATCTCCCCGATCATGCCGTCCCAGGTGCCGTTACCGTACACGTCATTACCGTATTTGTTGTCTCTAACAACATGGATACTGTAGGTGAATCCCAAATCTCTGCTTAATTCTTCCAAAAGATCGATACAAAATCCTTCAAATTGATTATTTTCGTTCAATTCAAAGTGATTTTTCTTCAACATCACGTAGGGTCTCTCCATGATCGTCGTGACTTTGAAGTGGGGCTTCAGCTCGTCCGAAACCTGGACGTTGTGCTGGAGTTGGGCATGGGAGTCACTGGACATGTTGACATTCACGTCCGATTTCGATTCCCAGAATCCGATCTGGAATCATTTAAAAATAAAAACTGTTGGATCGGGAACCCAGCCTCAATGGAAAGCGCAACCAACCGGGAACGCTTGGTCCCGAACGGATTGCCTTAATATCAATAAAGAGCACTTAGTCCCGAACGGATTGTCCTAGTATCAATAAAGAGCACTTAGTCCCGAACGGATTGCCTTAGTATCAATAAAGAGTGGTTGGTCCCGAACGGATTGCTTTAGTATCAATAAAGAACGTTTGGTCCCGAACGGATTGTCTGAGCACCGACAAGAGGACATACAGTTCCTCTTGGCAGGAAGTTGAGTTGTTTGTTAATGTCGATTTCGACATAGGGTTTCTTTGTACTGTGCCTAAGGCATTTATTTAATAAACCTTTTCTATACTATTTTTCCTCCTCATTCAGACGTGGGTCAATCGGCGTGACGGATACAACAAAAACAAAATTTGTTCCGTTTTCATCAGAATTGGAAATCAGAGTTCGAGGTCGAAATTCGGACTTTTCGCGCTGGAACACAACTCGAAGACCAAGTTTGGATATAGAATATCCAGATATCAGGTTGTATCAAATTACGTAAGAAAAAAACAAGTTTTTTGGAATAAGGAAAATTCCTAATTTACCGTAACACGAAAAGTCCAAACTTCGACCGCAAATTCTGATTTCCAACTTTCAAAATACCGTACTCCGTTTCATCAGAATTGGAAATCAGCATTCGAGGTCGAAATTTGGATTTTTGTTAAGAATCATGAATTTTTGTTATTTGAAAGACTGATTTTACTCAAATTAATAGACTTTAAAATCCGAATTTTCGAACTCAAACATGACTGAATCTATCCTACCACGAAAAGCCCCAATTTTGACCTCGAATTGTGATCTTCAACTTTGATAATACTATGTTTCATCTTATCAAAGTTGAAAACTGAAATTTGAATTTTTCGTGCTGAGACGGCATTTAAGTTTTCTCATTTCAAAGACTGATTTTACTCAAATTGATAGATCTTAAAATTGGAATTCAAATTTGACTTCTGAGGTTCTCCTACCACGAAAAACCCCAATTTCAACCTCGAATTGTGATTTTCAATTTCTGTAAAACGGAGGACTTGTCTTCAATAGGATACTGTAGTGCCAATTATAATTTTTTAAAAATATTTCCATATATAAAGAATTAACCCTAGAAGTGTGATAGAAGGGTATGTACCGTAATCTAAAAGTTTCCGAACCTATCTAAGAAGAAATTTAAAAAATTAATTTCGGAATTTTCCAAAATTACGAAATAATTCAAAACTAAAATTTTTGACTACCGTACTTCCTGGAAATTCCTAAAAATTCGTCCCAAAACTATTTCGTAACAATGTTTTTTATTTTCCGTAACAGTGATTCATTTCGAAATTCTTAAGATTACGAAATAACTGTCACGAAATATTTCCAAAAATCCTAGAATTCGCGCCGGGACTATTTCGTAACAAAATTTTTTATTTTCCGCAACAGCATGACCCATTTCGAAATTCTATAAAATTACGAAATAACTCTTATCAAGGGTACTATAGTTTTTAAAAACCTTTAAAAATTCGTTTCGGGACCATTTCGTGATGAAACTCATGAACTGTTTTAAGATTTTGGAAAATTACGAAATAACCACTATAAGCCATTCCAATTTCAGAAAACTTCCCAAAATTCGTTTCGGGACCATTTTGTGGAAATCATAATTTTCACAACAACGATTTTAAAACTTACGTCATCGATGTTTCCGGAATATCCCAGTAAATTAATTCGCAAAGAGAAATTTCCATGGACGTTTTTAGGATTTACTCGACTCAAATCTCCCGTCAGTCCATGGATCGTCTAAAATTTAATTTTTATTTGAAAAAATAAAAATCTATTTTTGGAAATCTTGAGAATAATACAACTTTTAGATTAGATAAATTAAAATTTTTTATAGAAATTCTTTAAAATCAAAATTGGTATACTGAATCATTTGTGAATGATTTTAAAAATCCGAATTTTGAGAAATTCATATATGAAAATCACGATTTTAATGTCCTATAACCCTTCAATATTGTTTAGAAGGATTTAGAAAATAAATATAATATAAACTTTTTATAAAAATGATTCTAAATCGAAATTTATATCTTGGAAGATTCTTGTTGATTTTCAAGTTTATATTCGAAGAACTCATATATGAAAATCACGATTTTTAACATTTTATAACCCTTCAATGTTGTTTAGAAGGATTTAGAAAATAAATATAATATTAATTTTTTATAAAAATTATCCTAAATCGAAATTTATATCTTGGAAGGTTCTTGTTGATTTTCAAATTTTATATTCAAAGAACTCATATATGAAAATCACGATTTTAATGTTCTATAACTCTTAAAATTACTTTTTTAGAAGTATTTCGAAAGTTAACTATGAATTTACTCTTTGAAAGTCACAGATCAAGTACCAATTTCCCAGATTTAAGAAGACACTCTTGGACAAAGTTAACTCGAAATATAAATAATTTTCGAAAATGAACTTACGGTATTTTTAATGTGCTCGACAAGTTTGTTTCCGTAGTGGAACGGAACATGGGCAGACATCATCGACCGGCATCTCGCGAAATGGACGTCATTCCTGATGGCGTACAGTTGGGACATGTTGAACACCGAATGAGCAGCCAGGAAGACTGCATCGAACATGAAAGCTGCTTCGGACTGAAGAATCGTCCATTATGTCTCCTCATCTTTTCTCGTACTGTATCGTTTTTTCTCAGTCTCCCTACTCTATATTCCTTCTAATTCCCCTGTTCCGTAACTTCTTAACTCCATCTCTATTCCTTCCCTGCCCCTGTCCTGAACCTCGGTTCTACTCTTATCGTTATCCTTACCCGGTGTCACTCTCTCCTTTATCTTCTATCCGCTTCCTACCCTCTATCTTTTACGCAAAAAGGATACATTGTATATGATGTATGGATACACTAGAACGACTTTGATGTGTCAGATATATTAAGTACAATACACCGATTCAGCTGAATACATCGATGCATTGAATATAAAGTATCTGATACATCAGAGTCGTTCTAATTTATCATTTTTTGTATGTACCTTCATATCCCCGTATTCCATGTCTTTTATACTCCTATATCTCTCTGCTCCTACTCCTACCCCACTCTCATATTGCTCTTTCCCTATATCTCTTGTACTTTTATATTCTTGTATCTCCGTATCCTCTGTACTCTCTGTTCTCTGCCCTAACCCTATATCCCTATCCCCTCTCTTGACCCTATACTTCCTATTCTCTACCGTAAGCCTATATCCCTATCCCTGCCCTAACCCTATACTCCTATCCCCTCTCTTGACGCTATACTTCCTATTCTCTACCGTAAGCCTATATCCCTATCCCTACCTTAAACCTATACCCCTATCCCTATCCTGACCCTATACTCCTCGTCTTTGTACCCCACTTACCGGTCGGAAATTTCGATTTTTTCCGTTCTTTTTTTCCCAATCTTTTTTGATTAGTCTTTCGAATTTTTCTAAATCGAAATTATCCTTTTCGAGATTTAGAAAATCCGGGGATATTGGGGACGTTGAAATGAATCTAGCATGGTTGTGTCTGAACAGTTCCATATCCATGGATTTTAGATCCATTGAAGTCAGCAAAAACCAATGTTTTAATTCAATAAATCCCATTTGGAGTGCTGCGAGGAGAAATTTGTAAGTATCATCTGGATTCATGTCGATTAGAATTCTGGAAAAATCGAAACATTCATTTTGAAATATGTTTGAACAATCTTCGAGTTTTTTTATTTGTTTAGTAGCAGAAAGGAAATTTTGGTTTTCGACTCTGATGAAGTGGAATCTGATTCCGGAATAAATTTCTTTTTCCAAAAAAGGCACCAATCTGGATATTCTGGAATCCTCCACATAGACTACAGTAATCTTGGACCAACGCCAATGCCGGATTAGGTCGGACAAGGACTCCAGCAACTCCGCCTGAGGAAATATTCGGATTTCGGAATCTTTAATTTTTTTTAAATTTTGAATTTTTTCAATCCAAAAATCATCGATTACGGTAAAAAATGGAATATCTATTAAATTTGCGATTTTTTTTAATTGCATATTAATGTAGATATCCGATGAGCCAAATAAAACAATTATTTTTTCTTCTTCGATGAGTTTACAAGCCTTCCCAATGGCTCCAAAGTGGTCCCCTTCGTTGACGAACTCGATGACATACTCGAATCTTCCAAATGGCCTGTGGGCATTCACCCATTCAATGGCATAGACGAAAGAAGAAACAAGATGAGCATCTTTTTTTTCTCTAAATATCGCTCCTGAAAATTTTTAATTTTTATTTATAAATTTATTTTAAAATTCTGAAAATTTTTACAAAATTCGAAAATTCTAGGAACTTCCAAAATTCTGGAGAACTTTAAAAAGCTTCTGAAGTTTCCTAGGATTCTGTGAAGGTTTTAGAATTTTCCAAAATCAAAAATTTCAAACTTTTTCAAGAATTTCAAATTTTCTGAATTTCTAGAATTTTTAAAAATTAAACAAAAAAATTTCAAACTTATTCAAGAATTTCAAATTTTCCAAATTTCTAGAATTTTTAAAAATCAAATAAAAAATTTTAAATTTTCCAAATTTCTAGAATTTTTTAGAATTAAACAAAAAATTTCAAACTTTTTCAAGAATTTTAAATTTTCCAAATATTTGGAATCTTCTTGAAATTTTTGGAATTTTTCAAAATCCAATTAAAGATTTTGATATCTGAAAATTTTATCTCAAACTTGGAATTTTCCAGAATTCTGTAAAAAGTTCTAAATTTCTCGAAAATTTCAAATTTTCCGAATTTCTAGAATTTTTCAAAATTAAATAAAAAATTCAAAATTTTTCGAAAATTTTCAAACTTTCAAAATTAATCAAAAAATTCTGAAATTTTAGAATTTAAAAAAATAAAAATTTAGTCAAAATTGATTTTTAATTTTTTACAGTTTTACAACTTACCAAATCTGTAACAATCCACGAGGAAGTATTGGAGTAATCCAAAAAAATAAAAAATCAACAACTTTCGTCCCATTTTTGAAATTTTTTTCATTCAAAAAAGATCATTATCCTTCGGAAGAAAAGCCAAAAACCAGCGGGAGTCCTAGTCCTCTGAAAAAAGCCAAATTGAGGGCTTGTCTGGCCGAGGGCAGGGAGTGACCCTCGAGGCCGAGAAATGAGATTACATTCATCGTCAACAGATAAGACGAAAAGGAAGCAGTGGTTTTTCAGCTTTATTACTTTCGAAAATAAATCTTTGTTTTTAAATATGTTTATTTACATTGATTCTGTTGAAAAATTTGAGGATTTTGAGGGATGGGGAGATGGTCAGGATAAGAGGTGAAATTTTTCTCGTCGTAGAAGTAGGGGGTGGGGACCAGGGGGTCGGGACAGTAGTAGTGGTGGGTGTGGTAGTAGCCGTTCTCGCCCTCCAGACTGGGTGTCAGGTAGCTGCTCTCAGGCTTCAGAGAGAAGTCCAGGAAGTTCGGGTTCTGCACCCCCGTCGTCATCCACTGCTCCGTGCTCGACCCCCCTGCGACCACATTCGGCTCCTCCATCGCCTACTGGTTCTGTTGGAGGGATTACGAATTCACAACAGTCCTATAGATGGTCTGGATGAATTCACTACATCCAGAAAAATTACTATTAAGAAGTAAGTCACTGTTAGGACAGAAACTAGACCAAAAAGAGAGGACCACAACTGGTAGCCTGAAAATCAGGGAGTGTAGAATACTGTAGAATATAGATAAGATTCTCCACAGGCGCTGGAAATCACTTACAATTGACCACAATTAAACAGATTAGATTATATTCAATTATAAGTGATTTCTAGTATCTGTGGCAGTGTTGGAACAGAAACTGGATCCGAAAAAGAATATCCGAACCGATAATCTGAATATCAAGGAGTGTAGAATACTGTAGAATATAGATGAGATTCTCCACAGGCACTGAAAATTACAATCGACCACAATTAAACAGATTAGATTAGATTCAATAATAAATTATATATCTTTTACAAGGATTCTGAAAGCTATTTATTAATTCTGATTCGAAATTTAGAATTTACCGGTACGATTACACTGTTGAAAGTTTTTTTTTGCTGACTTTGAATTTCAGAATTAAGATATAAATATTTAAAACACGTGTCTGGATCACAAATATTATAACCTAATTTTCGATCAACTTTGAATTGATTCAAAAATCGAAAAATTAGAATAAGATAAATTCTATTCGAAAATAAAAAATTTTAAAAATCAATAATTTTAATTAAATTCAAAATTATCAATTTTAAATGAATTCAGAAAATTTACAACTCTGAAATTTACCACAATTACTGATTTTCGATCAACTTTGAACTGATTTAAAAATCTCATTAAAAATTCTATAATCCAAAAAAATTTCAATTATCTTATTTCAAAATTTAAATTTTTAATTCGACTGACGTTTGGCGTTTTGTTCCGAGTGTAAAAACGCGCGAGAAAACATTTTTATTTTTTTATATATCGTTTTCCAAACATTCCTTTGCTTCGGAATGTCCAGCCAGTTGTTGGAAGAAGATGTTCAGAAAAAATTTCTCCGATTACGGTACAATATAGAGAATCTCTGCAGAAAGTACGAAAGAATCTCCAAAGAAGAAGCCGCGAATTTGGAATTGAACTGCAGCACTGGAGAAGTAAGTTTCAAATTTTCATTTTCCACATATGAATATTAATTTTAATATATGAATTCTCATTTTCCACATATGAATATTAATTTTAATATATGGATTTTCATTTTTCATATATGAATTTTTACTTTTCATATATAAATTCTTATTTTTATATGAGTTTTATTTTCACCTATAAGTTCTCATTTTTATATAGGTTTCTATTTTCAGTGGGTTCAGGTCGTTAAACCAGGAAAGAAGCCACTTAGCGAAGGGGAAGTAAAAGCAAAACTCCGAGAGTTGGACTTCAGCAAGGACCTGGTTTGCAGTTCGGCCAATGTCGGGAGCATCACCGACGAAAAGATAAAAGTCAGAGTTATGAAGCACAACAAGGTGAGATTTCTGTTTTCGTATTTAAAAACAACGAAATTAAATCTATTTAAATGACAAGTCTAGAAACTTGTTTTCGGTCAAGTACTGTAATGTTGTAATTTTTTCGAAATTTATGTATACTTTCATTTGCAAAAATTAACTTTAAAAAGTGGACGGATTTCCACATCCTATGTCCCAATTCAGAAACTTTTAAATCTATCCAAATGAGGTGTAATTCCACAAATTGATTACGAAATCACGTAAGATTGCGAAATAATCGCCCAAAGTCAAAATTTTGAACTGTTTTAATTTTTGAAAATTCTCGAAAAAATTCCAATTATACTAATTTACAATTTCTACAATAATATGGTAATTTTCAGAGATTTGAGCGTTATTACAAGAAGACTAAAGCACAAGATGAAGATTCAGAATCTGACGATGACGAAAACGACGATCCTCTTTCTCAATTTGACGACGAATATCGGACTGTCCCGAAACTACCCCATATTGATTTCGACAACTCGGAAGAAGAAGAAATTCTCCGTGCTGGAAACACCAGTTCTAAGGACTTGGAGGACGGAAAAGAAGAAAATTACGACGAAAACGAGGACGAACAAGAAATCGTAATTCCAGTTGGAAATTCGTTTAAGAAAAATCCCAAATTTGAACCTTATTCTGTCCCAGTTCGTCGAAGTCCACGAGTCAAGAAGCCTGTGAAGTACTTTTAGATTCATGCCTTCTGCTATCGAAGTTGACAGAGTTCGAAACTAAAGTTTGGGTTTGTTGAGAAACTAGACTTTTTTGTTTCTGAAAATTGCACACTATCTGAACTGAATTGATACAACTTGATATGGACATTTTTGAAACGGAAAATTTAGATTTTATCTTAAGGTAAAAATTCCAACTTTGAACTTTGATCACATGAATCATTGAACTGGAGTAGTTTTGTAAGTATTTATTGATGTGAATTTCAGTTTTCGTGGTATTCTTTAATTCCTAATTTGTACAAAAATTGGTCAGGTTTGAAATATTTTTTGAAATTTTTTACTTTAAAGTGCTGTAAGTTGATTTAGACAGAGTGAAAAATAAAAAAATTATTTTATTCGAAAATTGGATTTTTTTTTTCGAAGAATTTTTAAAAAATACTAAATTACTTAAATGCTTAAAAATGTGAATACAGTATCCTTGGTTATCTATTTACTGTATTCTGTTAGAAAATAATAAATTTTAAAAAAATTGAATTAATTTTCTTCAATAGGATATTTTACAAAATATCCTCAAAACTACTGTAGAATATTTGCTATCTGTTTTACCGAAATTGAAGATCACAATTCGAGGGGGTGAGGGCGATAGTCTATGTCTTATTTCTCCAATTCACCCAAAATGACGAACTAATTAGACATGCGGCTTTTTTCGTGCTAAGACCACAGATTTCTTACAAGAGAAGTCACTTTAGCCAAAGTCACCGTTTAAGATGAGTCATATATGATGTTGTAGTGCTTGAAATGTAGATTCTGAATATGTATTCAATTTCTGCTAAATGCTTTTGTAGAATGAAAAAATGAGATAAATGTGTAAAATTTCATATACAATAAGACTTGGATATGAGATACCCCTTGGGACCGGCCAAAGCGTATCTTATAAGAAAGGATCTCACTCACACCGTATTTTATAAGAAAGGATATGTTATATCCAGAGTCAATTTGAAAGCAGACTAACCAAACTTACTCACTCAGATCGTATGCTATAATCCGAGATATGTTATAGCAGGGGTATCTTATATCCAAGTTCTATTGTACAGTAGAACTTGAATATAAGATACCTCCTTGGGATCGGACAAAATGTATCTTATAAGAAAGGATATGTTATAGGAGGTAAATTTGACAGCAGACTAACCAAACTTACTTACTCAGACCGCATGCTATAATCCGAGATATGTTATAGCAGGGGTATCTTATATCCAAGTTCTACTGTATCAAAAGTTGGGAAGACACAAGAGTACCTCCTTGCTTTTTGTCGAAGTTTGACGACTCCATTTTGGAGATATTTGTTTTCCACTCTAATTTAACCAAATTTAATTATTTTTTGACCATTAGATGCATTTTTTGTATAGATTATAACTATTTCATTGGTTTTTTAAAGAAATAATCAGAAGTGCAAAAAAATTCAATCCTAAATTTAGAAATTTCCGTGATTATCTCGCTTCAGAAGATCGTTTAGCAAAAATGGAATACGTTGGGACCTGAAGAGACGCCATACAGATGGCGCTTCCTGAATTATTGGTCTTACCACGACTACCGTAACCGTACGAGGTTTATGTTATTATGTGGTTGTTGTGATATAATAATAGGATTGTGACTTGTTCTGTAAAGACTCCAGTACCTGTTTCCTTACATTGCAACGTCCCTTAGGAAGTCACAACAGAGTACTTATTCAGAATCTACATTTCAAGCACTCCAAGATCACATACAACTCATTTTAAAAGGCCACTGCGACTAAAGCGGCTTCCATTGTCAGTTCACGTTGTTTGTAAAAAATAAACAAATGAATAAGTGCAATTAATCAATAATTAAGTGCCAATTTTTATATAAAAACATGCAAAAAATATGAAAAAAAAAGTTTCCAAATCGAAGAACTCAATGTTTCCGAAAATGCAAATTTTTTTATTAAATTATGCAGCAGTTTCTGTACCCATGTTAATCATAGCATCTGTAGAACTGATAATAATAGATTATCACGGAAAAATAATGTAAATTTTAACACCGTTGATCGGAACGGCGATGACGTCATCGATTCAGAAAATTGTTAACAGTCTTAAAAAAGATTTATCGATCATATTGCTTTTGTATTTTATAACTTGCTTATAATATTTAATTACCCAAGTTTGAGTTCGGAACAAATCTAAGACACCTTTTTGAACAATATTTAATAAAAATAGGTTAATTAAATGGTTGAAAATAGGATATATTTAATCAGAACAGCGATGACGTCATCGATTCAGAAAATTGTTAACAGTCTTAACAAAGATTTCTCGATCATGTTATCTTTTTATTTTATAACTTGTTTATAATAATATTTTAATTACCAAAGTTTGAGATATGCGTTCGAAATGAAGCAACTACGAGACAGCATTTCGAACAACCGTTAAATTAAAAGTTACGAATCACCGGCGGGTCGCATTGACATCAATGTGTTACAGTAGGAAAACTTGAATGTCGTCTGAGCACGAGAAGTCCAAATTCTGGCTCTGGTTATCTAACATCCAGAATTTTCGTTGGATATTGTTTACTAAAATTTCGTGGAAATTCTAAGATCTTCCAGATTTTAATAAAAACTTAAAATTTTCCAAAATCATACTATTATAAAAGACAGAAGTGGTTTGTGCGGAAATTCAAAAAAAATTAATAACAAAGCCATTTTGCGATAGGGATTTTTTAATTGTTGATTTTCTTTAAGTTCATATTGAGACCTTTGAAGTAATATAAAAATCACTGAAATCCTATGGGGATTTACGTGGATTTCCTAATTTAATTACGAAATCCAGTGGGTGGTCAATTTATAACGAGCGCGTTTTTTGCATTTTTGGCGCAGTGGTCTGCGCGCTGCCTTGAGAAATTAGTATGCCTATGGTTCGATCCCTCACATGAACAAATCACTTTTTCTTTCGTTGTCTATTCACATTTTATACCTTCGATATAACTAAGCTATTTTTTGCAAGGATGTGAGAGTATGAAAGAAGGATTGAGTAATTGTTATTACTTAGTTACTGTATTAGTTTCAATTTTATTAATGAATGAAGAAATGGTCAGAGTTTTTGTTCCAGATGGGAATAGAAATTTGGAGAATGAAAACGGGAAATTTGAGGTCCCGTAAAAATTATTAGGTTTAGGAAATATTGTGAAAGATGTCTTCAAAGACATCAACACAATAAAAAATATGGGAAATGTTGTTGATCGAGTAATCTTCACACCGGGAAATCTTGACTCATTAATTATTAATAACAATAGTGTTGCGCGATTTTTTGGGGAAGAGAAACTTTGCAAAGCATTGATGATATCGATTATGACGATGGAAATGATGGAAATAACTTTCTATTAGGATTTTTAAATAGTTCAACTCCTGTCGAATATCCTCCACATGAATTATATTTAAGAAAATAAGCTATTGTGATACTTAGAAACTTAAGAGTTAAAAAAAGCTTATGCAGTGGAACAAGGTTAATTATAAATCATATGGGTAGGCATATTATTAGTTGTAGTCATAATAGGAATTAATGAAGAAAAGTATGTAATGCTTCTCAAAATTCCATTTATATCTCGAAGCAATGCTAATTTTCGATACTTATGGGTTATACGCACACAGGTCTTGGCGCAAAAAGTTTTAGTGAATTTTAACATATATTGTTAGATGAAGTAACAATTTCAATAAAAATACAAACAATATCGCGAGATATAGTTAAGTTAGATTTAAGTTTCTTGGGCTGAACTTAGGCTTGGGATTAGGTTTAGGCTAAGCTAAATTAGGATATGTGCGTATAACCCATAAGTACCCAATTTTCCTATCAAATTTAGAAGAAGACAATTCTTCATTAGATTAGCATCTGCCATGATAATTAACAAAAGTTAGGGATAGATCTTTAGTTTAATTAAACTCTATTTTACCAATCCCAATTTTCTCACATGAACAGTTATACAGTATGTCGTGGAAAGCTGTATCTTTCGATCATAACTCATTTCATAGTTATCGTATCGGGACTGAATACTATAACTATTCAGAGCTCTTTAAGGTCTATGATTTGAGCTTACGTGCATTCCCGAAAATCTTTTCCTTCAGAAATTGTGACATAAAAGATAAACTTTCTGGCACAAAAATTTAGGTCTTTAAAATATTGATAAAAGGTGTGTAGAATGGGGGATAATGGGACCGGTAAATTCTCAATCTGATATCGAAATCAAGGGTTAGACTTTAGAATCCAGAGATTAGGAGTCCTGGATTCTAAAGTTTGAAAAGCCATAACCCCATTAGATGAAGTTCAATTAACTTTATTTCCTTTTAAAATCATATCTATCTTCAGAGATCTCCAACTTTCTTTGGACACTGATTTTTGAGTCGTGTCTCAAGGGGAATTCTGAAGTCTGTTTTCCTGTGTTTCTGTTTATTAATGTCTAACTAAACAGTAAGGTCATTAAGGTTCCTTATAATGCAAAATAGGATGCCATATCAGTGTTGTGTCCGAAAAAATCTACATCAGAAAAACTAACTAATGCAAATTTCGGTTAAAACGGTCCAAATTGAATGGTTGAGAAGGAAGAATTTATAACTTCCTAAACTCTTGGACTGAGTCAACAAGATGTAGAAATAGAATGGAGCTATCAGTATCGTAATTCCCGAAGCAATTGTTGTAAAAATGATGTTAATATTAGTTACAGTTTCATTGTAGAAATATTCGAGAGGGAAATCTTTCGACTTCATTTAAGTCAACGTTTAAGCTTAACACGAATTAGATTTATGTTATATAGAACTAAATAAATACTTATAATTGCATTTCTGTAATCTAATTAGTAGCCTACCATGGATATTTACCAATTACGGTTATATTTTATTAGGAAAATTTAGCCAAAGAGATTAACTTGGAGAGTGTATTTTAGAACGAGAGACCTTTGTGCTATTAGAACTAGCATACTGTAGTTTAGATGGTGTTAGTAGTATTTTCAGTTGTTTCTTTATTATTTGTTTTAGTATTATGCACAGTGGAGAAAAAGGTTGAACGCGTGAAACAATCGCAATGAATTTTTGTTAAAGAAAAAAGGAATAGTTCAATGCTTCTGGTAGTGGTTATGAAACTGCTATTCCAAGGTTCACAACGATACTGAAATTATTCTCCAATTTTCACTCTGGAAGAAATTATGAAGGTTAAAACAGAAGCATGACGAAACCATTGTTTTCTATTTGATCCGCATCTCAACATGCTTTAGATTGATGAAGATATTTTCACCATTAAGTAAGCTTTCTACTAGCAAGCACAGCAGGGTCTCAATCTATAATATTTTCGCCATCAATTCCATAGGCAAGATCGTTCAAATGGCTGCATACTTAAAACTTACGGTGGTCTAAAACACCATCACCTCCTATGAAGAAATCTCATTTATTGTTTATAAATTACAAGATGAATATTGACCAGGGATATATTCCATGGTGTGTCGTGAAACCTTGGGTTCAACGGCACCTCACAAGTTAGGGTTCGAGTTTTCGACAGAATTCTGCATCGGCATATCATGCAAAGAAGATTAAAAGCAGGTCCGAAAGAAGTTGACTTCAACACATGAGAAAATGGTTAGTAAATTTGCTGGATTTAAGCTTAATGGATTTAGATCTCTGGGATACTTAGTGAAAAATCTTCATTACATCTTAACACATTCGCATCCACGTATATCACCAGCGGGTCACTTTTTGGGGTTTGAGGAAAAGCGACAAACTGTGCTTGACGTCATTTAATCAGTTTTTTCTGAATGCGATTGAATCTTTTGAATTTCTTGAAAAAATATTATTAGCACAACTAAGGAATTCCAAAAATATATCTAGCTCAAAAATTTAACATGTAAAAAACGGAGTATTCTCCTATTTTTATTGATAACAATCCATTATTTTATTTTGTATTTTTTGCGTTTTAACTGGAGATAATTCAAACAACAAAACCACTTACATTTAGTATACCTAATAAACTATAGTTAATAAAAATAATTTATTTCTGGGAGTGCACAATACGCCATATATTTCATAAAAGGGAAAAAAACGCTTGGTCCTCCACGTTGCGCTGTGCGACAAAAAATCTTGGTTGTCAAAATGTTAAAGATGATTGACTTTCTCGAAAAGACTTGAATAAAAGAATAGACCAAAATTTCTCAGGATAAGTGGGTTCTACAGTAACCGCAATATCAAAGCATCTGATAACCTTTAAAAAAAAGCAAAAAGTGACAGATTGGAATCTAATTGTTACGTTGTTAAATCATATCTTTAGTTATATTTTAGGATCTGTCTTGAGAAGATTTGGTTTAGGAAATAGTTTTCATTATAGATTTGCACTCGAACTTCATCCTTACTTTGTAGTACTGCCAGTCTTTAACATTCCTTATATTTTCTTTCAGATTCGATGAGGTATGTTTATATTGTAAATTATATCACACTAGAGAAACGTACAATTTGAACGTAAAATAACAGTTAAAAGTTGCAAAATTTTACCTACACCAGTGGATAAGTTCATCATGATAATTACCAATATTGTAGTACATTTAGTTCTTTGTAGAAAAAATAGAAACAATCACAGGATTAGTTTTTTCTTTACGAAAGATGGATAGCTTCTCTATCACAAATTTCCTATACGGTAGAACAAAATAAATAGTCGCTAGCATCTCCAATATTGCATGAAGACAGGCTACACAATCGGCAATCATTGTTATTGGGCCTGCGTAAGCAGTATGATAAGTCATACAGCAGAGGAGTACCATGCCTGGCAGGAATAAAACAATAATAGTAATTGTAATCTGAACGACACAACTAAGAATTAGGGCCTTCTGAAGCTCGTGGTTTAGTGACGTGTACTTGTTATTCTTCAACTCGAAAATTAATATCACAATGAGTACTATGAATAATATAGAAATAAGAATCACAGTTATCCAAAATATGATATTGAGAGAGAAAATGGTTTCTTTGTCCACTAAAACAAAAGTTGGTTCTGCAGTGAATCTGGAGAGAGCAGGACTAAACTCGATGGCTTTCCTGATCATTATCTCATGATCAAGACTAAAGAATTCTCTTGTGATGTAAAAGATCGTAATAGTAAAACATAGCTGACTCGTCAAAGAAACAACTATCATCCATTTAGAAGTCCCTATGTTCTTAACGATTCCCGGAAAAATGTTTGTGTACCGATAAACAAGAGTCATTGTCATTCCAATAACCGTAAAACATGCCAGTAGACAATCAATGAGAATAAAGTAACAAGACATTGTGGAGTTACCTATTTTTCTGAGCGGACCAAGAACGAATCCCGCAGCTGAAATCAAATTTTTATACTCAACATTAGTACTTCGCAGATGCTTTTAGAATCAGTATATGTGACACCGTTAATTGTGTAGTTTGCAAGAAGAGGATACCAATTTTTTTGAGATTTCATACTACTTCCAAACTCTTGAGTAGTATGACTATGTTACAACACTTACTTGCAGGCATGAGAAAACACGGCTTAGTTAGGCTCATGCTAACTTCGAACAAAATAGTCCAAACAGAATGATTCAAAAGGAAGAATTTATAACTTCCCAAACTCTTGGATTGAGTCAACAAGATGTAGAAATAGAATGGAGCCATGAATATTGTAATTCCTGCTGTAATTGTTGTGAAGATAACGTTAATATTAGTTACAGTTTCATTGTAGAAATATTCAAGAGGAAAATCTGTCGACTTCATTTCCAAACTTTCCACGTTTGAAAATAATTACTTTCATAGAAGTTGTCGACGGAATAAACACCTGTAATTCTTTTCGCATTAAATTGAATATGATATGAAGTTAGCATTTGCTACTTATGAATATTAACTTGTATCATTTTGGGGTGTTGAAAAGAATCAGAAGTTATGTAGTCGGACTATCAGCGAAATTCACTTATTAACCAGATTCGCGAATGTAGGCATAAAGATCGGAGTTAAACTGAAACGGCCTAGACAGAATCCCCAAAGCCCCGCCCAGTCAGCCGACGCCTGTGAAGTGGGACTAAAGAGTTAGAAAGTCAGTCTTTGGGAAAATCCAGCTTTAAACTGGTCCGAGTTTGACGTCGATTAAAAAAGGATCTTTCCTCTCTTTGTTCTATGCTTATGTTGAGATAAACAGGCTTAATTGCTAATGGTAGGAATCAACAGTTTTTTGCCCAATCAAGGAGCTCCCAAAATGTCACATCATCGACATCCAACCAATAATATTCCCCAATACTACAAAGGTAAAAACTATGATGTATTTGAATATAGCATTATTAAGATAATATAAACATTAGATATTGACAATTACAGTATCACTGAATTGAAGTTTTATTTCAACAAATACAGTATTATTGAAATAAAATAAAAACTAAATTTTAATAAGTACGGTATTACTGAATTAAAGTTAAAATCAGATTTTAGAAAATACAATATTGCTGAATTAAAGTTATATTTTAACAAATACAGTATTATTGGAATAAAATAAAAACCAGATTTTAATAAGTACAATATTATTGAAATAAACTAAAAATTAGATTTTAACAAGCACAGTGTTACTGAGTTAAAGTTATATTTTAATAAATACAATGTTACTGAAATACACTAAAAGTTCCTTAGAAAATGGATACTTGATATGGATCATTGACCTTCGTTGGAGGACCGATTGGGCAGTTCCGTTGACCTCTTGTAAGATGATCGCTTCATTTAATTTCCGTGTTAGGTTATTCAAAAAAGGATAAAATAACATGTGTCATTACCCTTTTCAAAATCAAAGTAATTCGTTTTTTGAAAACTTTTCTGACTACAGTTATCAGGATTTATTGATTCTTCTGGAACCTTACAGAATTATAAATTTTAATTTTCACAGTTTTTGGTCCTGATTCGAAAATTTACGTTGAGATAATTTTGTTGGAAAAAATAATTTTTTACAATGAGTTGGAATTTTTTGGAATTATATTAATATTAATTTTCAGTTTCTGTCCCAACTGGAAAATTCAAAAAGTATTAAAACATTTCTCTACAATTTAAAAAAAATTAATTTTTTACAATATTGTGATTTTTAAATTGTCCAAAATTACGTAAATATAAAATTCGATGTTTTTTGAATTTTAACTAAAAACTAAAAATTTTCGTTATTTTTTTCACTTTTTTTATACAATGGTCTGTTTTTTGTTGGACTTATTTTCCATCTTATCTATTTTATTCTGGACAAAAAAAATTTTGTTTGCTCTAAAGTTAAAAATCGATTTGAAGCTTATCACATTCCGGGACTGAAATCAAAACTTCCTCCAACTTAGGACTGCACAACAATTGCTCCCCAACGACATTTGTTCCCCTTATTTCGCAATATTTATCGTATTTCGTTTTTGTATTAATTTTTTTAATAATTAAAGTAACTAGATATTTTAATTAAGTAAGAAAAGTGATTTGAAAAGAAACAATTTCGAAATCAGTAAAAATAGAAAAGAAGAAAAATAAGGGAGAAATGCCGCTGGGGAACTGTACGACAGTTACCCCTCCCTATTTCGCAATATTTATCTCAATTATTTCGTTTTTATATAATTTTTCTGTAATTAAATTAATATTTTAATTAAGTAAGAAAAGTGATTTAAAAAGAAACAATTTCGAAATTTGTGTAGATCAAAAAAGAGAAAAATAAGGCAGAAATGTTGCCAGGGAGTTGTATGATATTTATTCCTCTCTATTTTGCAATATTTATCTCATTTATTGCGTTTTTATATAATTTTTTAATACTTAAATTAACTTGGTATTTTAATTAATTAAGGAAATTGATTTGAAAAGAAGAAATTTCGAAACTAGTGCAGATCGAAAAGAAGAAAAATAGGGACTAACTGCCGCTGGGGAAGTGTCATACAGCCCAATTTGAGAAGGATCTCCGGATTGCGAAATCAAGGTCACAATGCCCTCGGGTGATGGATGGGTCTTCAAACCGTTTTTTGACTCGCTTGTCGGAAATTGATGCGAGATTGATAAGATTCGGATAATTGTTCCTTTCAAGCGTTCTGTCCGTAAAACTGAGAAAATTTGAAAAAAGTTTTTTCGTTATTTTTTGAAAACATTTTTTTAAAATTTATTTAAAAGAACAAAAGAATTATATTTTTGTATAAAATTAAATATTATAAAATTTGGGATTTTTTAAGTTTCTAAAATAAAAACTTTTTTGTGCTTTCTGGTCCTAACTGGAAAATTGTCGAAATTCGTGTTAGGAGTTTTTAAAATGATAAAAATTCTAATTTTTTCTACTTTCTGATCTCAACTGGAAAATTGTCGAAATTCGTGTTAGAAGTTTTTATTTTTTTAATAATATAATTAGAAATCTTTAAAATAATAAAAATTCTAATTTTTTTACTTTTTGGTCCTAACTGGAAATTTTTCGAAATTCGTGTCAGGACAAGTTTTCTCACGTTTGTAGCAAATATTTTCTTTTTTATAATGCTGTGATTAAAATCTTTCAAAAGAAAGTAAACAAAAAAGTTTGCTCTTTTTCGTTCTAATTAGAAAATTTTTGAATTTTTTTCATGAATTTTTATAAATATTTTAATTTTGATAACAGTAAAATTAGAACTTTTTAAAAATAAATGTTAAATTTTGTATTTTTTGATCCTGATTGGAAATTTTCGAAATTCTTTTCGAGACTATTTTTTTAAATTTAATTTTTTATAATATTAAAAATAAAAATTTTTAAATTTTTTTGTTTTTTTGTTTTTTTTTAATATTTAGTATAGTTTGCCAAAGATGTAATTTTGGATATTGTGACCACAATGGTGAATCGTAAACAATGTTATTTGATCAAAGCCTGTTTTTTCGAAGACGTGACGGCCGCAAGTTGCCCTCTTGAAGTCAAGTACCCTCTCCCCAGCTGATACTAGCCCGTCTTGATTATCCGGAAATCCATTATCCCAAGTTTTTCCATCAAGACCATCGTACTATTAGAGAATTTAAAATAGATGTTGTTTAAAAAATTTTCAAAACAAATATATCTGTTTTTGAATTTTTTTGGATTTTGGAAAATTTCAAAAAATTTCAGGAATTTTGGGAGTTTTTACTGAATTCTAGAATATTTTTAAAAATTCAAAGTTTCAGAAGTTTCAAAAAATAAGGAAAAATTTTCATCAAATTTTAGAGATTTCGGAAATTTTGAAATTTAAAAAATTTTTAAAACTTTTGTAAAAGTTTAAAGTTTTTAAAATCTCCCGAAGAAATTCCAGATTTTAGACAAAGCTTCCATTAGTCAGAATTTTCATTTTTCGAAAATAAAAATGTTCTCGATTATTCATTGTACAGGTGATCAATTTCTTGACCAGAAAAAATTTTACATTTCTGAATTTTTTCGAACAAATTTTACATTTTTGAATTTTTTCGATTAAGTTTTATATTTCTGAATTTTCTTGAACAAATTTTATATTTCTGAATTTTTTCGATTAAATTTTATATTTCTGAATTTTTTTCGATTAAATTTTACATTTCTGAATTTTTTCGACTAAATTTTATATTTCTGAATTTTCTCTACTAAATTTTATATTTTTGAATTTTTTCGAACAAATGTTATATTTTTGAATTTTTCCGATTAAATTTTACATTTCTGAATTTTTTCGAACAAATTTTATATTTTTGAATTTTTTCGACTAAGTTTTATATTTCTGAACTTTCTCGAACAAAT
The DNA here is from genome assembly GCA_009193035.1 of Halicephalobus mephisto. NCBI lineage: Eukaryota > Metazoa > Nematoda > Chromadorea > Rhabditida > Panagrolaimidae > Halicephalobus > Halicephalobus mephisto. The sequence continues at coordinate 160,720 of SWDT01000032.1, read as the reverse complement.
TTTATATTTCTGAATTTTCTCGAGCAAATTTTCCTTTCTGAATAGTCGATCGCGTCAAAAGATAGAAGCAGCTTTTCATCTTCTTTTGCGTTTTGCGCGAAGGACAGGTCACCTTGTTTTCCTCTAAGAGGGAATCTAATATTCAATCTCCTGCGGATTGTTTTGCTCGAGAGGCCAGTTGAGCTTCCGTTCATCGACGATTTCCTTCTTTGATCCAATTTAAGCTTATTTTCTCGAAAGTTTGAAATTTATCCTTTTATTTCATTCTTACGAAATTGAACAAAATTATCGTCCTTAAAGTTATGCAATTTTTGACACTTTTGTCGTGAATTTTGGTCTTGCCAAGAAAAAATAAAAAATTGAAATTTTGAGATTTTTGAAGGTGTTTGGAACAATTCGTCAAGAATCCAGAAAATTTTACTGTTTTTAAATAATTTTTTTAAAATTATAAATAAATTTTTTAAATAATTTTATCCTGAATTTTGGTCTTGCCAAGAAAAAATAAAAAATAGAAATTTTGAGATTTTTGAAGATATTTGGAACATTTCGCCAAGAATTTAGAAAATTTTACTGTTTTTAAATAACTTTTTTGAAAATTAAAAATAAATTTTTAAAATAATTTTATTCTGAATTTTAGTCTCACCAAGAAAAAACAAAAAACAGAAATTTTGAGATTTTCGAAATTATTTGGAACTTTTCGCCAAGAATTTAGAAAATTTTATGTTTCTTTTAATTTTTTATTTTTGTCGGAAATTGTAGATGAATTTCTTTGATAACTTTATTGTGACCTTGAATCTCGAAAAGAAAGTAATAAATAGAGATTTTAATGTTTTCAATATTATCACAAATATTTTTCCAAAAATTATAATTTTTTAAAATTATAAATATTAAAAAATTTAAAAAATTTGATTTTGATATTTTTATTTTTCAGAAATACTTTTCTGAAAATTTGAAAAAATTTATATTAATTAAAAAAAAATTATAAACATTTTTAAAAAATTTTTTTTAAATTAAAAAATTTGCATTTTTTAAAATTTAAAATTTCGCGAAAATTTGAATTTTTTAATTTTCGTTTTTTTAATTTTGATTAAATTCTCACGATAAATTTTTATTTTTATTTTTTTCAGAAAACATCCACGAGACGATCCGATTTTGATTTTCTTCGATTTTTAATTTATTTATTGCTTCATCTAGAGCGGATGAAGTCTTTCCATTGACTTTGTCCTGATCCTGGATATTCTCGAACTTGACGAAAAATGGGATTTTTCGGTCATCGAAAACGGCCCTTGGTTGTCAGAACTGAGCCAGAAGAAGGTTTTGCCCTGAAGGGTCCTTTCGATGCTTTCCTATCTGCCGCTTTCTCCGCTCTTCTGGTGGGTTTTGTTTTTGAAAAATACTGTAGATTTAAAAGATTTTTATTATTGATATTTTTATGGATTTATCTAAGAACAGATATGTGATCTAACGAGAGTAGGAAGTAGGACGGTGTCTGAGGGGATTCGAGGACAAAGAACACCGACGTCACTGCCGGCCTCCGGGCCCACAGGTTCCTCCATGAATCCCTTCGTCGAAGCACAACTTCCATCCTGATTACCAAGGCTTTCGTCCTAAGGGTTCATTTTTCAGTTTCTTGGTTAAATTCAAATCGTACTTGTGAACGAAAATTCACCGTAATCTTGAGCATTTTTCGCTCTGACCATCGGTCTATATCTATCTTCGGATCAAATTAGATTCATTTTTAGGAAATATCAAGATCATAATGTTTGTTAAAAATTTTGTAGTAAAAATTTATTTTCTTATTAGTTTTTTAGATCAAATTAGATTCATTTTCAGTAACTATCAAGATCATAATAATTGTTAAAATTTTGTAGTAAAAATTTTATTTTTTGGATTAAATTAGATCGTTTTTAGGAATTATTGAGATTATCAAGAACTTTCATATTAAAAATTGATTTTGGTTATTATTTTTTTGAACCAAATTTAGCTTTTATAAGTCAATAAGTAACTTATTATAGTTTTTAATAATTTTCTTGACGAAAGTTACTTTTTCTAAAAATTTTACTTTTACTAATAAAAATGAAAATCTACGATGATCTTCAATAATTTTTGTGACGAAAGTTATTTTTATTTATTTTTAAAAATTTTACTTTTACTAATAAAGATGAAAATCTACGATGATCTTCAATAATTTTCGTGACGAAAATTACTTTTATTTTTTCATTTTTTCTAAAAATTTTACTTTTACTAATAAAAATAAAAGTTTACCACGGTCTTCAATAATTTTCGTGACGAAAGTTACTTTTATTTTTTCACTTTCATTGGTCAATAACCTAATTTACTGTAATTTTCACAAACTTTTGTGTCCGGATTTAATTTAATTTTTTCCTGAGAAAATTTTTCCACGAAAGAATCATTAAAATTTCTTCTTACTGAAATGCCATAAATTTTTGATTGCTCTCAATTATCGCCATTTCCAATTTGTCAAATCTAAAAATCTGTCATCAATCAGAATTCAGCCTTGAATCGCGTTAAATTTTATTTTTCAAAACATATTCTAATTTTTTATTTTTTTTAAAAATATTCTAATTTTTTATTTTTTTTTAAAATATTCTAATTTTTTATTTTTTTTTAAAATATTCTAATTTTTTTATTTTTCAAAACATATTCTAATTTTTTATTTTTTAAAATACTCTAATTTTTTTATTTTTTTTAAATATTCTAATTTTTTATTTTTTTTTAAATATATTCTGATTTTTTTAAAAATATATTTTGATTTTTTATTTTTTCAAAATATATTCTAATTTTTCACTTTTTCCACAAGATTCCCTCCGGCAAAATAACTGGCCATAATGCTGTTTCGCTGGACAACCATGGAAGACTTTTCTGGAGTGAAAGGACACCTGGCTATTTCTCGTTGGCTGGCTTTTTATGATGTAACAACTCCAAATAGTAAAAAGTGATTGAATTATTAAAAAAACAACTATCATCCATTTGGAAGTCCCTATAGCCTTCACTTTTCCCGGAAAAATGTTTGTGTAGCGTAAACAAGGGTCATTGTCATCCCAATGATTGTGAAGATTAATAATGAATATTAATAAGGAGGAGGTAACAGGACATTATGGAGTCACCTATCTCTCCAAGAGGGCCAGCAAATAATCCTGAAGCTGAAATCCAATTTTTATACTCGAGATTAGTATTTCATAGAAGCTTCTAGAACCACGGTATGTTCAATCGATGGTTCTAGGGATTTTAAAAAGTTAGAACTTCATATTCAGATAATTTGATAAAAAGTTTGATTTTCAATTTTTATATTGAGGATTCTAGTACAGTATACGTTTACTGAAGAAATACACCTCGATCTCTGTTCCAGTCTCATAAGGTTTATAAAATGTTGAAAAATTCAAGTTATGAGGTTGGAAAGTGTGACTAAGATAAATCATTTTATTTCTTATTCTTTACTTACCACTGGGCATCAGAAGACATGGTTTAGTTAGTAACTACACTTGGCCTGAATACATCTACGCTGGGACTACAGATGACTACATTTGGTATGAAAATGATTATACTGAAATTGTAGAAGATCCAGCGACTGAGATTATTAGTAAAGCTTTGGATTATCTGCTCTGTGCACAGTGTATAGGGGTTTTGATTGAAATAACATTCCTGTTCACTATATTCAGAAACTGGTATCTCAAGGTTGCAGCTTTGAAAAGTACCTTCTTTTATTTATTAACCATGAAAACAGTTAGTGACTTGATATTTTTGCTGCATACAATTGTATGCTTTACCTTGTACGATGTTTTAGCTAATTTTTATGATCAGACTGGATTCATACTGTCCTCCTTTACTATAGAGGTTGATACGTTGTGTCATTTAGCTATTTCTGTCAACAGATATACCGCTTTGATGATGCCATTGAAACATAACATGGTGGGTTTGTTAGCCGGTTCTAAAAGAGAACCAAGATTTATATATTTGAGTTTACAATACTTTTTGAAAAACCACAATTGCAATAAAAGGATAAATTAAGAGTTGTTTATTATGTAACAGCGAACGATTTCAGATTTGGTCTTCTAAAGTGACTTATACCATCCTCGTCGTAATCCCCTGCTTGTCAGCTTTGATAGCGTTTGCAGACAACAATTTATACATGATCACAACTTTCACTGTCCTTACCATTTACAGATCCCATAGGTTGATTTTAATTATTTGTTCCATAATTCTAGTCTTGATTCCTGCTACTAAAACGCTCTACAAACCTAAACCAACAAACAACTCTAATTCTAATTCATCCACTGAATCTTCAAACAATACATCGAGTAATTTTAGTAAGGAGAAAATAGAAAAGCAATTACTTTACGAAACGATTTTTGTCTCCTTCTGGAAGACAATCAATATTATCACCAACATCGTATTTCAAAATATAACCCCATCAGAATTTGGTGGACATTTAATAACTTTCCTCATTGACTCCTCTACTTTCATGGGAAACATCGGCGGACTCGTCGTGCTTTCATTTATCTCCAGTGTTACCAGAAACGGATTGAAACAAGCTTTTGGAATTCACAATAGTAATAAATTATTTGTTGTTAGGAGCTCAGATAAGATAAGAAGTAACGGTACTAATTGAATAAACCGATATGATATGATATCTAATTTCAGAGAGTTTACTGTAATGTTGTAACTGACTAATGACTATCTTTCCCACAATTTCTATATTTATTAGGAAATATTTGGTTCTCAGGCGATTTTAAGAGTTTTGAAGGACTAGATAATGCTTTTAATTTAAAAAAATCAAATACCAAATGTGATTTCTTTGTTTTATGATGAATGTCCTTCATAATTTTTAAGATTTAACAGCGATTTTAATATCATGCAATTAATTTAACAACAAGACTGCACTTATAACAGCATTAATGTTCTTTATTTCTTTTTTTAAAAGTTTTCAAACTAACCTTCAAATAGATTCCACGAATTGCAAAATAGTCTACTTACGAACAAACAAGCGTAGTTCACATAGCTATACTGTACACACTAAGAGGTACCGCCCAATCAGTCGGAACTTTGCAAATCTCAGCCACCCGTTGTAAGCACAAGAGGTAGAAGTAGACCACCGACGGCTTTAAAGAAATTACAGAATTTCGCCCAGTTATCTGGCATTTTAAGCACTGCGAACAAAGTACAAGAGAGTCAATATTTTACTTTAACCTTAGTCTGATCGGTCTGAGTTCAGCCTATTTTGAACAAAGACCTCTTCTCTACCTTGTGTCATAGTCGATATACGAATAAAACATCTTGATATTATAAACACAGTGGAATCCTACAGTTTTCTGCTCAATAACAGAATTATAGAAGATCTACCCATTTCAAGCCATAACGCCTCTGTTTATTATACTATTCTACCAGAATTCAAATTACTCGTTATTTTAGCTTCATATAAAGTAGAAGTAATTATACCCATTGTGGTAGAAAACTACAGTTTTATATTAATGAAAAAAATTTTTTTATGAGAAACCCTTTCTATCACAGTAATTCTACCAACTCTCACTATTTAATTCTACTTTGAAATCCAAAGATGTCTGATAACACCACTACTTCGACCACAATAAATCCGGGGGCTAACATTTTCATAATAATTGTTCACTCTTATTATGCCTTACGAGGTATAGGAATTTTGATTGAATTGGTATTTTTCTTCGTCATGATCAGGAACTGGTGTATGAAAGATGCGACTTTGAACAGTGCTTTCTTTTATCTACTAACTCTAAAAACACTCAATGACTTTATAAGTACATTTTATGTAATGATAAATGACTATTTTAGAAAAAACTTGATTGCTTTTTATCAACTGACTTCTGTAGCATTTTCGGTCTTTTTTTACGAACTCGATGCATTTTCTCAATTTGCTATTTCTGTCAACAGATTTACTGCCTTGATGACGCCGTTGAAACACCAGAAGGTAAGCTAAATTATTATATTTAGAAGACACTGCTAGAAGAAAATTGAATTTAATCGTAATTTTTTTCATGCTCAGAGTAGCTTTTTGCATTTATCACAATTAAATTATTAAGAATTTTAATGATTTGCTCATATTTCCCCTCAAAAACCGTTCTTTATAAAGTAATATTATTGTTTTAGTAGTTTTACTACATAAATAACAAGTAGATGACTATACCTTCATGACGAGATTTTCAGATTTGGTCTCGTAAAGTATCCATCTATGTTCCGATCATCATCCCCTGTCTTGCAGCTTTATTAACATTTATTGACCTTAAGTTACGAGAGATTAGAAATGTTATTCTTGTGATTTATGAGATCCACCCAATAGGTCTACAAATTTGCTCCATAATTCTCATCCTCATCGTGAGTACTAAAAGCTTTTGCAGATGTGCATTCAACAGCAACTCCACTCCTGATTCGCCAACTGAGTCTTCCACCAGTATGCCGGTCAACTTAACAAAGCAAAAAGCTGAAAAGCAATTACTCTACGAAATGGTTTTCATCTCTTTGTGGAAGGTGGTCTATTTGATTGTCACCACAATAATTGCAAACGTGTCATTAACTGTATTCACCGAGTTTTGGATATCTATGTTGATGAACTTTGCTATCTTCATTAGCAACGTCGGTGCACTGATTTTCCTTATCTTCATTTCTAGTGTTGCTAGAAAAGGTTTCAGTGATGCTTTTCGATGCGGAAAAAAGCAAAGTACGGTTTTTATTACTGGAACAACCAATACCCTTAAAAGTTCCGCACTTATTAAATGAAATAATATTACACCATATCGAGTTCGGAAAAGAACTTTTTCACCGAATTATATAATAGCTAATTTTTGAAATCCAATATATAAGGAATATTTATTTTACGAAAAATATTCAGTTTTAAAAACCAAATTAGATTATTTAACTTTTGTTGTTGAATGAATAACAATTTTACTACTTCTAATGCAATTACCGATGGCTTGAGATGTTTTTACATTCGTTATTGTCCTTACATCTTAATGTCTATCTGATATGATGATAATAAAAGTATATTTGGAAGACATTGAAAATAATATTAAAAGTAACTTGTTCGTGCGTGTCAAGATCGTGATTAAATAAGTTGTTTTTTGAATTATGCTATTTCGGGACATATTTGAGGTAATAGATGACATCATGAACTTATGATGTGCTCCTTAGTTTCCTCTAATCCTTAATTAGCCGTGTTTCTTTACTGTGAAATTATTTTAAAATAAAGATGCGATAGAAAGACAACATACAAATAGAAGATGTTATATCACTGGAAGATCACTTTGTATTTCACGGTCTTTTTTGGAATAGGCTGTATCTAATATTCGTATGCAAAACTGTTTCGACTGATGATACTGTAAGAGTAAATATCGAAAAAAAATGGGGGTTCAATTTTTTGCAGAACTTGTATAATTTGTTGTTTCATTTCCAACACGTTTCCCTAATTTTTCTCTGCATTTCGGTAACCATTCTAATATAATTCAAAGCAACTTAGCAATCAAATACCATGGTTCCAATATATATGTTATACATTACTTCTTTAAATTATTAAATTAGCCCCCGAATAGCTGCTGCAGTAAGAACAACAATAATCTAGTCATGGAATACAAAGTTTAGTCTATTTGACCAAACCATACAACACCCGAGGCACCACCCAATCAGGTAATTCTTTAAAACCACTGCAAGGTTGTCAGCAAGAGTCGAATTTTTCCTCGTCGTTATTCCACGAAGAGGAAAACTCATCGTATTCACACTAATAGAAGAATAATTTGTACTAAAAGAAAACCTGTCTACTACAATACCTCTATTCTTATTCTATTTAGTTCCATTATAAACTAAATATGTCTATTGATGATATCACTTCGTTTGATAAAATTCTATCAAGTCCTTTATATACAGTACTTGGTCATTTTTATTATATCTCACGATGTATAGGACTGGTGATTGAGTTAATATTTCTCTTCGTTATGATTAGGAACTGGTGGATAAATGCACCGGCCTTCAAGAGTGCTTTCTTTTATTTATTAACTCTGAAGATATTGAATGATTTCATATATGCGCTCTATATAGTTACAACCGAGTATTTGATAATCAAACTGCGTCTTTTGGTCGCAGATATTCACTATGCATTTATCGTCTTTGTTTTCGAGCTTGATACATTGTGTCATTTTACTATTGCTGTCAATAGATTTACCGGTCTGATGATGCCGGTGACATATAACAGAGTGGGTTTGATGACTGTTTTTACAAGCACGGTTTAAAATTAATAGATTTTTATATTTACGAAGAATATCTATATAGTTTCCTTTTTTAAAAGAGATATCAATCTGGTTTTTTATGACATCAACAAAGTTTTTGTTAGAAAGCATCTGAATAGTTTTTTAATCTTAATAAAGTTGTGCTGTTATTAGTTTTTTATTTTTATCAGTCTTTAATACTTAGATAAATTACTCTATGAAATCAAGAAAAATTAGTTCGAATTTGCTTATTGTTAATTGAAACAAGTGGAAAAACTATTCTAATATTTCCTAACGCAACTTTAGTAATGAAAGTAAAGAAAATCGTATTAGTGGTTCTCTACAACAACCCCTTTCTGTAAAATTAAATTTACTATTTTAGTGGTTTTTATATAGATGATAAGTAAATTACCATCTTTTTATAATAAGAGATTTCAGCTGTGGTCCCGAAAAGTATCCATTGCTATTCCTATCTTCATCGTGTGTCTCGCAATTCCATTAACATTTGTGGATATCAAGATACGGGAAGCCAGTACTACTCTCAGTGATATTTTTGAGAGTAGTATGTTGATGTTATTGGTTTGCTCCGTAATTCTCATCTTCATTGCAACCACTAAAGGTCTTTGCCAGTGCAAAACAACCAAAACATTTGATTCCAATTCGTCATCTGAAGCTTCAACAACCAAATTGGCCTACTTAAAAAGACAAAAAGTCGAAAGACAATTGCTTTACGAAACGATTTTCATCTCTTTGTGGAAAATACTTTATATGGTTATCTCCATGGTACCTATATATATGAAACTATCCATGTACACCCTATGGTGGGGATCTTTCTTCACATCTTTTGCTACACTCATCAGTAATGTCGGTGGACTGGTTTTCCTTTTATGCATTTCTAGTGCTACCAGAGAAGGATTCAGACAGGCTTTTGGATTTGCAAAAACAGAAAACACAATATTTGCCAACAGAAGACTCAATAAGGTTTAAGATTGGTAATCACTAAATAAACTAACGTTATACCATGTTTTGCTTCGGAGAGCATTGACAGTATTTATTTCATTAAATAATATTTAGCTTTATAATAATTACGATATGCTGGTATAGAACTTTTCAGCTGTTAATATAGAAAGCTTAAAAGTGACAGACGGAGTTGTTCAATCTTGGTTACGACGTACATTATGAATTTCCTTCTGCTGTTATTTTCAGTAGTTTTGACACACTTCTCTCAATTTTCCACACACTTGCTGATGTTTCTACATACAGAAAGCGTAATAATTGCCAACTGTGATAAAACTAACACAATTGTTAGGGTTTTCATGAATATTTGGCATTTTTAACAAAGATTGCAACACAATAGTGCCTGTATCCATCTGTTACGGGACCAAAGTCGCACTTTCTGTCTGTAGAAGAACTACGATATTTTGGGAAACAATGAAACCTTAGAACTAAGATTCAGAACTTTAACTTATGTAAGTTTTTGGATTTTCTCAAATTTCGTGTTAAGACAACTTATGAATAAAATTTATTCTTAATGTTTACAATAAAATAACTAAATTGACAGTTAAATAAGGCTTTAAAAATACCATCTGATATAATAAAAAGACTAGATAATCAAAATTTAAGGTAAATATGATAAACAAATAAGTGAAATTTCGTTTCAGGAGGTGGAATTCGGCATCAAGCGGTGTAACGGATGTCGGGAAGAGTGCCTTTACCGTAGCTGAATTGAGAATCTAAGTGGTCAAAGGTCTCACTTCCATTGACCAGTTGATTCTCCTTAGCCGCTTTGTAGACGAGCATTCCACGTTCAGCAAGTTTATCTGCTTGGTAGACGGGTTCCGGAAGAGAAATAGGGGCCGTGCAGATTTGGTGCAGGTAACAGAGTCCGTGGATGAAGTGTTTAGCTGTCTCTTTAGACATACCAGACTCATTGACGAGGACAGTGACAAGGATGTCCTGACAACTGCCTTGAATGGCCTTATGGGCAGCGAAGTAGAACTGCATTAATCCCATTCGAACTCCTTCGTTGATAAAGGAACCTGGAGCTAAACTCTGGATTCCAGAATTCTTCTTCAAAAAATGACGGGTGTTGTGAGTTTTCGTTAGAATCATCAGAGTGAATTGTGGAGGTTTCTGTCCGAATTTAGAAGCTGCTGTTTTGATGGCTTCGAACTCTTCGTCAATAACCATCTTATACTGGCCTTCAGAAACCCCGTCTCGAAGGATGACGACATGAGTGGGACAATCACGTCCGTTTTTACGGAGTTTTCCATATACCATCGTCACGTAGTTTTGGAGTTTCGTTGGATCAATGTTTTCCTGTCTTGGTTTCTGGAAGAAGAAATCTCCCATGAAAGCATTTGGATTATTCGCATAATTGGCGGTGAATCCCACAATAGAGGGCTGAGTCTGCTCTCCTCTGTAGTTATCTCCCGTTGGATGATTCACATCCAACCCCAAAATAAGGATCTTCCCATTATTAAGGTCGAGCTGTCTTCTGAAGATTGATTATTAACGATGAAGTCAAAGAAAAAAACTTACGCAACAGGATTCATTGTGATTTTATGGTTAAGTCCGCTGTTTTTGATGTTGAATTTAAAGCAGATATTTTCCACAATTTGGCCAGATCCTCTTTCATCATTGGCTACTTTTCTAGCAATCTCCCAGTTCACGTTCTGGGTAACAATCCCGTGAATGTAGTGCTCTTCAAGAAGCTTCAAATCTGAATAAAAGTCATCTTCTACTACGACGAAGTACTGGATTCCGTTTTCCTTCAAGTTATCAATGCAATTTCTCCAAGATTGAAGTCCTGGCTGACAGATTTCGATAGTTGGTGGCGGAAGATTGAGTCCTCTTCTGTTCAAAGTGTTGCGAAGATTTGTTGCAAAGTTTTGCATCAATTTATCTTCTGAAGCGATGATCGCCCATTTCTTAACTTTTGTTGGAACAACATATTTCGTTTTATTGGCGAATCTGAATGTTCCGTTGTCAGAATCTAGAGTGAGACTCATGGAAGCTTCAACTTGAGGTTTTGGCAGTGCTTCACAGTTTACTTGAATCATCCTATCGGCAACACGTATTCCGAATGCTTTAGAAGTCGGATTGTTGAGGTTCAAACTGCGTAAAACAGAGAGAATCTCCGAATAACGAACATGAGGCTTCATGAGATTCAGTTGTTTTTGTGTGTTTTCCAATTGTGCAGGTAATTGAGAAACTGGAACCTCCTGATCTGGAAGGATTTGAAGAAGCTCTAAGGGGAAATCCCCGTTCGCATTTGACATAATAGCTACCGGAGAATCCAAGTCTCTAAGAGTGATACTGTAAGCTTCTTGGTAGTATTGGGATAATGGGATGTTGTTTTCTTGAAAATCGAGTCGAATCTTTCTAGAAGTCAATCCGAATTTCTTAAAAGTTAAGATTCTCGCTCGATTCACGACTGAGACGAATTGGAGATTTCGAAACAGAATTTCGGCTTCTTGAAAGTTCGTAGATTGTGGACAAAAAGATTTGAAGACTTCCAAGAAGTTTCTATTACTTGGATAGAAGATCTTCTTTGTTGCATCCATGGTGAGAACAGGCTTGACTTTGGTTTCGTTGTTGGGATCCTTGATGAACTGGACCCCCTTCTTACAACCTTTTCTGACCATCAGACCTCGAGTAAAAGGTTCTTCTGGTCCGTAGAATTTCCCATTTTTTGTCTGACAGAATCCGTTCTCCAAAGCCCCGTGTGAAGTGATCAGCTCGAAGATAGTCCGAAGACTTTTGTTTTCTTCCATCCAGTAATTCGATTCGTAGTATTGAGAAAAATCAGACAAGTTCAATGATGGCGTAGTCTCGTTTGGTGTGATCTTCACCATTATTGTTCCTTCTCCGCGCAAAGCATCAGTCACTTTTCCCGGGAAATTGCTCTTCGGGATCTCCACATTGATTGCATCAATCTTCTTAGGCGTCCAAAGTTGTTTTTCAGAATCATAAACGTAGTGAACGGTTTGAAGGTCTTCGAGGACGCTGATGATAGCTCGATTTACGATCTTTGAACGGCTGCCACGTCTGAAATTTTCCTTTACTTAAATCTTATTGATGCTTTAAAATCAGTAAGATCCTGAAATATTAGAAACTGTTACACCGGCATATTAACTAGCTATTGCGTAAGCAAGCCAGATCTCGAAGGGAAACATTCTACGTGCTAGACAACGGGCATACTGTGCACAATAGACCGAGTGTTGACTTCTTATTATTATTACAGTCGAATTTGGATATAAAATATCCCCTTGGGATCGAGCAAAGCGTATGTTATAAGAAAGGATATGTTATAGCGGGGGTAAATTTGAAGGCAGACTATCCTAACACACTCAGACCGTATGCTATAACAAGAGATATGTTATAACAGGGGTATCTTATATTCAAGTTCTACTGTATTACTATTATTATTGTGCTAATCTTATTATTGTTTGGGTAAATAAGAAACTCCCATATCCTTTATCTCTTATGCAACTACTCCCGTTCTCACGGATCCTACAGAACCTATTTTAGAAATTTCTAAAACTTTCGGAACTGATATTTAATGTGAAAAGTCCTAGATATTCTAGTTGAGGTAATTTCCCAAGAATATCTTTCTCATTTCGTAATAATGATCATCTAATTTAAAAATAAAAAACTTACTGATCCGTCAGCTTTCTGTCGGCACGTCCTTCGGCTTTGTAGACGATTTCGACATCGTTGAGGAAAGCAATCGATTTTTCTTTAACGAAAATGTCGAAATTAGAAGCTTCATAGGTTGTTTCACCCATTCTTTTCGATGTTGTTGGTTGTTTCTGAAAATTAATTTAATTAACAATAAATTTTTAAAACTTTGAATAAATTAAACAACTTGATTCAATTCAGCATTTCATAGAACATTTTCGAAGAAAATCGAACTTCTATGGAACTGAATAGACAAGTTTTTGCTTCCTTTTATAGTGGCTTTAGATATTTCATCATCGAATTTCTTATGGACTCTCACAGGGACGAACAGTATTCACAGTTAAGATAAGAAAAAAAATTAACTATGTTGATGAAATTCTTCAAAATTCCATTTTTGGCTATCAGATTGCGAAATTGATGATTTTGCAGATTTTTTTGATAAAACTATACGAAAAAAATTGTAAACAAGGTAAAAACTATGATGTATTTGAATATAGCATTATTAAGATAATATAAAAATTAGATATTAACAATTACAGTATCACTGAATTGAAGTTTTATTTCAACAAATACAGTATTATTGAAATAAACTTAAAATTAGATCTGTTCGAAATGTTGTCTCTTCGTTACTTTATTCCGAACACAAATCTCAAACTTGGGTAATTAAATCTTATAAACAAGTTATAAAATACAAAAACAACAAGATCGATAAATCGTTGTTAAGGCTGTCAGCAGTCTCTCTGGATTGGTGGCGTTATCGCCGTTCCTATCAAAATTTTAATACATATTAGGTTGGTAAAAAAGTCCTGCGATACTTTATATTTTCATTTATGAAATTTGACAAAAATTTCATCAGTGGGATTTTGTACTAAAATATGGTAGAGCGTTCGCGAAGCTTTTATCAGCAGGGTATATGAGGGCGCCGCTCTCAGTGTTAGAACAAGAATGTCTTCACTTAGTCAAAACTCTCTTCGTTCCATCGTCTATTATGAATTCTTACAAGATCATCCAGCAAGGACTGCCGCAGTAGAGTATATAGGAGGTTTCTAGAGCACTTTTCCCCCCACTTCCCCGTTTTTGGAAATATGGGATAATACGCGTAATTTCAGCAAATATATATAACTTTATTAAAAGGAATACGGTATTTTATGTGTAATTCCAACAAATACATTTATTAAGAAAGGCATTTTGATATTGGCCCATCTCTGAATATGAGATAATACATGTAATTTTAACAAATAAAAATATTTTTACTAAAAGGATACGGGATAATATGTATAATTTCAACAAATATATTTATTAAAACTAATATGGAAAAAGATTTCGAAATCGACACGAGTCAGAAGGAGGATATCGCAGAGGAGCAAGTGTCATACGGTTGTCATGATAACGAACATAGGAGTTCTCGTTCTTTTCAGATTTATCAACTGGACGTTAACTCGAATGTTTTCAAAGATGATTCAACATATGAAATTTTACCTTTTATACTGATAAAAGACGGAACAAGAAATTTCGAAATCGTCAAACATGGAAATGAAAAAAGTACAAATGAGAAAAATTCATAGTCAATTATAAACAGATTTAGAAATGTTACGTTTTAGTCATAGGTTTATGAAACGTGTACCTGTGGTATATGTGAAGTGGAAACCATTTAATTTATTTTTTAGACGTGTGAAAGCCTGAACACAAGAAAAATAAAATCCATTTTGCACGTATTAAATGAAAAACAGAATTTCAATCCATATTACCTTTATCCAATTTTCCAAAATCTTATTTACAATAAATCTTCTCCATAAAAAGTGATGAATCAGACTATCTCAGTACATATACAAAAAGCGCAACTTTGATCTGGTAAAAATTGTGAAATGTGACACAATCGTCTTATTTTTTTATGGATATTTGACATTTGAAGGAAATTACAACCTAATACAGTAGAACTTGGATATAAGATACCTCTACTATAACATATCTCACGTTATAGTATACGGTGAGTGAGTTTGGTTAGTTCGCCTTTAAGTTTATCCCCTTTATAATATATCCTTTCTTATAACATACACTTTGGCTGATCCCAAGGAGGTATTTTATATCCAAATTCTACTGTAAGTTAGATATATATACTAATTCTGGCTTACACCCCCACCCCACTTGTCCAACCCAGGCATACGGGGTATTATGTGTAATTAAGAAAAATGATATAATTTACTAAAAGGATACTGGCCCTCCAGTGTCCCTCCGGAGGGCTTGTGTGAGTTTTTTTTCGAAACTGCAATCCCGTCAATTTTTCTTGATTATAAATGTTTATTAACAAACCATTAACAAATTATGATATTACGAAATTAGCTAAAGAATTAAAAATAAAAAATTTCAGAGGAGTGGTTATGAGGGATACTCTTCCGAGGATGGTTAGCCCTTGGCTTTTAGAGTGTGGGGTTGTAAATTTGGATGAGAGTAAAAATAATGGTACTCATTGGGTGTGTTATTACAAGAATAAAGAAAAGAGTTATTACTTTGATTCTTTTGGACTGGATCTTCCATTAGAATTACAGAATTATTTAAATTCGTCAATTGAATTATCAACCATTCTTCATGGTGCACGCCGCCAAGGCCGTGAGCAAACAGATGGTTCCTACAATATTCATTGCGAGATTCTGTGCTTCTTCTTTGGTGTAACCGTAACGCACTAAAAATTCACTGAGACGTTCAGTAGTCCATTCAGACCCCGGTAAATAATTCTCCATATTAATATAATTTTTCATAGTTTTTTCGAATGTAGAACGAACTCCTTCTTGAATAATACTACACGGTTCCTTAGAGCACGTCTTTTCAATTATTTCCATAACAGCTTTTTTTGATTCATTACATAATTCCTCATACGTCTTCGCAAGTCGTCCATGTCGTTCTTGTGCAAAGCAGGAGCCAATCATGTCGTCAAATTCCATGTTGTATTGTTCAAAATGCGTTTTATTTTCAACGATCCATTTGTTAAGTGGATCATCATCTTCACATTTTGTCACAACACAGAGGACGGGAATTTCCTTTGCTCGCATACAATCGATGAAAAGGTTATAATTGTTTTCAATTGTGTGTGAAATAACACCTTTCGCCATCACCATAATAAAAAGATTAAAACCTTCTTCGCCCTCTTTTTCGATTAATTCATATAAATTTGCCAGAGCGTCCTCAGCTGCTTGCGTTCCTTTACAACCTTCATCGAGACCGGCTGTATCGATAAATTGGTATATTTTTCCATTATATTCAAAGTCTGGAAGAATGTTCGTCGTAAAAGTGGTGCCAATTGCGCTATCACTAACTGCTAAGTTTTGGCCAGTAATTGTTTTCAACATAGAAGACTTGCCAACTTTTGAGCATCCAAAAACGAGAACACGTTTTTTCGTTGAGTTTTTTGTGCTGAGCGGCTGCGATTGTGAATAGTGAGTAGACTCGTTGTTACCCATTTTAAACTGAAATAGGTAACAATTATTTTAAAAACTTAGGAGTAATATATAAAGGATGGCGTACTTTTAAAATCAATGCAAAAATATTAAATTTTAAGCAATAATCGCGGATTTCAATCAGTTTACTAGCTTTTCTCTCTATCCAATCGTGTCCGGGCAACCGTTACAGATCGATTACTAGACCGTAAATGATAATTTGGCAAGTTGATCAATCTTTATGAGTTTGAGCGCCATTTTATCACTTTCCGTGATATGTCGTGTTTATCCTTGATAATACCATCTTTGTTGAAGAATATTGTTTCATTAAAATGAGATAATTCCTTTTTGTCTTTGCTGAGGAGCATTATTTCATCGAAAAGAGAGAAGAATTCGTTGACAAATGCGACAAAATTATCTCATACATTCTACTGTAGATGAAAATAAATCATGAAAAATTTCTTAATTAATAAATGACGATTTTCATACTGCAACTAACTTCAAATGATTCAACTTTTGAGTATTCCATTCCACAAGAGGTTTTACGTAAGAAGTATAAAATAGAAGTTGTAAAATTGGATGGTTATTTAGAAATTAAAAGTCAAATGAATACAAATGATCAAAATAATAATGATGGTAAATTGATTTCCTCAAACTTTTACTCAGGTAATACCAGTAAAATTGATAATATTTTTATTATATGCAATTTAATTGAAGATTGTTATGCTAACAAAAAGATGTTAAATTCAATCTATAGATTTAGACCCAATGATGAAGTAGAAATAGAACCAAAAAGTATTATTTATCATGAAGTAACTAACAGAGCAAAGAAAATAAATTTAAAATTAGTAGATATTAACAATACTTTGATTAATTTTAAGAATATTAACGTTTTTATTGAATTGGATTTGAAAGAAATCATTCACTAATATAATCAGTATTTTTGAATGAGAAGAATTGTCCTAAATCCAGAATCTGTTATAAATTTGTCATTTTTCCTACTAAATAATTGACAAGTTCTTTATTTTTCTTTGTTGAGTTCTTTTTTCTAGGCTTTTTTGATGAGACTTTATTTTCATCTTTATTCGACTTTACAATTATTTCATGATCATTATTCGACTTATCAGTTATTTCATCATGATCATTAATCGAAAGCTTACTGTCCTCATGACTCTTATCATCATGGACTTTGATCAGCTTGATTTTATTAGCAGTATTTTCATCTAATAGATTATACTTATTATTTTCTTCAATCATCGAAAATACAAACATCATTTATTAATTTAAATTTTTAATTCTTATTTAATGAGAGAACAGATGGGAAGTTAGTTAAACTTGCCTTTCTTTCAACTTTAAGAGGTTTCATTTCAATATTTTCAGCTGGAATTGATTTATCCTCAAAAGAAACTAATTTAATTCTACTTTGTTTCCTTTTATTTAAAGAAAACTGTGGTGATACAATGTAAATCAAAGATCTAGCAATAAATACATAAATTAGTGTCGAAGCAATTGTTACATAACTTCTCCAGTACTTCAAGTAATAAGAATAGAATAAACTATCCAAATCGTTTATTATTTCATGAGGTATCGCTGAGTTCTGCTCATTTTCTTTCAATTCCATTTCAGCATTTGACATCTGCCTCATCTCATTTAGCAATTCTTCTTCGATATCAGTCTTCACATCATTGGAAATATGTTCTTTAAAAATTAGTTTATTTTTCAAAAACCGTAAGCCATAATTATTCTTTATTTCAATGTTTTTTAAATTAGAGACATTATTGTTGTGGAAACTAAGATCATTAGTAATTATATTGTCTTTCATATACCAAATTTTATCATTATATTTTTTAATTTTAATAGGAATAAAGCCTTTAATATCATTTAGACCAGTAAATTCAATCAGGTTATTATCAATTTCTTTACAGAATTTAACTTCGATAACAGCACTTTGTGCTGGATTAGATCTACAATCTGATTCACTTTGTATTACTTTAACACCAACTGCCGTATAATTTAAAACTTTTCGAATAAATTTCTTTGGATTTTCCTTCAATAATATTTCTAAAATTTCATTATGATCATTGAACATTTGACAAAAAGTTTCTGTTAAATGTCTTAATTGATTCTTGATATTATTTTCTAGATATTGTAGTTCTCCTGCTTCTTGAAAGGTTTTAACAGAATTCTGATCTGATCTTTTTTCTCTAACAGATTTTAAAGCATAACCTTCTGAGGTTAATTGCAAATTATTTCCACAATCAGTCGTGAAGTTATTTACTAAATTTAAAACTATTTGATAATCATTATTGATCCAAAAATTAGCATTAAAGTAACCCTTAAGAACTCCAATAGAAACGAATTTACAGTTTTGTTTGTCATTTACTTCCCAAACCATTAATTCATTTGGTTTAATTTTACATCTACCTTTTGAATACTCACACTTATTTATATCAACTAGAACATTAGTAGGATGTTTTTGGTTATAATGAGAAAAAACTTTAGTCTCAATTAAAACACAATTCTTCTTTAAATAATGCTTAGCTTTGAAAAAAGAGGAACATTCATATCGCACTAATAATAAAGTTTCTATCGAATATCCAAACAGGTTTACTAGTTTATTCAAAGTTCCAAATTCACAGACTTTACTTTTTATCATGTCATTACATTCTTTTATAGTAATATCTTTATTATTAACTTTTTTTTCAATTAGATGTTGATATCCGGGTAAATCAGTATATAAAGAAACTTCAGTGATAACTTTTTTGCATAAATGAGTGTAGGCATAAATATTGGAGTTAAACCGAAAACGGTCTAGACAGAATGCCCAAAGCTCCACTCAGTCAGCCGATGCCTGTGAAGTGAGACTAAAGTGTTAGAGAGTCAGTCTTTGAGAAATTCCAGCTTTAGACGGGTCCGAGTTTGACTTCGGTCAAACGAGGATCCTTCCTCTTTTGTTCCATGCTTATGTTAAGATAAACAAGCTTAATTGCTAATAGTAGGAACCAACAGTTTTCTGCTCAATCAAGGAGCTCCCAAGATGTCACTCCATCTGATCCCTTTACTACATATTTTACTACATGAATATTAGGTCGTCAATAAATTGTTTCGTTCTTTTGAATTTTCGAAAACATTCACGAAACTTCTAGAAATTTCCATATCTGGGGTATGTTGAGAGAGAAAACCTGAAGAAATAGCCTGAATATGAGAAATCCTGGATTGTTGTACAGCATGAGTGAGTTTGAATTGTGCTGTTGTCATATAATTGGACTATATTTTTGTTTAAGTAAAGATTTGTAGTATTTCCTCGTTTCTAAACCTTAACAGTAAATTTATTTAACATCGAACTGGACTCCAATTACAATATAAAACAAAAACAGTTTAAAATTACAACATTTCACTTTGATTTTATTTGACTGTTGGATTCGTATTCATGTGAAACTATATTCACATTAACAGATAAATTCATTATACTCAGCAACGTTGCAGCACATTTATTTTTTTCCAGAAAACACAGAAACGACCGCAGCATTGGTTTTTTCTTTACGGAAGATGGATAGTTTCTTTCCTACAAAACTTCTATACGGTAGAACGAAGTAAATAGTTGCTACCATTTCCAATATTGCATGGAGACAAATAACACAGTCAACAACCATTACTATTGGCCCCGCGTAAGCATCGTGGTAAGTGAGACCCCAGAAAACAACCATGCATGGTAGAAATAAAAAAATAATAGTAATCCCGATCTGGATGATGCAACTGAGAATTAGGGCCTTCTGAAGTTCGTGGTTTTGTGAGGTGTACTTGTGGCTTTTTAGTTCGAAAATTAATATCATAGCTATGACTATAAATAAAATGGAAACCATAACTAAAGCTATCCAACCTCCGACGACAACAGGGAATAGAGTTTCTTTGTCTAGGAATAGAAAAGTTGGCTTATTACTGAACATAGCGAGAGCAGGGTTGAACTCGATAGCCTTCCTGATCATTGTTTCGTGGTTTGGAATCGTTACACAACAAAATTACATTATTAATAATGTTCGTATTTCATTTCTCTTTTAGAATCTACCTAACTAACCTATGCTTTCCATTTTAACGACCTTGACACAAGTACTGTTAGTTCTTGCTGTAATCAATTCTACTCAGAAGTTTAACTATGAATGATGATTATTTCATTTGGACTGGAGATTATTATTACGCTGGGACTACAGATAACCTACATTTGGCCTGGGGAGCGACAAGAGGGAACGAGACCAAGCTGCGAAGAGTTGTTTTTAGCTTTTTTGTATTGTTGACTGCTGGAATAAAGCGAAGAGTTAACAACCGTCAATTAAGGGAATAGGTCAGATTCCCTTATATATTTATCGTTTATATTTATTTCAATTGTTTAAATTTGAAGAAATAATAAAAAAAACTAATACAAATCAGTAGTAAAAAATTCTACTCTGTTTAAAAAATATTTAAATTAGAGTAATTTGTCATAATTGTCGAATTTTTTTTGAATTTTATAATTTTTTCTAATTTTTTATAAATTAAAAATTAAAAAAAATGAAAATTCCGATTTTTGGAAAATTCTAGAACTTTCTGAACAGTGCAAACATGAATCATCCCAGTTTTTGCTTTTCGTTGATAAAATTCCAAAAAAATCAGCTGCAGTCAATATCGCGACTTTTTTCCGGATTGTCATTCCTCTTTTTTCTGCTTGGAAATTTATACGGTAATATCTGAAATAAATTTAATTAATGAATTTAAAACTAAAATCATATTAAAATTTAAGAAAAATCGTTTTATGATTGAAAATAATTTGGGATATTATTTCTATCTGTAGAATATTTCTCGAGAATTACATCTGTTAATTAAAAAAGTAATTTTTGGTCGAATAACAGATGGAAATCGTCACTACAGTAGAACTTGGATATAAAATACCCCCTTGGGATAGGCCAAAGTGTATGTTATAAGAAGGCATATGCTATAGAGGGGGTGAATTTGAAGGCGAACTAACCAAACGCACTCACCCAGACCGTATGCTATAAATTGAAATATATTATAGCATGGGTATCTTATATCCAAGTTCTACTGTATAATAAATTTAGAAATTTCAAAATACAGTAGAACTTGGATATAAAATACCCCCTTGGGATAGGCCAAAGTGTATGTTATAGAGGGGGTGAATTTGAAGGCAAACTAACCAAACTCACTCGCCCAGACCGTATGCTATAACGTGAGGTATGTTATAGCAGAGGTATCTTATATCCAAGTTCTACTGTATTAGGTTGTAATTTCTTTGAAATGTCAAATATCCATAAAAAAATAAGACGATTGTGTCACATTTCGCAATTTTTACCAGATCAAAGTTGCGCTTTTTGTATATGTACTGAGATAGTCTGATTTATCACTTTTTATGGAGAAGATTTATTGTAAATAAGATTTTGGAAAATTGGATAAAGGTAATATGGATTGAAATTCTGTTTTTCATTTAATACGTGCAAAATGGATTTTATTTTTCTTGTGTTCAGGCTTTCACACGTCTAAAAAATAAATTAAATGGTTTCCACTTCACATATACCACAGGTACACGTCTCATAAACTTATGACTAAAACGTGACATTTCTAAATCTGTTTATAATTGACTATGAATTTTTCTCATTTGTACTTTTTTCATTTCCATGTTTGACGATTTCGAAATTTCTTGTTCCGTCTTTTATCAGTATAAAAGGTAAAATTTCATCTGTTGAATCATCTTTGAAAACATTCGAGTTAACGTCCAGTTGATAAATCTGAAAAGAACGAGAACTCCTATGTTCGTTATCATGACAACCGTATGACACTTGCTCCTCTGCGATATCCTCCTTCTAACTCGTGTCGATTTCGAAATCTTTTTCCATATTAGTTTTATTTAATAGATACCGTATTTGCTCTATTTGTGGCACATGTGCCACTATTTTTCGATCGATCTATCAGGAACTTGTATGTTATCTAACTTTATTGTTGCACATATCAGCTTCCTTTCATTCAAACCTTCAGAATGTGCCACAAATAGAGATGTGCCAAAAATAGAGCAAATACGGTATTTTATGTCAGTCCAATAAAAAACAACAATGCAAGAATAAAAATGAAATAAATTTTACGAAATAGGGACAGGAATAATAATCTTATAGTTGTCATGGTTACTGTAAAATAATCAAAAATAGCTAGTATTTGTCAATACAGTAGACATTTACAGTATCCACGTTTCTGAGGGAACTCTTTCATTAATAAAAAACTTTTTTTGTTACAGATTTAAGAAATAGACTAAATTATTCCATTTTTGTTTTATCGTACACGTTAATCTCACTACTGTATCATTTCCGATGATTTCTTAATGTTTTTAGTTCGTTATATATTTGTTAAGTTTTATACAATTTGGTCTTTTTTTAAATATAAAAGAAATTTAGAAATAAATTCAAACGTTATTAAAACTATTACTAACTGCAACCAATACATTGTTCGTGCCGGGACTAATAATAAATAACTTAATGTGTTCCTTCAATTGAGAGTTTTCAGCAACATCGTCTCAGTAAGATCTGATACTTGGGATTTTTAAGGTCAAATTCTGTCTCTACTACTTAATCCATCAAAAGTAGTAAGTAACGAATATGGACGATCTTGTGTGAGTTCGACTTCGTATGTTTGGAATTCTATGAAATCTTTTTTAGATCTCATTGCCAGTTGCATGCTCCAATTATCAGTTTCGGGATAACGGCCGGAAATGATTTCTACCGTCTTTCTCGGTTGGAACAAGGATATATCAAGTATCCCAATTTTCGTTCGTTCAAGAATAAGAAAAAGAACATGAAAAATGAAAACCATATGTCCCGTTTCTACGTTTCGGTGGATATCTTCTTTGACTTCGACCAAATCAAGATCAAGATCTCATTTATGAATGAAATTCATAAATTTTCGAAAGTCGTTGTCTTAGAGTTTGATTTTTCATCTATCACGTCCCTCAACCTCCAAAAACTCAACAGCAATATGTTGACAATTATGTACCATACTCCCCCGAAGATCTGGTGTGGTCGTTTACATCAAGATGGAAATATCACTAAGTACTACAGAGTCACAAAATTGCCTCTAGGAGCTCCACCTAACCTCATCGACCATGTTGTCAACGGATCGGCCATTCAACTTCTTCTTGTAGAAGACATCTCAGCGCTGATTTCAATGCTTTCTTTCTCTAAGATCCAGTATACTGCAATACCAATGATGACTTTCCCTTTTCATTCGAATTGGATGAATGTCAAGTTTCTTCCTCCGTCTTACATGTTGCTGACAGTTACATCTCTAGGTTATCCGGGAAAATATCTTCTTCATAAAAATGAAGAAAAACTAATCAACCCTAAAAATACTGAAAAATTACTCTACGATATGCACTTTCATATATGCAAAGATCGATCTTTGAAGGATCTCCAAGTCGAATCAGTTCAAACATTGCATCTAAATGATGAAGACTATGTTGACATGAGGACAGCGGTCATCACGCCGCATCGAATTATCTTTTGTCCCCCTGCTCCAACTCTTTCCTGCTACGCCTTCACACGTGTTAGAGTCGAAAAAATTATTGAGATTCGATTTCGAGATGAGAATATGAGACAGGTAGATAAAGGATTCCACAAAGCCTTCGACCGTATCCGAAAATTCTGTGAAAATGGATTCAACATTAATAAGGCCAGATATAATGAATTTTTATGCTCCAATTCCAAGTTTAAAGATTGTGGGAGTTATTTTTACAAAGGATCCAAGGCAGAGATTCTAGATATCTGGAAATCTTTCGGCGAGTTTGAAAAAGCTCTGCCAGCTAAGATCAGCAGCAGAGTTGGTCTGAACTACACTTCTGTAAGAAGAGGAATTCCTGTCAGCAATTACTTCTTAGAAAAAGATATCAAATCCGAAGATCAAAAATACAACTTCACCGATGGTTGTGGTCAAATGAGTCTTGATTTTGCAAGGAAATTACAAAAAAAGTTAGGAATCCCGTTTCTACCTTCAGCATTTCAAATCAGATATCCTGGCTTCAAAGGAGTGCTCGTTGTTGAAGCTGGGAACTTACTTAATGAAGATAATGTCATCTTTCGAGAGAGCCAGAAGAAATTTACGCCAAACATATCTTCAGGAACAACTCTCGATGTAGTGAAGTACAGCTCTCCAGTCATGTTGAAATTCCATAAGCATATGATTGAACTTTTCTGTCAAGTTGCCGGACACCATGAATCGGAATACAAAGAACGAGTTGAAAAGCAGATCAAGAAGTATTTTGATGAATACAAAAACAACATTATCAATCAATCCGTTGATCCATCCAGCTTTAAAAAGACTCTTATGCATCTGCCAAAATACATGGACTATGATGCGATGAAGAGCTATGAACCGACAGAATTCTTGAGTGAATACTTCCTTCGAAGTCTCGTTCAGGCTGATTCGCTAGAGAAATTCCGTAAGTTTAAAAAAAATTCAGATACATAATAATTTGGTAATTTTAGGTCTGTTGTATGAGAAAGGACACATCGAGTTTCCTGCAGAATATGCGAGAACAATGTTCGGTGTTCCTGATTTTTCTGGAAAATTGAAAGAAGAACAGGTCTTCATCCAATACTCCAGGAAGATCAATCCCAAATGCAAAGAGTACACAGTTTTGGAAGGCAAAGTTGCCATCACCAAATCTCCTATCTACAACAGCGGTGATTTGAGATTCGTCGAGGCTGTGGATGTTGAGGAACTGCATCACCTCAAGGATGTCCTTGTGTTTCCTACTGTAGGAGATCGACCAATTGCGGATCAAATTGGAGGAGGAGACATGGATGGGGACGAATACTCCGTCATCTGGGATCCCGGATTAATGCTACCATATTCTTATCCTGCTACAGATTATTTTTCTCCCAATCCAGATGAGAGTAAAAAAATTGAAATTGACAAGATTCAAGAACATCTTCCTAACTTCAGAAAAGAGTTTATGAAGAACGACGGTGTCGGAAGAACTGCCAACAGTCATCTCGTCCTTGCGGAACAATATGGATTCAATCATAAAGTCACTAAAAACCATGCTAAAATGTTGGATTATTATCTTAATTATCACAAATCTGGCATTCTTCCTGAGAATACTAAAACCATCAACTGCAGATTCAATCCCGATCATATGCGCAAGGATCACCAGCCAATGTACCAATTAAATAATTTGTTGGGAGACATATATAGAAAATCGAAAGATTTCTATATGGACGTTTTGGAGATCATGGAACTCGACGATTCAAGACCATTCAAAGATCCGCTTATTGATGTAAAAGGATGGCAGGAGTACGAAAACGAAGCAAAAAGACATTTCAAGGCCTTCAAGCGAGAAGTCAAGATGATTATGGCCCGTTATGGAATCAAAACTGAAGGGGAACTGTTTTCTGGAAGGATTAGTGAGATGTCATCTCATTTCAACATCCATGAAAGCGAAATCAACTCCGCTGCATCAGTCTATGGCTTAGTTCAGGAGTTGGTTAACAACTTGATGAAACGCTTCAGAAAAATATGTCTTGATTCCTTTGCTCCTGGATGGGAACATGTCATGCTGCGTCAAAAGAAAGACTTCTTCGAATTCTACTCTCCTGATATCCCTCAAAAAATGAAACAATTCGCTGTAGCTTGTTACAACGTTGCATACGGTGACTTTGTTCCAACTTTCATTAATAATTTGACCATTTCCAGATGATGGATCTTGTGTTGCATTTCCTTGGATTCTGTGGGACGCAATCGATTGCGTTCGTCTTGAGTCCAAAAGAAGATTTTCCGAATATCCTTTCGCATCTGGCGTCATAGAAGGGGCGAATCCTAGACTCTGCCTAAATCCTTTGTTTAGATTCTCTGGACCCAATCTTTACAAAAATGAGTTCTTGAATTATGTAACAGGGATCCTTTTTCATCTACGAGCTCGAGCCGGGATTAATATTAATAGTCTATTGTTGAAAAATAAGATCTATGAAGTCGCCGTTAGTCATTCCATGTTGAAGAATAGGGACACTCCTGTCGATGAAGAAGAAAAACTGAACTTTATTTTAAAGTTCATCGAACATTTGGGAATCACTCACTTCGATAATTATAAGATGACTCCATTCAGCCACATGGTGAAGGTAAATTTAGAGTTTTTTATCCTTTATCACAGTGTTTTTCTTAGGTCTTCCGCATGATTTATCTTCGTGTTGCATTTCAAAAGAATCCAGAGATATTCAAAAATGGGTTTTATCCTGTTTCTGAAGTGCTCCGTCTCCACAAGATAATCATCAAGATCAATAAGTCTATTAACGAAGAAGTTTTTAAACAAAAATTGCTAGAGAAATCTGGATGTCAGAAGATCGCCGTTCGTTATTTATCCCTTTCTCCTAACTGGAAAAAGAACAGCTCAAATAATAAGACTCATCAATACAGTATCCTCGGATATGGGTCCAAAGATGCTATTACAGCTTTGAAGAACATGTTGATCGTGGACTTGACTAATGTTAAAGACTCGGACCCAGCCACAGGATATAAACGCAAAGTGGCATATCTGACCTCCGCTGTATTCGATCTTATGCAATAAGAGGGGGAAGTGGTCTATGGTATAGTTTGGTTCCAGTATTTTTTGTGGTATATACCAGAACAGTCTATTTTTTCGAAATTTTCGATTTCCAAACTTGACCCTTCTAAGCTTCGAATCCGGATATTTCAATTTTCGAATCGAATTGTTCAGTTTAAAATTCACAATTGTAGAGCTGTAAATTTCTCAAAATCGACAGCTCTGCATAATTCTACACAAGTATCTTAGAATCACTTGTACTTGAGCGTAACCGATAACAGGATTGTAGCTTTGTTTGCTGTTTTTAATCAGTGCGTCGTTTATCATAAGTAACGAACCTCAGGATCAAAGTCTGTGCCTTGTTTTTAAAAGGAATCAACCTCTAGGTCGAAGTTCGAACTTGTGTGTTCACACACAAGTCTCGGGGGTTCAGTGATTCAAATTTTGACCCTGAGGCTCGTTACTTATGATAAAACGACGCACAGTTTGTATTAACAGTTGGCTGCAATCCTACATTATTAGTTTCATAGCTTTGTGATTCTAGGAATACGCTTAGCTATTAATCCCTGATTTGCGGCTTTCTCATCTTTAACCTTGGCTATACGGTAGCCATCGGCTTAAGTACCCGGAGTTACACCGTATGATATCTGGACACAAAAAAGCGTAACTTTTGGCCCAGTAACAATTGCGAAATGTAACACAATCGTCACATTTTCCATGAATATTTGGTATTTGTGACGAGTTGCATTTGTTACTGGGCCACAAGTTACGCCTTGTTGTGTAGTCCTTTTACTGCGCCAAGGACGCTGGGTATCAAAAAGGAATACGTAGCTCAACGAGGGTTAGTTGTAATTAAGCGTAATATGTTCAGGGCGTTTTTATGCTTTTCAAAATGCCAGAACATTGATTACGTTCAATTACAGTCACACCTAAGAGTCCCTAAGTATGCTTCCCATACTATTTGATTCTCAGCGCAATTGCTTGTAGAAATACAATTTAACGAAAGTTAATTGTAATTGAGCATAATTCACATGCTTATACCTTTTTAATCACAAGGAAAATAGGCCAAGCATGTTGATTGCGTTCAGCCAGAATCCAACATTTAGCACGTAGACGACTGAGGTGTTTTTTCGTGACAGACACATGGTGCTGCATGATGTCCGAACTGATCGGCAGAGTATGCAGTACCATGTGTCTGTCACGAAAAAACACCTCAGTCGTCTACGTGCTAACATGTTCGGGAGCTCTTACGTATCGATGCCGTTCGGTTAGACATGATTGCAGATTGCCTATATAAGACTTTTTGCAATTTTTCTTTATGAGAGCTTTATCGTCAAACTGTGGATATAGTTTAAGTACGTATTTCGTAAAGTCAAATTAGTCTGTATTCAGATTTTTTGATGTTTGGATTGGAGTCATTTGGCTCGAATTTGAACTTAACAGTTCGATTTGGACTTGAGTACTTCGGTTTTCAAGCTTGGAATAGTTCGAAATCGGTTCAAAGTTTGATTCGGAAGTTCGAAATCGGTTCAAAGTTTAATTCGGAAGTTCGAAATTGACAGTTCTGGTGTATACCCCTTGTTCCCAAACTACTACCACATGGCCGTTCTTAGTTCATAATCTTCTTGTTTTTACAGTATATTATTGTAATTTTTTTTGACTAAAACTAAAAATCCAAAAAAATTTCTTTTCTTATCCATAGTAACATTGTTAAGAAGTAAATTTTCTTATTTAATCTTGGTTCCAAAATGAACATTAGTTCTACTTAATTTTCAACGTGATAACTTAGTTGAAAGTGGATACTTTCTCGAAAACTTTAAAATGACGTTTCTATTTTTATCTGTTTACTGTAGACAAAATACTCAGCAAATTATTCAAAAATTATCAGAAAGACTATTGCTCGTATCGGAACCAGGAGTTAATCACTTCATTTATTTTTACATTTATTTTCGAAAGTAATATTTGTCATTTTAAAAATGGGATTTTTTGTATTATTTACTTTTGTCTTACTCATCTCCATAAGGGTACGTATGATCGGTCATTAAACGGCTGTTTTCTTAGATTATTTCTAAAGAACGGGTGCCTTGTTATGTTGATGTTAAAACAGGTTAAATAAACATTAAAAACCTCCAATTATTATATTGGAACTTTGTTAATTATCTGTTACGAATTTCGTTTAAATACTTTTGAATATTTCCGTAAATGTGAATTTTATTTTTTGCAAAGTTTTAAAATGCCGATATCGTTGTTGTAAAATAAGGAAGATCTCTCAGCACAAAAGCCCCTGAGGCGTTGAGAATCAGCTCGTGTTCGATTACAAGCAAGAAGAGAGAAAATCAAAGAACACCGTACATTCCCTTCAGGTTAATGTTCCAATTCTACAATCAAAACTGAACAACAAGTACTTAAATAAGATAACTAGGCCCGTAAATTCTGAATTTGAAATCAAAATCAATAATTAACCTTCAGAATCCTGGGTAATGAAGACTGATTCCCAATTTTAAGCACATAAAATTTTTATCTCGGAGTTTCATAAAAAAGCAAAAATTTGCCTAAAATAGTTTTTAATTTTTTATATTAAAAAATGAAGTTATTTAAAATAATTTTTAACTTTTTATATAAAAAATATGAAATTATTTAAAATAGTTTTTAACTTTTTATATAAAAAATATGAAATTATTTAAAATAATTTTTAATTTTTTATATAAAAAATATGAAGTTATTTAAAATAGTTTTTTAATTTTCGAATTAAAGTTGTAAAAAATTGAAATATAAATGCCTCACCAGAGAAAGTCTCACTCTCGCCCTACAGTACTCCACACTCCCTGATATTCAGGGTATCGTTTCAGATATTTTTTTTAAATTTCAACTTTCTGTCTTAACATGTTCCAAATTTCTACTAGATTCTAAAATGTTTAAAAATTTTCTCGGAGATTCTAGCTTTTAGAATCTAGGCTGGGTTCTAGAAGATTCTAGAATTATATGTTGAATCTTAATTTGAATAAGAAAAAAATTTCATTTTTTCTACTTTATTGAAAAAAATAAAATTACAATATTTTTGAATCAAATTTAATTTTTATAGTTTTTGTTGATTTTAATATTTAATTTATATAGTTTTTGTTAATTTTAATATATAATTTTTATAGTTTTTGTTGGATTTAATATTTAATATTTAATATTTAATATTTATAGTTTTTGTTAATTTCAATATTTAATATTTAATTTTTATAGTTTTTGTTAATTTTTATATTTTTTGTTGATTTAGATATTTAATATTTAATATATAATTTTTATATTTTTTGTTGGTTTTAATATATAATTTTTATAGTTTTTGTTAATTTCAATATTTAATTTATGCTATATTACAAAAATCAATAATATTTTAACAGTCCCTAAATTCCCATCTTTGGGACTATTCTGTGTTTATTTTTCCTTGTCAATCCTTGTATTTCGAACAAACACTGTTTTTCGATTTTGAAAAATAAAAATAATAAATTTTTCGAAAATTTCAATTTTTGAACAAAATTAATATTTTTTATTTCGTATTAAAACTTTATTTATATCGCGAATTTTAAAAAATATTTATTATTATTTAACTTTTTTAGGGAATTAATTTTATCAACAAACGTGATTTATTTAAGCCATCAAAAACGGATGATTTTTTATATTTCCATTTTTTGCAGATATAATCCCAAATGGCGCCTGTCCTTATCGGTTCTGACTTCGATAACACCACACATTTTCTTTCAATTGTCTAATTGTCGATGCATTTTCCATTATCCTTTAATTTAAAATTAACTAGAAACTTTTAAGACAGAAAAAATGAGCAATCGTCAAAATTATCCCCGAAATCAGAGCGGTATCCAAGGCGGCAATCCGAGAAATCAAAATTTCGGAGTAAGTTGTTTTTTTTCATATATGAAATCACTAATAATTTTTAGGATAGAGGAAGAAATAATCAGAATTTTCCTCAAAATCAAAGTGGCAATCCGAGAAATCAAAACTTTGGAGTAAGTTGTTTTTATTTTTTTTTCATATATGAAACCACTAATAAATTTTAGGATAGAGAAAGGAATAATCAGTATTTTCCTCAAAATCAAGGCGGCAATCCAAGAAATCAAAACTTCGGAGTAAGTTGGTTTTATTTTTTTTTCATATATGAAACCACTTCCAGGGACATGGTGGTAGACAGTTCAATGATCGAGGAGATAACCGAAATTTTGATGGATTTCGTGGACGAGGCCGTGGAGGGTCGAATTTCAGAGGTGGTGCTCCTAGGGGTCCATCACGGCCCCATGTTCTTTCCGGAGAAGGCGCTATTTTCCCAATCAACATTTTGCCCGGTTCCAAAGCATATCGCTATGACATCCATATGACTTACCGGACGACAAAGTTCAATGGAGACGTTGTTGAACACGATCTCACAGAAAAAAGGTAAATATACTTTTTTAAATTTGCTAATGTTTTTTTTTTCAGAAGAGACAATCGGTCCCGGGCACTCTGTTACTGGATTCTGAGCCTCGTCATGGAAGAAACGAACAATTTTGGATCCTCGAGCATCCAAGTAGCCTACGACAACCAGAACACAATGTACGTCTCTGCTCAATTCCCTCCGGTGATCACCAAAGTTGTAAAAGATAATCTTCACGATGAATTCACGGAGCTGATTCCAGGTGACGGTGAAATTGAAGTCATAATTACCCCTAACGAAGAAATGCCTGATGTCGATTTATCAGATTATAGTCAATACGAAGATGGCGAAATTCTTCTTAGTGAAAATCAAACACTCCGACAAGTACTGGAGATAATTCTTTCTCAAGAAGCGATCAACAAAGCAGAATACTCGGTAGTTGGCAACGGTCAGTTATTTCGAAATGAGGAAAATTATCTAGAACGGGGATTCTGTACTCGGATTGGTTCCCAGAAAGGTATTCGGATGGTAGACGTCGAAGAAAAGAATAATAAGGGCCAGACAGTGAAGTCCATCAAGCCGGCGCTCGTCATTGACTTCAAAAAAAGTCCGTTTTATTGTCAGGGTAACTTTCTGAAAAATGTCCTGGAATTTATCAAAAATGGCCGTGGAGAACCTGATTGGGACGAAGCAGAGAAGGCTTTCAAAGGAATAAACGTTTCGCCTTTATATCAGAAAAGCAGAGTTCTTCGATTCACAAGTTTTACAAAAACATTAGTCAGCAAAATGTCGTAAGTTTTAATTTTAAAATTTTTCGAAATAATAAACTTAAAATTGTAGATTAACGTTGGACAATGGAGAGGAGATATCGTTTGTGGATTTTTATGCTAGAAAGAAAAAGTGTACTATTACACGACCTGAATTTCCAGCGGCTACTTGTGGACGTGATGGTGACTTTCCTATGGAATTATTGACAATCTTGCCACATCAGCGAGTTGATTTACAGAATATTCCTCCCTATATTCGGGATCAAGTTCATCGATTAAATGCCGTCATTCCTCAGGAACGTTACGATAATATCATGGACGAAGTTCACCATCTTGAATTCAACAATGAAGTGACTAGAGCTTTTGGGATTTCTATTGATTTGGAACCGACGGAAAAAGCCACTGTTTTGCGTTTTGATCGTCCGACAAAACCGAGTATCAAACTTGGAGGAGGAAGAATAATTGAACCCGATGATGATGGGAGGTTCAACATCGGAAGAGGCATCTACTACTCTCCAGCCAAGATAGGAAAATGGGTTATTCTATATCCACAAAATATTAATGGACAAATGGTCAAGAACTTTATAGATAAATTTATAGAAGAGGCCAAAAACAGAGGAATTGTTTTTCAATCTGAACCAATACCGGATAAACTGAACAATAATCGAGGTAATTCCAAATTTCCTGAGTGGAATGCGAAATTCAAAGCATACAAGGCCGACGGAGTTCAGTACGTCATGTATGTCGACAGAAAAAATAACCAATTTTGTCATGGAATGCTGAAACTAGTTGAAAGTCTCCACAAAATTGTTACTCAACAAGTCACGGAAGAAATTATTCGAAAAATAGTTGAACAGAATCAAAACATTACGTTGGGAAATGTTTTGCATAAATTCAACGTTAAAAACGGAGGTACTAATTACGTTCCTCAATTTTCGGCTACAGCTAAACGTCTTGATATTAATACTGGTAATATCCTGGTTGTTGGATATGACGTTTCTCATCCGACTGGTGTGTCTATTGAGGAACGGAAGGAGAGAATAGATAAAAAATTCGAAAATAAAACAGAAGATCCATCTATTGTCGGAATAACGGCAAATTACACTTCTGAACCGTCCGTTTTTGCCGGAGATTTTTTTTTCCAAACTTCGAGAAAAGAAATAGTTAATAATGAAGAATTAAGAATGAGAATGAAGAGGATTTTAGAACAGACTTCAACGAATAGAAAAGGAAAAATGCCTGAAATTATTGTTGTTCTTCGTGATGGCGTCAGTGAAGGACAATTTAAAATGACTTGTGAAGAAGAATTCCCAGCTCTTAAAAATGGATGTTTTGATTTTAATCAAAATTATAAACCTAAATTTATATTCATAATTGCTACAAAACGTCATCATAAAAGATTTTTCGAAGGCGAAAAAGGCAAATTCAGCAATCCTATGGCTGGTTCTTTCGTCGACGACAAAGTTGTTCGTCCTGATTGTATTGAATTTTTCATGGCTTGTCATAAGGCTATCAAAGGAACAGCCAAATTCGTTCAAGTAAATGTTGTAAAAAATGAATTGGAAGTTACAAAAAATGAAGTTAAACATTTTCTTCATTCTTTGTGTTATGGTCATCAAATCGTAACTTCTCCAACATCTTTACCAACACCGATTTACATTGCTGATGAATTAGCAACTCGTGGATCTGAAGTCTACAAAGCTCTCAAAGAAGATGATCCTAAATTGATCCCGTGGAAAGGACAAGAAATCAATTACGTTGAATTGACACATATGTTAGGGTACTTTAACAGCGGACTCGTTAATGTCCGATTTAATGCTTAATGTTTCAAATTCAGTATTTCAAAAAATTTTACAATTTGATAATTTTTCAGTTTTTTAATTTTTACATTACCTTATTTGAACATTGTAAACAAATTGCGAATTTTATTTTAACTTTGATTTTGATGTCGAGTACTTTACAAACCTCTACACTGAGTACTTCCAAAAACTCCAGTAGAGACAAGTTTTAATTTCCACAGTAGCAAGAGTTTAATTGAACGTTGAGAGATACAATTAGTAAATTATTACACAATTTTATACTACTTTTGATTTCTTAAAAAACAAGAATAAAATATCAATAAAAACCCGAAAATGATCAACCCGTCCAGATGGAGATAGAAATGCTCGGAGACAGGCTTCTCATCAGATGGAGGTACTTGGTTGGGATAAAGAGACAGTCCCCGGCTTCGAGGACCACGTCTTCTGTTACTACTTCTTTCAGTAAAGGAAATTCCTCGTAATCTGGATTCTCGAGATCTGCTAGACTGCTGTTTGAATGCATGGGATCTGGATTCATGTAAACTTTTGGAACAAATTGAGGATGGACTAGTCGGACAAACTTGCGTCCTCTGATCTGAAATTGCTCTTTATAAACATTGTAATTTAAAAAGTGATATATAATTTTTTGAAATCCCGCGTAAAGGACAACAGAGCTTTGAAAAAATAAAAAAATGATAAACTTGACAATTTGCATCAAAATTAACTCGTTTTTTCTTATTTTTACCTAAATTTTAAAAGTTCTTGGAATTCCAGAAATTCGCGTTGAGAAAATTCTGTAATAATATTGATTTCTAATTTTTATAATAATGCACTTTTAGCATTAAAATCGAAAACTAAAATTTCTGAAAGTTTCATGAATTCGTTTTGGGAAAACTTCGTAAAAACCGATTTTTAATGATTTTTATATTAAAAAATTAATGAAATTTTTACCTGACAGAAAAAGTTCGGCTTAGGATCGAAATGAAGAGGAGAAATGGTTCCACAAGGTCCGATGAAAACGTTCATAAGAGGATCTTCTGAGCAATCTTCAAGCATGGAACAATAATCAGGAATAACAACGGAATCGACGAGATTCAGTTGATCCAGAAGAGCGTGCTGAGCTAGATAAGCTTTAGGAGCATTTTCCTTCCCCAAATAATCCTTCAAATATTCGTGAATCGTCATGATTTTTTGACTGTAATCTTCAGAAGCGTAACTCGATCCGAATTCTATCGGGGCTCTTCTATATCCGTACGTCTTATTCAGATTCTCGAAGCTGAAGATTAATATGTTGATTTTGATATATGAAAACTGAAAACTTACTCAAAAAAATCGAAAATCGGAAAGTTGTTAACTAGGTCCTTGATGACGATCGGTGTTCCGTTTTCTACGCAATTTTTATAAAAAAATTCCAACGAAGGTCGAGAAATTTCCAAAATTTTCTTGGATAACACCAACGACGAAGGCACAGGATAAGACGTCTCGAGGATTCTGACTTCAGGACAAGGTCCAAGTTGTTCAACGACGAAATTCGCAAGTTTACAAAGGTTCTTGTCTTCCGATTGAGCTCCTTTCATCAGGCCATCGTCGATTTCCTTGATTGCTTCATGGTAATCTTGATGAAAAATATAATAATGAGCTAATTCTCGACAAATTTCAGCATAGGCTTCTCTGTAAATTGAAGGGACGGCGGAGAAAGGACTGGCATTCAGATGGACTTCTGCTAGGGATTTCAGAATTCTTAAATCATTCAAAACTGAAATCAATGATGTTTAAAAATTACACAATTACAAAAATTTGAAAAATATTTCGAGATGAATATATAAATTTTGAAATTTTTAGGATTATTGTAAAAATAAAAAACAAAAGTGAAGACAAAGCGAGTCGATTCAGGTCGAATAGCCAGGTTTACCACTTTTTTTATTTTCCAACTTCTTTCACTTTGCGCGGGAATTCAAAAAATCTAAAAATCTATACTATTGTGAAAATTATAAATAAAACTTTTAACTTCTTTGAATATTCTAGAAAATTTTGAAATTTAAATGAAATAAAAACAAGAGCAGGTCAATTTCGGTCGAATAGCCAGATTTGCCATTTTTAAAAATTTTTTTCAATTTCTCTCATTTTGCGCGGGAATTTCAAAAAATCTCAATAAAAATTTAGGTAAAAAAAAACATTGTAAAAATGATAAATTTGGCAATTTACTGCAAAAATCAAAGTTTTTTCATTTTGAGTGAAAATTCAAAAATTCCAAAAAATTTTTATTTTTAAAATTGGAAACTTACTTTTCAAAGATTCTGGATCATTTTTCGTCTTTTTTGAAATTTCGTTGAATTTGAATGAATCAATTTTGAATTCT
Organism: Halicephalobus mephisto; assembly: GCA_009193035.1. Lineage (NCBI taxonomy): Eukaryota > Metazoa > Nematoda > Chromadorea > Rhabditida > Panagrolaimidae > Halicephalobus > Halicephalobus mephisto. Next base: position 124,460 of record SWDT01000032.1, on the reverse strand, counting down.
GTTTTTCCATTTTTGTATTTTAAAAATTCTCCAGAAATTTTCAAAAGTCCACAAAAAATTCTATTTTTTGACCATTTTTCAAAATTTTTTATATCTGCCATTTCTCGAGGAAAATTAAATCCAAAATAAAATTTTAAATTAATATAAAAATCCAAAAATTTTTTTGAAATTTTTAATAAAAAATTTTTTTCATTTTCATTAAATTTAAAATTTTCTATTGGAAAAATAGCAAAATTTTCATCAAAAATAAAACCAGAAAAAATTAAAAAATTTTTATTAATTTTTGATTTTTTTAAATCACAAATAATTAAAATATTTTTAAAATTTTTATTTAAAAAATTTATAATTTTAGTTAAAAAATTTTTTTCTGAACTAATTGATAAATTTTTTAAGATAAATATTCTGGAAGATTTTTCAAAAATAAAAATTGCAAAATTATTTTTTTTTGAAAATTTTAAAAAATCTGAGGTTTCCAAAAATTCAAAATTTAATTCTTCAAAGTCGTTCCATTTTCCTTCTTTGCAGATTTGGATTTGCATTCCTGAAATTATCCATGTGAATTCAATCGTAATCTGACGTAAGTCTTCTTCGTTAAAATTTTTCATTTTTTTTTTGAAATTTTTTTCAGAAGATTCCAAAAATAAAAAAAAATAATGGTCCTTGACCAAAAATGGTTTTGCTTTTTGTTTAAAAAACTCAATGTTTTTGAGCAAAAACAAGAACTGTCGTCAGAAGTACCTTTGGTTTTGTCCTCAAATATATTCAGATAGGGATAACTTTAGTCATCATTGACAGTTCCGAAAGGGAGAGGAATCGAACTTTCGCCGACTCCGCTAAGAATCGGAAATTAAACCACTGAACCAAAACACAAAATGAGAATCGCCAAAACAAGTATGGATATTTAACACATTTTGTCAATTATTACGTTTTAAAAAATAACTTAATTTTGTGAATTTAATAATTCCAAAAAACCCCATTAATAATTGACCAATTCATGCACGAAATCTTAATTTCATCAAAAGATCTCATGTCTCAACTTTTGATAGAATCTATTAAATATCACGTATTTTTTAAAAACTCGAAAATTATTCTTAAAAAAATTTAATTTTCCAGAAAATTTTTCATATACTTTTACAAGGTTCTAAACTTTCCAAAAATATTTTGGGATTTTTCAGAGATTTTAAAAATTTCAGAAAATCGACATTAGATTTTTTAAATTTCGAAATTCTCAATTCAAATTTGGAAATTTTACAAAGTTAAAAATTTCAAAAATCCTTGGAAATTTTAAATTTTACAGAATTTTAAAGATTTAAAAAAATTTTACAAAATTCTGAATATTTTTAAAAAATTAAAAATTTCGAAATTTTTAGTGAATTTTGAATATTTTTAAAAAATTTCAAAATTTTACAGAATTTTGAATATTTTGTGAAATTTTAATTTGAACAATATTAAATTCAGAAAAAGTATATCAATCGTGAGTCATTGTTAGAGACCCATTTTCGTGGATTATGTTTATTTCGTAAAAATTTTTACGTAAATTCAAAAAACCAAAATTCGTCATTATTGGGCTTTTTGGAACGTATAAAACCACATCATTTCGGAAACGACAATAATTTTATTTTTTTATATTTAAAAAATTAAAAAATCTAAAATGTCTAAATTGTGCAGACGTCAATCTTCTTTCGGAGGTTTCGAAAATCATCATTTTCGAAAATTACAGGTAATTTTAAAAATATAAATTTCTGAAAATTTTATTTTTTTTTAAAATATAAATTTCTGAAAATTTTATTTTTTTTTTAAATATAAATTTTTGAAAATTTTTATTTTTTTTTAAATATAAATTTCTAAAAACTTTTATTTTTTTTAAAACACAAATTTCCGAAAATTTTATTTTTTTTTAAAATACAAATTTTCGAAATTTTTTATTTTTTTTTAAAACACAAATTTCTGAAAATTTTATTTTTTTTTAAAACACAAATTTTCGAAATTTTTTGAATCTTCAAAAATTCAGGAAAAAATTTTTTAAATTTTGAAATTTTATAAATTTCTGAAAATTTTTTACATTTTAGAATTTCCTAAAAAGTTCAAAAATTCAAAGTTTTGGAAGATTTTAAAATTCTGAATATATTTTAGAATTTTTCAGAATCCAATGTAAATTTTAATATTTTTCAGAATAATGTGTAAATTTTTAAGGATATTTTGAAATATTTCAGAATTTTCTAGAATCCTCCAAAATCCAATGGAAAAATGTGAAATTTCTTAAAATTCTGAAGATATTTTAAAATATTTTAGAATTTTTCAGAATCCAATGTAAATTTTTATATTTTTCAGAATTGTGTAAAATATTTTGAAAATTTCTAGAATTTTTCAGAATTGTGTAAAATATTTTAAAAATTAAAAAAATCTAGAATTTTTTGAAAATTTCTAAAAATTCCAAAAATTTCTAAAAAGTTTTAGATATTCGTACTGAAACAATTTCGTAATAATTTTTATTTTTAAAAATAATTTAATTTCGAAAAAAATATGAAATAAATATTTTTTTAAATAATTTAATTCCAAAAAAAATATAAAATTAATAATTTTTTTAAAATAATTTAATTTCGAAAAAAACAAAATTAATAATTTTTTTTAAATAATTTAATTTCAAAAATAATATAAAATTAATATTTCTCATTTTTTTTTTAATTTTTAAAATTTTCCTAAAATCTTCAAAAAATTCATATTGAAAAAATTTCGTAAAAAAATCAATTTTTATTTTTTTTAAACTTAAAAATCTTTAAACTTCCAAAAACCCAAAATTTCTCCACTTCAAAGATAAATTTTTTCTATTTTAAGAATTTAAAAAAAATTGACAAATTTTTCTTTAAAAAAATTTTTTTTAAATTGACAAATTTTTCTTTAAAAAAATTTTTTTTTTAAATTGACAAATTTTTCTTTAAAATTTAAAAATCCAGAACAATAGTTCCCATCAAAAAAATCTTTTTTCCAAAAGGCGGAGTTTCCTCCTTCGCCGGAGCTTCTGAAAACCCAGGCCAGTCCCCTCTGGCCGCTGGCATTCAATTTCGTATTTTTCGCCCTTGTCTGTCACCGGAACTAGTCACGACTGCCTATGGCAAAGCTAGTTCGTTTCTGTTTTCGAGTAAATTTCGATTCTTTTAATATTCATTGTTTTTTAAAATTTTATTAAAATTCTGTAAAATTTTCAAAAATCTTTAAAAATTTCAAAATTTTTTAAATTTATTTAAAAATTAAAATAAATGTTTTCGATCTAAGATTATATAAAATTCTCTAAATTCATGTCTAGACATTTTTACGAAAATATTTAATTTTTATAAAAAATTTTTAAATTATGAAAAATTAAAATTTTTCGAAATTCTACGATTTCAGAAATTTTTTAAAATCTTACATAATCTTTTGGAATTTTATATAAACTTTTGAAATTTTTTAGAATCTTATAAAAATTTTTTTAATTTTTAGAACTTTATAGAAAAATTTTAAAAATTATTTATTTTTAAAATTTTATAAAATTATTTACTTTTAAAATTATTTATTTTAGAATTCTTAAAAATTATTTATTTTTAAAATTCTTAAAAATTATTTATTTTAGAATTTTTAAAAATTATTTATTTTTAAAATTTAAAAACATTTAAAAAAAATTAAACTTGTTTATTGAAAATTAGGGCTTTCACTTTCAAAATCCGTGATTTTCTTTTTTATTAATCGTTTTCTGGGTCATTCGGATCTAGTTCACTCAAACTTTCACTTGTCAAATTCCAGTCAACATAAAAATTTTTCTTTTTGACAAAAACTGCCAAGTTTATGTTTGCTTTTTTCACAGAGCATGATTTCTTTAGGTTCACGAAAAATGAGCGACAATTCTACGTCATTGGGAGAGCTCTCTCGTCGCTCTGCAAAACTAAACTATCGCCTATTTTATCTCTAACGAATCGGAATTGATTCAACTTTTTTCTCTCAAATTATCGGTTTTTCATATATCAAAAATATACAAAATTCTATAATCCTATTATTTTAAATATTTCTAAAAATTATTGGTTTTTCATATATGAAAAATATTATTCATATAAAATTCTATAATTTTATTATCTAAAATATTTTCCTAAAAATTATCGGTTTTTCATATATGAAAAATATACAAAATTCTATAATCCTATTATTTTAAATATTTCTAAAAATTATTGGTTTTTCATATATCAAAAATATTATTTATAAAATCCTATAATTTTATTATCTAAAATACTTTCCTAAAAATTATCGGTTTTTTATATATGAAAAATATTATTTATAAAATTCTATAATTTTATTATCTAAAATATTTCCCTAAAAATTATCTGTTTTTTATATATGAAAAATATACAAAATTCTATAATCCTATTATTTTAAATATTTTTTTCTAAAAATTATCAGTTTTTCATATATCAAAAATATTATTCATATAAAATTCTATAATTTTATTATCTAAAATACTTTCCTAAAAATTATCGGTTCTTCATATATGAAAAATATAAAAAATTTTATAATTTTAATTGTTTTTTAAAATAAATTTTTAAAGATTTTTAAAATAAAAATGTACATTATTCACATAAAATTCTCCATTATTTCGTTATTTAATGACTTTTTTCCCACCAAAAAGCCATCGACCATTTTATGTTCAACGAACTGGAATTTATTCAACTTTTTCCTGAAAATTATTGGGTTTTCATATATCAAAAATATTATTCACATAAAATTCTATAATTTTTTCGAAAATTATTGGTTTTTCATATATGAAAAATATTATTCACATAAAATTCTATAATTTTCCTGAAAATTATTAGGTTTTCATATATGAAAAATATTATTCACATAAAATTCTATAATTTTCCTGAAAATTATTGGTTTTTCATATATGAAAAATATTATTCACATAAAATTCTATAATTTTCTCAAAAATTATTGGTTTTTCATATATGAAAAATATTATACAAACTTTTATAATCCTATTATCTAAAATATTTCTCTAAAAATTATTGGTTTTTCATACATCAAAAATATAAAAAATTTTATAATCCTATTATTTTGGATATTTTTTTCTAAAAATTATTGGTTTTTCATATATCAAAAACATCATTCACATAAAATTCTACGTTATCCGATTATCTAGATTATATTTTTTTCTTAAAAAATTTACAATTATCTTTTACTTGATCTGTAAAGGATTAAAAGTTACTCGTTTTTTTCTTGAATTATTAGTTTTTCATATATGCAAAAACATCATTTACGTAAAATTTCGTACAATACTATTATCTAGAATACATACATAAAAAACTAAAATCATCTTTTACTTTATCTCAATAAAACTAAAATTAATTCAATTTTTTTATCAAAAATGTTACTTTTCATATATGAATAATCATCTATGTAAAACTTTATAATCTTATTATCTAGAGTATCTCTTTCATCGTAGAAACCACGACTATATCCTACTCCGTTTAAAGAAAACTAAAATTAATTCAATTTTTTTTATCAAAAATGTTACTTTTAATATATGAATAATCACCTATGTAAAACTTTATAATCTTATTATCTAGAATATCCCCTTCGTTGTAGAAACCATGACTATGTCCTACTCCGTTTAAAGAAGGCTAAAATTAATTCAATTTTTTTTATCAAAAATGTTACTTTTCATATATGAATAATCATATATGTAAAATTTTTCATAACATTATTATCTAGAATATCCCCTTCATCGTAGAATTTAAAATCATTTTTTACTTTATCTCAATAAAACTAAAATTAATTAAAATCTTATTCTAAAATGTTACTTTTCATATATGAACAATCATCATTCATATATAGTTTTTCATAATTATATTATTCAGAATACATCGCTCTCATCGTAGAATTTAAAAACATCTTTTACTTTATCTCAGTAGAACTAAAATTAATCCAAATTTTTCAAATCAAAAATGTTATTTTTCATATATGAATAATCATCATTCATATATAGTTTTTCATATTATTTTCCAACATATATTTTTCCCACCACAACCATGTCCTACTTTATCTCAATCCAAAATAAATCCAACTTTTTTCTGCAAAAACACTACTTCCTGTAAATAAATATACGTCATTCACAAAATTCCACATTATCTCGTTATTTCCTAAATGTTCAATGTCAAAAATGCAACAACTGTCTCTGCTTTTCACATTACGCTTTCGATTACGTTTTTTTCCGAAAAATTTATTGAACAAAGCGTTAGTTTTTAAACGATTACGTCATCCAGGAACGTCATGCTTTTTTTCCTTGGACATTTGATAAAAATTATTTTTCAAATTTTTATATTTTTTAAATCCACAATCGATCAATTTTTTTTTCAAAATACATTATAGTTCTGTTTTTGATTAATCTATCCATCAATTTCAAGTTTACTCCATCTGTGACCGTTACAGTTCTCTACTAACATCTAAATCAATCTGTTTTCAACTAAAGAAAAGGAGAAAACTACTGTAGGGATATTTTTTCAATATTTATATTTTCATACACAACTCCAAAAAAATATTCACATCCTAGTCCAAAAATTTTTAAAATAACACTTAAATTTTTAAAAATTTTCTAAAATAATATTTTTAAAATTTTCTAAAATAACATTTTTTAAAATTTTCTAAAATAACATTTTTAAAAATTTTCTAAAATAATATTTTTAAAATTTTCTAAAACAATATTTTTTTAAATTTTCTAAAATAACATTTTTAAAATTTTCTAAAACAATATTTTTCTTTAAATTTTCTAAAATTAAGAAATTACTAAAAGTAAAATCGTGGATTACTGTAATTTCTAAAAAGTTGTGGAAATTCGTGTCGAGACTATTTCATAGAAAATTCATTTTTAATTTCGATAATAGTAGGATTAATTCTCAAAATCCACTAAGATTACGAAATCATCAGTTAATCGAAATTACAGGTTACTTTGGTTTCTAAAAAGTTTTAGAAATTCATAAAAAATAAATTTAAAAATTTCCAAATTCATAAAAAATAAATTTAAAAATTCCCAAATTCATAAAAAATAAATTTAAAAATTTCCAAATTCATAAAAAATAAATTTAAAAATTTCCAAATTCGTAAAAAATTTTATTTTTAAAATAAATTAAAAATTTTTAAAACCAAAAATAAATTTAAAAATTTCTAAAATCGTAAAAAAGTTATTTTTTAAATTTAAAAAATCCAAAAATTCATAAAAAAAATTTTTAAATTTTATAAAAATTATTTTTTAAATTCAAAAAATCTCAAAATTCGAAAAAACTTTTATTTTTTATTTTTTAAAAACAATATGATCCATTGTAGACTTGTGTAAAGTTACGAATTGATCGTCATCAAAAACAAAAATCGTCATTTGGATTATTTTCATTTTTAAAAACTCCGAATTTCTGTCGAAAAAAAAACGTAACAACTTCCATTATTAATTTCTTAAAATATGACTAATTCTGAAATTTATAAAATTTAAAATTAATCATTTTTCAAACCAAGATTCTTTCATAAAAAACTCCCAAAAATCCGTGTCGAAATTATTTTATAAAAAAATTTCTAATCTTTAATATTTTAACATTTTTCTTTTAATTTCAATATTTTAATTTTTAAATTTCTCCAATATTTTAATTTTTAAATTTCTTCAATATTTTAATTTTTATTATTTCAATATTTTTATTTATAAATTTCTTCAATATTTTTATTTTTAAATTTCCTTAATATTTTAATTTTTAAATTTCTTCAATATTTTAATTTTTATTATTTCAGGTGCCTCGAGGTTTGTCTATTAACCTCCATCGACCCCAAAGTGCTTACTCCCCCCTTTGTGCTGCTATTCTAAGCCCAGAGGGCTTCAAGACCCTTTTAGCCGTGTCGACCGAATCCAAAGATCCAGATTCCCCACCAAAGACACCAAAACGGGATTCTCAATCAAAATCTGATTCAGATTCAGATTCCGAAATGGGAGAAACAGACACACTTCACACAGACCATCTTCAACAATTTTCTCAAAGTTCCAGGAGTGGAAGACGAAATGCTATGCCTGATCTCGGAGTTGACGATGTCGACATTGGTGCTCATAAACTAGCGGAACAATTTTCTCAATTAGAAGCCAGTTCTTCCAAAACGGGTTCTCCTAACTACCAAGATTCGAGTAAGTCCGAAAATTCCCCACAGACCAAAAAAACCAAAACATTTAAAAAAATTATAAATTCATATTTAAAAAAAATAAATTTTTAACCAAATTCAAAAAACTTAAAATTTATTTTTTTTTAATTTTCAATTTTGAAAAATTATTTTTCGAAATTTTATATTTTTTAAAATATTTTAGAAAATTTTTATTTCATTGATTTTTTAAATTAATTATTTTTAAAAATACAATATTAACACTGAGTTTTAAATCAATATGCGTGGTTTGCATTTAATTTAATTTAAAATCACGTCAAAAATTTATTTTTTATATTTTCAAAATTAAAAATTAATGAAAAATTTTCAGAATTAAAAATATAAAATTTCTAAAATTTAAAACTAACTTAAAAATTTCCAAAATTTAAAACTTAAAAATTTTCAAAATTTAAAATCAATTAAAAATTTAAAATTTTTAAAACTTAAAATTTTCAAATTTAAAACTTAAAAATTTTAAAAATTTAAAGTTTCCAAAACAAAAATTTTCAAAATTAAAAAAACTTAAAATTTTCAAAATTTAAAACTTAAAATTTTTCAAAATTAAAAATCAATTAAAAATTTTCTCTGACGTAAGCTAGACAGTCTGGTTATGAAGGATTATCTATGTTTTTAATGAGGTTGTAGGAGAAATAACAAATTATAGATCATTTTTTTCAAAAACACATCACATGTTAATTTAATTTTTTTTATTCTTTAGCCTAGGATAATCTGATTTGAAAAATAACAATAATAAAATTTAGATTAATTTCTTCTTTAAATTAAATTTTTACTTTTCAAATACAAAACAAATTTTTTTTAAATTTTTTTAATTTAAAAAGTTTTCTTATTTTTTAAAAATTTTATAAAACTACTTTTTAAACATTTTTAATTTTAAAAATAAAATTTTTCTAATTTTAAAAATAAAATTTTTCTAATTTTAAAAATTAACTCTAAAAATTTAATTTCCATAATTATCTTAATTTCTGCAAATTATTCATTTTTAAAAGTACATTTTAAAAAAATAAATTTTTTTCATTTTTAGAACTTTAATTTTTTAAAATCAAAAATCCTTTAGGCAATGTCAAAAACAATTTTTTTTAAATCTTCAGGGGAATGTCCAAATAAAACAATTTTTTTATATATTTAATTTAATTTTTTTTCAGGCAATGGCCAAAACCATCCAAACTGACACTTATTCACTTCACTACAGTCAACGAACGACAAAAATTCCCAAATAACCTTGCCGAAAAAAAAATTAACATTCCAAAGATCTCAAAAGTGCCCAATTAAATCAATTAAAAAACTGGAAATTTTAAATTTCCAAAGATATTTAATTTTTTAGTTTTTTTTAAAAATTATTGCTGTTACTTAATGCGAGTTATTATTCTTAATATTGGCTATAAAACATTGTAAATTAAAATTTTCCGTTTTTTAAAATTAATAAAAAAATAAAAATTTTGGAAAATTTAAAAAAATATAAATAATAATAAATTAAAATTTTTAAAAAATTGTGATTAATTTTTATTTAAAAATTCCAAAAATTTTTTAAATCAAATTATTTAAAAACAAAATTTTTTTAATTATTTAAAATTTTAAAAATTCTGGAAGATTTTAAAAAATAAAAATTTCAAAAAAACGTAAATAATAAATTTTATTTTTCATTTTAAAAATTCAAAGATTATTTTTTAATCAAATTGCTTCAAAAACGAAATTTCTAAAATTGTTTAGTTCTTTAAAATCTTGATTTCTAACAATTCCAAAATTCCTTTGGGATTCTGAAAAATTCTAATTTAAAAAATAAAAAACCAAAAACCTTAGTAAAGTCCAAATATTGCCAAATTTGAATTCTTGAAGAACAGTAAATGAATGCAAATCTGAATTTCCACATTAATTAGAAAAATTAGAAATGAATTTTTTTACAAAATTGTCTCGACATCGATTTCCAAATTTCGGATTATTGATATTTCCGAAAATTTCCACAAAATTAAATTATTATAAAAATTCCCGAGAAATTTAAGATTCTAAAAACTAAGTTTTCGAAATTTTTTAAAATCCACTGGATTCTGAAAACTTCTGTAGTATTTTAAAAATCCTTCGAGAATTCTAGAAAAATCAGAATTTTCCAGTTATTAAAAAATCCTTAAAAATTTACATAATTTTCTATCAGTTTCTAAAAACCTAAAAATTTCCAATTTCAAAATTTTCCAAAAGCTCAAAAACATCCTCAAAACTTTACATAATTTCTTATCAGTTTCTAAAAACCTAAAAATTTCCAATTTCAAAATTTTCCAAAAGCTCAAAAAAAATGCTCAAAAATTTACATAATTTCCAAGTTTCTAAAAACCTAAAATTCCCAGTTTCAGAAGATTCCAAAAATGTTAAATTTCCTATTAGCTTTAAAAATTACAAATCTCTTGAAAAATCCCAAAAATTTCAAATAAATTTTTAAAATTTTCTATTAAAATTAAAAAATTTTTACAATTCCAGAAGTTCTTATAAAATTCTCAAAAATTTCAAAACATGAATTCTAGAACTTTAATCTACATTAAAATTCCTCAAGAAATTCAGACGATTAAAACACGCAATATAATCATAAACAAAATTAATCTATTCAAAATTCAAAAATTACAAAAATTAAAAATTATTAAAGATAATTAGAGAAAAAAACTCTAAAAATTATTTTAAAAATTAAATTTTTATTTTTTGGAATGTTTAATTTTTCACCAGAGAAATTTCAAAATGCATTGACTATCACATGGGTTCAATATTGCTACAAAATCACGAAAGACATTATTAAATCACCTCGTACACGATAAAAAATAAATAATTTACAATTCATTTAAATTTTTCCGTTCTTCTGTTTTTCTTGAATCTTCAATCTCATCCGGTAGAGGCTTATCTTTTGTTTCCGGAAAGAAAATAAAAACCACAATCCATTGAATTGTTAAAAGTACAGCAAATACGATAATTGGAGCTTGATTAAACCACATTCTTGAATACACAATCAATGGAGCAGCCAAACTTCCCATTCTAGCCCCAACATTACATATTCCTCTTGCCATATTTCTCACAACAGTAGGAAACAATTCAGCAGAATACAGATGAATAATTTTCCAAGTAGGATCCATTGATGCCGTCACAACAAGACCCAAAATAGTGATGATCAAGTGATTTGACATTTCGAACCACGAAGAAATAATTATGTACATCCAGGCAGCTATCCCAGCAACAGCTAAAAACCATACTGTAATAAAAATTCAAAAATAATTTGTTATAAAAGTGATCTTTATGCAAATTTCTAGAACTTTCCAGTCGTAACAAAAGTGCAAAATTCGCTCTCCATATTACTCACCAATAATGTAATTACAATTATACATTATGAAAATCAATAATAGAAGTTATGAAATTTTCTTAAGAAGAATTCTTAGAACATTTAAAAAACAAAAATTAAAACTTTAGTTTTATATGATTATTATTTCATAATTAGTTATATAAAGTAAAAACCATATATGAATTTTTCACAAAATAGTATTTCAAAAATTCCTAGAACATTTAAAAAACAAAAGTGAATTAAAATTTTAATTTTGTGGGATTGTTTCGAAATCAATATTTTAAAACTATATTCTATATAGAAACTTCTAGATTAGGGCACAAAATATAAGTTTCCCATCCTCGAGAATTAATAATTATACATGAAAGTGTTCACAAATATTCAAAAATCACAACACCAGAATAACTTTCTCAAAGATGGGTTGCTTTTTTTGCAGTAAAATTCACAAATTTTAAAAACTCACAAACTGAGATAATAATTATCGGTTTTCTACCCACACAAAGTGAGACTGCAAAAGGAATAAATCCAAGGAGAAACTTCAAGGCTCCCATTGCCGCCAGATTAACGTATCTGTTTCCCGGAAGTACTTCTACGGAAAAATAGAACCCAAAAGACACAATGCTGGAAGTAGTAAAACAGTAAACCAGTGCCAATAACGGGGTTCTGACAGATTTGTGACGAAACAGATCCATATATGTATATTGTCTGACTCCCTTTCCAACCGGGAACAATGATTCATCCATCGACGGTGGTTTTTTCTGAAAACAATTAAAAATTAATAAACAAAAATTCCCAATAGACAAAACCAAAAATGATTAAAAAATAAAAATCAATAAAAATTTAGTTTTTTTATTTCCAAAATAACAAAAAACTGACCTCAATATCCTGCGATTGAAGACCACGAGGAAGAAGACCGTTGACCTTAACATTTCTCCAGTCTATTTGAAGCTGAACTTTGTCAGCTTTTCCCAGGTGATTGTGATGTTTCAACCAACGAACACTCTCCAGAGAAATACATTGCTAAAACACACAATAATTAGTAAAGCAGTAATATTATAAAAATAAAAGTTATAAAATTATTTCGACAAAAATTTGTTTAATTTTAGGATTATTGTAAAAATCAGAAGAAAAAACAAAAGTGAAGACAAAGCGAGTCGATTCAGGTCGAATAGCCAGATTTGCCATTTTTTTTTAATTTTCCAACTTCTCTCATTTTGCGCGGGAATTCAAAAAACCACAAATAAAAATTTCTAAAAAATCACCTTAACACAAATTTTTAAAACTTTTAACAATCATAAAATCACTGTCAAATTTCAGTATAAATAACCAAATTTAGCATTTTTTTGCTTTTAGATAAAAATTCAAAAATCTCATTTTACATCTAATCATAATCCTTAATAAAAAAAAACCAACCAAAAAACCACACAAAATTGCAGCAATAACAGCTACAGTAACATGATAAATTCTCCAATCTTTCGAAAAATACGCTATTAAAGCAGCAAAACACATCCCAATCGGCCATCCATTAAGTGACACAACAAGCAATCTCGAACTTGCTTGTCCCAAATTCTCCACCATCAAAACAAGATTCGTTACCATATAACCTCCACAAGCTGCTCCAATAACACAAAACAATAAAGATGATAAAATTGGAAATACGTCACCTATTCCAGCAATAATTGAATTAAAAACACATATGACTATCATACATCCAACAATTACCGGTTTTCTTCCAAATGAATCTGCCAAAAATCCAGATAAAAATGCTCCAATCACACCTCCTAACATAATCATCGATGAAACTACAGTAGTCAACGACGATTGTCTACAATGTTGATCCCACGTAATCAACAGAGAATTGAAGTCCGGAGTTGACTGATTGCCACATTCAATCTGAAAAATCCAATTATTTTAAAAAATAAATTTCTTCACATTTTTAATGACTTCAATAACTTTTTTATATTTTTAATTATTTTAATAACTTTTTATAATTTAATTATTTTAAAAAGTAAATTTCTCCATATTTTTAATTATTTAAAAAAACAAATTTCTCCATATTTCTAATTATTTAAAAAAACAAATTTCTCCATATTTCTAATTATTTAAAAAAACAAATTTCTCCATATTTCTAATTATTTTTTATAAAAATTCAAAAAATGATGTTATAAAAATCAAAAATTCCCATAAAATTACCTAGACATAAGTTTCTAGAATATTCTAGGACTTTTGGTTTCAGATATTCAACTTCAGACTAAATTCTGGAATGCTCTAGAATTTTTTATTAGATTTCCAAAAATTCTAAAACAATTTACAAAATTCTGGAAAATTTTAAAGTTTTAATAAATTTCATGTTATTGTTGAATTCTAAAAATTTTTATTAGGTTTTAAAATCATCCAAAAAATATTTTAAAAGTTCAACAAAATTCTGAAATTTTCTAAAAACTCAAAAAATTTCTAAATTTTCATAATGTTCTAAAAATTCCCAGAATCTAAAAATTCAAAAACATTCAAATTCTTAAGTTTCCCATAATTTTAAAAAACTAAAGTTTAAAAAAATCCTCAACCACTTAAAAACATTAAAAACCATAATTCTATTTAAATTTTTGATTTCTATTTTTAAAAATGTTTGATTTTCTAAAACTAATACTTTTAAAATTTCCAAAAATCTTTAATTTTTATTTTTTTAAAAATGTTTGATTTTCCAAAACTAATACTTTTAAAGTTTCCAAAAATCTTTAATTTTTATTTTTTTAAAAATGTTTAATTTTTTTGGAATTTTTGTATTACTGTAAAAATTATTAATGAAAACAAACTTACTTGACCCGGTTCAAAAAACGTAGTAGAAAGCATAGATCCCGCAACCGGAAGATATCCCAATTGAGTAAACAAAAAAAGACTCGTCTGATAAGCATAAAAATCTTTTTGACTATTATTTCCCGGTGATAAACTTCTCTTAAATTCCATAATTGTCTCATTGATAGAATATTTATCATCATCATCATCAAATTTATCATCTTTAAACTGTTCCAAAACTATCAATTCCATATCCATTATTCCTTTATCCTTGTCATTATCCTCTAATCGTTCCTCCTCTCGACAAACATCCAATGAGCCAGAAATCCCTTTCTTGTCCATATTCAAAAAAATAAAAAAACTCAAAAAATATTTCCCGGCCAAAATACCGTCCTGAACCACTTACAATTACTTCCATTCATACAAATAACGCATTGTTTAAAAAACCACGTAAAAATCGAACAAAAAACGCTTAAAAAAGTACCACGAAATAATACTCAAAAATGACATCAAATTTCCATTCTTCTCCCTTCTATACTTACACCAATAGCCCGTTGTGCTTTGGAACTTTTGTTTCTTTCTCTAAATTCACGAGTAGCCTTATCAAATCGAGAACTGCTACTCTTTGAACTTCCTCTAAACGGCGTATTATATTCAACTTTCGGCTTTGGACGAATGATGTAAGCAGTTGTAGTTTTCTGAGGCACCCGAGCACGATTGATAAACCCTTTGTCACCCGGTCCAAGTGGGCGTTCCTCAGGTTTCATTGTCTTCTGAGATGACGAAGATCCTTGAGACAATTTCTCTCTAAAAAACACAAAATAAAGTTCCAAACACTATCAAATCATTTTTGTTTTAAGCCATTTCCATATAGTCCAAACAAAGCGCTAAAAACCTAGTGCATTCTCATCCTTTAGAAAAAGCTAAACGAAAGGCAAAAGGTCAAATAAAGCAAACCAAAAAACCAAATTTAAACTATCCTTATTCAAAATTCAATTATCAAAGAAATCCAAAATATATTAAATCCCAAAGTAAACTTTATATATAAAATCCAAGAAGCAATAAAACCAAGAATGCCACAGAGCAATTCTCCCTAGATGTTTTCTAGCTAAAAAAGAAAGAAATGCCTCTACAGCTATATTAAGACTAGGCAAAACCGACGCACAAAACTGCGCACCATGTGATCTCTGAAATAAAGCCATGGACCCTAAGGGGCTGTCATTTACAGATTTTAAATTAAGGCATTATTCCTACACATGACAGGTGCCATTGACAAAACTTTTTTTTTTTGAGAATTTTTAACTAATCTTACTGGTTTTTTAAAACTTACTCGACTTTGCGTCGTTTAATTTCGGGCAAGTGATCTAAATCCATTCTTTCACGTTCATCTCTTGACATTGAAGAATAATCCGCCGAAATCTGGAAGACAATGAATTTCAAACTAAACAATAAGTCAAAACTTACCTGGAAAATCGGCTGAGACCAATTACGGATTAATTTCGAAGCTATGATCTTGTTCTCACGGGTCTCTTTCGGATGTTTGAAAATGAGCATCACTGCTTTTCCAAGACCCGATTGTTTCAAAACTCCTGGTTCTAAACTAGGGAATCCTTCGAGGATTTTCAACAAGTTAGATCTGAAAAAAAACTTTAAAGTAGTTTAAAAAAACAAAATTTACCGGATTTCTAACGCTGGAAGAGACTTATCCGGCAAAGGAGCCAACCACTCCGATATGGCACTCATCATGTCGTTCTCGAGCAAGGCTTCAAAGAAATCTGCTCTTAATAAAACACTTCTGACGACTTCAAGCATCTTCGTTTTCTGGATAGCTGGACGACGTTGATTGTTGGCTTCTCTATCAGCAGCAGCAGCGTCCTTCATCAATTCCACAACGTGGCGGATTTGTCCATCAGCATTTGAACAAAGGTCGATGGAGCCGTCGCGTCTTCTTCTCCGTTTTTTTCCGCGTTCCTTTTTCTTCGAGGCAATAATTGTATCAAAATCCCATTCTTTCTCTTCTTCTTCGGATTCCTGGAGTTCAGCACGAATATGACTGTCGTACCCTTCGTTTTGCTGTTCTTGCTCACCTTCACCCTCGCCATCACTTTCGTCTCCAAAAATGTTGCTGATCAACTTCCCCACTTCGCCAGAGGGCTGATCTTCGTCCTCACCTTCTTCCTCGTCGTCCTGACCACGTTCAGCATCGTCATTCGGGCTGGCCGGAGGGGTATCAGGTTGCTCTTCTGCGTTTTCGTGTTTTTCATCTTCTTCAGCCGGGTCTTCGTTCTTAGGACGTTCTTCCTCACTTTCCTCGCCGTATTCGCCTTCTGGCATAGGACTGGATGGAGGACTGCGGAATACATCACTTTCTTCCGGTTCATTTTTCTCGTCATCTTCACCTTCGGGATTCGGACTGGCCGGGGGGCTACGGAGATCTGATTCTTCGGCTTGTTCGTAATTATATTCACCTTCCCCAACGTAAGCCTCGGGGCCTGAACTGGCAGGAGGACTCGGAGTATCCATAGCGGAAAATCTGAAAAGTTTTCGATATATGACGGTTTTCCAAAGATGGCTCAAAACAAAGGAAAAATACCTAAAATTATATTACATGGATTTGGGAAAAGCTACACATGATATTTGGAAATTCACAGAGGAAAGTAAAAGGAAATAATGAGGAAAATTAAAGCAGAAATCAAGGGGCAAAAACGGATAGAACAAACGAAAAACAGAATTTCACAATTCCATTTTTCGCGGCGGGACCCTCCTTTGTCGAAGTCGTTCTTGTTTGAATTTTTTGGAGAAACTGGTATTGTTTTTAATTTAACTTTTTTAACTTTTTAAATTTATTTAAAACTACAATTTTATTAGTTTTTAATCATTAAAAAAGTATGTTATATGTATAAACAGAAAAATATGGAAAAATTGGTATTGTTTTTTTAGATTTTTTAAGAATTTAAAAATTTTTTAAATTAAAAAATAAAATTTTATTAATTTAGATTATGTAAAATAATGTGTTGTATCTTTAATAAGAGAAACATGGAAAAATTGGTATTGTTTTTTTAGATTTTTTTCGGAAAATGAAGATTTATTCATCTTAATGATTTAAAAATAACATGGTGCACTTGTAGAAAGAGAAATCTCGGGAAACCGGTCCAAATCAGCTGGGACAAGGAAAACTGTTTGTATGATCAACCAAGCACGTCGAAGAGGACCGATTTTCCGGTTTTTGCTCGTCCTCGGCCACGATCGTCAGATCCCCTCCAGCAGTCACGTCATTCGGTTAAGAAGAGGATCGACTCAGCCTCGGAAGTCATGTTTGCTTCTGTTTTTGACTAGACCCCGATTTTGCTTTTATTATTTTTCCGACGCAAATTTAGAAAATTAAAAAATTGTAAAATTCGAGGTTTTTAATTTTTTTGTGAAAATTAATTTAAATTTTGAAAGAAATTTTGATTTTTTTGTATTTTTGAAGGATTCAGAAGGTTTAATGAGATTCTGGGAGATTTTAAAGAAATTTAAAATGTTCTATGGGATTCTAGAAAGCTTCAGAATAACCCCCTAGATTCCGGGAGGATTCTAAAATTTTTTATAAAATTTTAAATTTCAAAAAATTCTAAAATTTTTATAAAATTCTAAAAAATTCTAAAATTTTTTATAAAATTTTAAATTTCAAAACTTTCTGAATTTTAAAATTTTATATAAAATTTCAGGAAACTTCGAAATTTCCCACTGGATTCTGGAGGATTCTAAAATTCTACAAAATTTCAAAATTTTTTATAAAATTCTAAAATTTTTATAAAATTTCAAAATTTTTCATAATACTTTAGCTACAGTATTTTAAAAAAATTGATCTTGATCTTTGTATTCGTTGATTTTTGGGTTAATTTTTAAATTTTTTTGTGCGAAAATTGGTTTTAAAAATACGTCAATATTTACTTTTTAACTTTAATGTTCCAATTTCAATTTTAAAAATTTTTATTTCACAAAATCGAACATCTGGGGATACTGTAATTTAAAAATTAAAAAAATATTTTTAAATAAATTCAAATTTTAAAAATTAATATTTTCGAAAATTTTTAAAAATTTAAAATTTTTTGAATATTAATCAATTTCGGAATTTTAGGATTTATTTTTGTAAATTTTCCAATGCTTCCGGCACGTGCCGACGACTGAATTTAAAAATAAAATTTTATTTTTGAAATAATTAATCGTCCAAACCAGATTCCGAAATTCTGAATTAAATTTAGGACTCAATTACGGAAGTTTGGAAAGTTTCAATTTTAATAAAATTTTTCTGAAATTAAAAATTTTCGAATTTAAATTCAGGAAAAAGTAATCCGAATTTAAAAATTTAGAAAATCAAAAAATCCAGAAAATTTAGAAATTCAGAAATTTAAAAATTTAGAAAAATTCGAAAAATTAGAAAATTCGAAAATTCAAAAATTTAGAAAATTAAAGAATTAGAGAATTTAGGAAAATTCAAAAATTAGAAAACTTCGAAAATTAGAAAAATTAAAAAATTAGAAAAATTAAAAATTTAGAAAACTTTGAAAATTAGAAAATTTAGAAAATTAGAAAATTTAAAAACTTCGAAAATTTAGAAAAATCAAAAAATCGATGAATTTGAAGTTGAATTAGTTCAAATTTGAAAATTCCAAATTAAGACTTAGTTTTTTTGATTTAAGGTTTCAAAAATTAACAACTTTATTAAATATTCTTATTTGTTTTGTAATTTTTTTGAATTAAATTTTGAAAAGTTTGTGATTCAAAAACCCCCTTAGGGTACTTGGATTTTTGCGAAAAACAACTTTTAAAAAGTAATTCGTTTGGGGTGATTTCGAAACACATCGATGAAGTTTAAATTGTTTACAATTTAGTGATATTTCTGCTTAATTCGTATTTTAACAAAAATTTCGCTGAATTTTTTCCAAAATAAAAGTATAATTTCCACGATCCGGTCCCGGAGGGAATGAACCTGCCAATCCAATTTTCGGTAGATCTTCAATTTAAAAAACCAAAAAAAACTAAATTTTCTGAAAGTCTGGAAATTTTTTAAAAATAGAAAATTCCGAAATTTTTTTATAATTTAATAGAAATTTCTAAAATTGTCAAAAATTTGCAAAAAAAATTAATTTTTAATTTTTTGAAAAAATAAAAAATTTTAAAATTTCGAAAATTTGTGAAAAAAATTAATTTCTAATTTTTTGGAAAAAGTAAAATATTTTAAAAATTAATATTTTTTATTAAAAAAAATTAAAAATTTCAAAAATTTTTGTAAAAAAAATTAATTTTTAATTTTTTGGAAAAATTAAAAATTTCAAAAATTAATATTTTTGATTTTAAAAAAATAAAAAATTTCGAAAATTTGTGAAAAAAATTAATTTCTAATTTTTTGGAAAAATTTAAAATTTTAAAAAATAAAAAATTGTTGTTTAAAAAACTTCAAAATATCGTTTTTTATTTTTTTTTTGCAATCTTATGATTTCTAAAATAAAGTATAATTTTCTGAATCCAGCCCTGAGGGATTTAACCTGTGAATCCAATTTTCAGTTTAGCTTTATTTTTAATTTCAAAGAAAAACTTAAAAAATTTATTTAAAAAGACGCATCTGGACATTTTCGAAGTTGGCAATTTTGAAAGTTCGGGTCCGGCGAGTTTTTTTTGTTCGAAAAAATCCACTTTATTTGGTTTAATTAAATTCGGAATTGTTCTTCGAAATTCCGGGATTGTAAATTTTTTGGATAATTTTATTTCGAAAACTTCTAAATAATTTTATCTCAAAATTTTTAAAATAATTTTATTTTTAAATTTTTTAAATAATTTTATTTCGAAAATTTTGAATAATTTTATTTCGAAAATTTTAAATAATTTTATTTCAAAATTTTTAAAATAATTTTATATTGAGATTTTTAAAATAATTTTATTTCGAAATTTTTTGGATAATTTTATTTCGAAATTTTTTGGATAATTTTATTTTGAGATTTTTTGAATTTTCTGAATTGTGACGTAACCCGTGGGCCCCCGAGGATCGCTCGAGATCGAGGTGGTCTTAAACAACAGGTTTATCTCGTGGTAAACAAGTTTCTGATCGAGGTACAGAAAAGGAACGATTTAATCATGATCAAAACTGTCGGTTTGGAATTTCCAAATGGATTTTCAAGTTAAACTTATTCGAAAAATTTAAATCTAACTAGTTCCAAATTTGAAATTTAAAAAAATTTAAAATTTAAAATTTTTATTTTTTTTAATTTAAAATTTTTAATTTTTTTTTAAATTTAAATTTAATTGATTTTGAACCAAAAATTAAAAAAATCGAATTAAAATTAAATTTTAAAAGTTTTTGAAAAAAATAAAAAATTGAAAAATTTGAATTTAAAAAAAATTAAATTTTAAAATTAAAAAAAACGTAAATTTTGAAAATAAATTTGAATTTTTAAAAAAAATAAAATTCGAAGATTTGAGGATTTTGAAAAATCGCTAGCTTTGAAAATAATTAATCTTATTTTTGGTTCTGCTCAATTGTTAAGTTCATTTTGCCGCCAAATTTCACTCACATTGGTAAATAAGCAAGCTCATAGTTATCGGAAATTTTCGTGATGAAAATTAACTTTAATTTTTAATTTTTTTAAAATTACAGTATACTATAGAAAAATAATTGACCATGAACTTCAGGAATTTTCGTGATGAAAATTAACTTTACTTTTTAGTTTTTTTTAAAATTACAGTATACTCTAAAAAAACTAGTTAATTATAGTTACCAGGAACTTTCGTGATGAAAATTAACTTTGTTTTTTAGTTTGTTTTTAAATTACAGTATACTATAGAAAAATAATTGATCTTGAACTTCAGAAATTTTCGTGATGAAAATTAACTTTACTTTTTAGTTTTTTTTTAAATTACAGTATAATATAGAAAAACTAGTTAATTATAGTTACCAGGAACTTTCGTGATGAAAATTAACTTTGTTTTTTAGTTACTTTCTGAACTACAGTACACTGTAAAAAACTAGTTGACCATGAACTTCAGGAATTTTCTTGGTGAGAGTTGGTTTCTGAACTACAGTACACTCTAAAAAAAACTACTTAATTATCGTTATCAACTTTTGCGGTGAAAGTTAACTTTACTTTTTAGTTTATTTTTAAATTACAGTATACTATAAAAAAACTACTTAATTATCGTTATCAACTTTTGCGATGAAAGTTAACTTTACTTTTTCAGTAACTTTCTGAACTACAGTATACTATAAAAAAACTAGTTAATCATGATCCTTAGAGACTTTCGCAGTAACAGTTAACTTTACTTTTTTTCTTTTTGAACTACAGTATACTTCGCTGAAAAAATTAATTAATTGTGATCTTTGAGAATTTTCGTGATGAGAACTGACTTTATTTTTAAAGTAACTTTTGAAATTGCTCTACTTTGGTAAAAAACTAATTAAACATTATCCTCAGGGACTTTCGCGACGAGAGTTTTTCAAATTTCAAAATTATAAATTTTTTATTTTTTTAAATTTTAAATTTTTTATTTTTTTAAAAATTAAATTTTTTATTTTAAATTTTTTTTAAATTTTTTATTTTTTTAAAATTTATATCTAAAAAGATCAAATCCATATGGTCTTCAAGAAATTTCGATTTTTTGAATATTTTTTTCGCATTAATGTCCATGTGTACCTAAGACCGATCGAACTTATGGTCTTAAGGGATTTTCGCTGTTAGATTTTCGATTTTTTTTGGTTTTTTCGCACTAAATTTCATTCGCATCTGGAAAAATCAGATCTTTATGGTCATTGGGGATTTTTGTGAAGAAATTATTTTCAAATTAATTTTTGCATTTATTTAAATTATTAAATTTTGAAACATTTTTTAGAAAAATTTTTATTTAAAAAAAATTATTAATGACGTCATTTTTTATATTTTTAATAAATAAATCCAAATTTTACAATTTTTAGAAATTTTTGTGTTGGGAATTTTTATTTAAAAAAAATTATTAATGACGTCATTTTTTATGTTTATTAATGAACAAATCCAAATTTTACAATTTTTTAGGAATTTTCGTGGTGAAAGTTTTTTTATTTTTTAAATTATCGATGACGTCATTTTCTATTTTCATTGACGAACAAATCCAAGTTTTGAAATTTTCATGTTGAGAGTTTTTGTTTTTCTTAGGTTATTAATGACGTCATTTTTTGTTTATTAATAAATAAACCCAAATTTTATAATTTTTTAGAATTTTTTGTGTTGGAATTTTTTATTTTAAAAATATTATTAATGACGTCATTTTTTATGTTTATTAATAAGTAAACCCAAATTTTACAATTTTTTAGAAATTTTCGTGTTGAGAATTTTTTATTTTTTTTAGATTACTAATGATGTTTTTTCTATTTTTACTGACAAAAATAAAATCTTCATAATTTCCATTGGCTTCATGTTAGAGATTTGTGTTTTATTAAAAACCACAGATTCCACAAATCCACAATCAAAAATTTATTTTGAATAATAATGTTTTCATTTTTCTTTATCAAGCTAATTAACGCCTCTTGTTACTCTAAACTTCCAATTTTTTATTTTTTCATATAAAATTTAAAAATTTTATTTTTTTTAAATTCAAATTTTTTTAAATTTAAAATTTTTATTTTTTTTAAATTTAATTTTTAAAATTTTAAGATTTTTGGTTTTTTTTAAATGTAATTTTTTAAATTTAGTTTTTTAAAATTTAATTTTTAAAATTTAATTTTTAAAATTTTAATTTTAATTTTTTTTAATTTTAACATTTTTGATTTTTTTTAAATGTAATTTTTTAAATTTTTAGTTTTTTTTAAATTTAATTTTTATTTTTTTTTAATTTTAAAATTTTTAATTCTTTTAAAATTTAATCTTCAAAATTTTTATTTTTTTTTTAATTTTAAAATTTTTGATTTTTTTTAGAATTTTGTCCAAAAAACACGGATTTTATTAGAATTTCCACTTCATATTGTGGAGTTAATTTGTAAAATACTTTGTTTTGGATGTTTATATTGATCTTTGTTGAGATGTCTGGAGGGGATTTCGTAATCTTTAAGGAGTAAATGTACTTTGGGATTGGATAAATAACGAAGAATTAAAATCATGAATTTTCTGATTATCTGGAGGAAATTCCTGAGGGGATTCTGGACATCATGAAGGTCTTCTTTCTGAAATCCATTTTATCAAAGTTAA
Source organism: Halicephalobus mephisto (assembly GCA_009193035.1). Lineage (NCBI taxonomy): Eukaryota > Metazoa > Nematoda > Chromadorea > Rhabditida > Panagrolaimidae > Halicephalobus > Halicephalobus mephisto. The sequence continues at coordinate 100,955 of SWDT01000032.1, read as the reverse complement.
CAGTCAAAGTTCAAAATAGAAATTTTAGTTTTTTTCGTGTTAAAAATTTTCACTTTTTTAAATTTAAAAAGTTATATTTAAATTGACAAAATTTGATATTTTTACTCAATTTTACGGAAATTGACAGTCAAAGTTTGAAGTTGAAATTTATGGTCAAAATTTGAGATCAAAGTTGATAGTTAAAATTTGATTTCAAAGTTCGAGATCAAAGTTGATAGTCAAAGTTCGAGATCAAAGCTAATTGTCAAAATTGATCGTCAAAGTTCGACTTCAAAGTTGATCATTAAAGTTCGAGATCAAAGTTGATAGTCAAAGTTCGACCTCAAAGTTGATCATTAAAGTTCGAGATCGAAGTTCATCGTCAAAGTTCGGCTTCAAAGTTGATCACTAAAGTTCGAGATCAAAGTTGATAGTCAAAATTGATAGTCAAAGTTTGACTTCAAAGTTCGACTTCAAAGTTCGACCTCAAAGTTGATCATTAAAGTTCGACTTCAAAGTTAATTATAAAAATTCAAAGTCAAAGTTGATCGTCAAAATTCGACTTTAAAGTTAAAATTTGGACTTTTTAATTCGAAAAATCCTGTTATAAAATTTTATAAATTTAAATTTAAAAAATTTTTTAAATTAAACATTTTTGAATTTTGTTTTACCACGAAAAGTCCAAATTCCATCGTTAATTTTCATAAAACAGATTTTTGGTGTTTTTTGAATTTTCAAAATCAACAAAAAAACTAAATCCGGTAAAATATTTCTGGATTACAGTCTTCGGATAAGACTACAGAATATTATGAAATTCTAAAATCTTCAGTAATTTATTGCAATTTTGGATAAATATGGAATTTTTAAGTTTCTGGTCCTGATTGGAAAATTTTAAAATTCGTGCTGGGACCATTTTTTGAGAATTTTATCTAAAATTTTTTATTTTTCGTAATATTATATTTTAGAACCTTCTAAAATTAAAAAATAAAATTTTCCATTTTTTGGTCTCGACTGGAAAATCTCAAAAATTCGTGCCGGGACCATTTTTTGGGAATTTTATTTAAATTTTTTTTTTGTAATATTATATTTTAGAACCTTTTAAAATTAAAAAATAAAATGTCCCATTTTCGGTCTCGACTGGAAAATTCCAAAAATTCGTATCGAGATTACTTTAAAAATTTTATTTGAAACATTTTTATTTTTCTATAATAATATAAATTAAAATCACAAAAAACTAAAATTTCTTTTTTAATACTTTTTTATTTTTAACTTTAATGGAAGATCCTCAGATTTCGAAATTCTTTTTTAATTTAAAAAATTTTCGGAATTTTAAATTTTAAAAAATTTCTGAATTTTAAATTTTCAAAAATTTCGGAATTTGTCTGGCGGATAATATGGATTATAAAATAAAAGTAAATTAAATTTAAAATACAGTATCAATTTGTCTGAAAATGATCATCCAAAACTGACTAACCTTTACGATCTTCTATAAGATCCCAGATTATCCCCCACCTACAACTGCGTCCAGTTATGGATTATTTTTGGATTAATTTTATCCGCTAAAGTCGAAATTCAAAAATATCTTTTTTGCTTCTTCAGAAAGATAAAATTCGTCATAAATTTGTTTTTAAAAAATAAAAAATGATTTTTCTAAAAAAATATTTATTTTTATCCGTGTTCCAAAAAGTCATTTTTCTAAAAAAATTTTTTTTATCCATGTTTTAAAAAATCATTTTTTTAAACATTTTGAAAATTAATTTTTTTTAATGGTTTTAAAAAAATTTTTTATTCATATTTCAAAAAATCATTTTTTAAAATTTTCAAAATTAATTTTTTTTTAAATAGTTTTAAAAAATCTTTTTCATCCATGTTTCAAAAAATCGTTTTTCTAAAAATTTTTTTATTTATGTTTTAAAAAATTTCGAAAATTAATTTTTTTTAAATGGTTTTAAAAAAATCATTTTTCTAAAAATTTTTTTTATCCATGTTTCAAAAAATCATTTTCCGAAGAGCACTACTCATCTCGGCAATTAACTCCCATCGGTCAGTTTTTCCTTTTTTCTGGCCAAAAAGCAAATATTGACATAACTCAGATAGGAAAACTCGGTTCGGATGGAATCACAAGGATTTTTCGGCCAACGTTCCGAACTTTGATTAAACTTGAAAAGTAAAGTTTATTTTTCGTCTGAGATCATGATTAACGATGTCAAAGTCGTTATTTCTTTTCCCTCTGGAGTCGGATTTTGGAGAAAAATGGATTTATGGCCTTGGGGCCGGATCCATGGTCAACTTGCGCAAGTCGGTGTTATTTATGCTTTTTTCGATAATGTACAACTTTTAGGATTTTCCAGGATCTGATGGGAGAAGTCTTAGAAATCAGAAATTTCAGAAAATTTTTAGATTTTTTTAGACATTGTAGAAATTTTCAGAATTTTTAGAAAATTGTAGAAGTTTTTAAAGACTTAGGATTCTCCAGGATCTGGTGGAAGAGGTTTTAGAAGTCTTAGGAATCTTGTACAAGTTTGTATAGACTTTTTAGAAAATTGTAGAAATTTTCAAAGAATTTTTAGAAAATTGTAGAAGTTTTTAAAGACTTCTAGAATCTTTTACAATCTGGTGGAAGAAGTTTTAGAAGTCTTAGGAATTTCAGAAAATTCTAAAAATTTTTTTAGACATTGTAGAAAATTCTGAAGACTTCTACAATTCTCCAGGATCTGATGGAAGAGATTTTAGAAGTCTTAGAAATCTTGTAGAGGATTCTGGAGATTTTTTAAGACATCTTAGAGGCTCCTGAAATTTTTTTAGAATACTATAAAATAATTTTTTAATTTTAAAATTATTCAAAATTTAAATTTTAAATTTTTTTTTTAAATTTATAAAATTCGTCTCAGGACCAGTTTGTTGAAAAAATTACTTTTACAGTATTGTATTCTATTTTGAGATTTGTTAGATGCACTGATTCCATTGAACCTTGAAATTTGGCTTCGGGAAATGAAGCCTAAGGGTGATTAGTCACGGTGAAGCGATGAGTAACTTTAATATTATTTTTGGTTCTCGGTCTTTAACGAAACCAAAACAGTTCAATTTTAAAAGCTTCTTTACTTTTCATAATCCAATACACGAGTTTGACCTTTGAAACTGATAAACACGAAATTTTACAGTTTTCGGTCCTGATTGGAAAATTTTAAAAATTCGTGTCGAGACCATTTTTTAAGAATTTTGTTTTAAATTTTTTATTTCTCGTAATATTATATTTTAGAACCTTCTAAAATTAACTGAAAATAAAATTTCTCATTTTTCGGTCTTGATTGGAAAATTTTAAAATTCGTGTCGAGACCATTTTTTGGAAATTTAATTTAAAATTTTTTATTTTTTGTAATATTATGTTTTAAAACCTTCTAAAATTAACTAAAAATTAAATATCTAATTTTTCGGTCCTGATTGGAAAATTTTAAAATTCGTGTCGAGACCATTTTTTAAGAATTTAATTTAAAATTTTATATTTTTTGTAATATTATGTTTTAGAACCTTCTAAAATTAAAAAATAAAATTTTCCATTTTTGGTCTTAACTAGAAAATTTTAAAAATTCATTTTGAGACCATTTTTAGTAATTTTCCGACAAATGTTTGTTTTTTGTAATACTGTTGTGGGAACCTTCAACAACTGTGTAAACATTAAATTTTGCAGTTTTTTGGTCTCTACAAGAAAATTGTGTAAATTCGTTTCGAGAAAATCTCAATTTAAATATTTTTATTTTTCATAATAATATGATCAAAATTTTCCAGAATCATGTGAACATAAAATTTCTCATTTTTTGGTCTCGACTGGAAAATTTTAAAATTCTTGCCGGGACCATTTTTTGAGAATTTTATTTAAATTTTTTTATTTTTTGTAATATTTTATTTTAGAACCTTTTAAAATTAAAAAATTAAATTTCTCATTTTTTGGTCTCGACTGGAAAATTTTAAAATTCGTGTCGGGACTATTTTTTGGGAATTTTATTTAAATTTTTTTATTTTTCAAATATTCTTAGAATTGATTAAAAGTAAATTTTACAATTTCCGGTCTCGACTGGAATATTCCAGAACTTTGCGAAAAGTGCTTTTTTGAACATCGTGGCAGCAGTTGTGGTTCGAACAATAATGTGATTTTTCTGGATTGATGGACTTGGTTCGGTCCCTTTGTCCGGGCGTAAGCTGGAGTCCTGCTGACCATTCCGCCAGGTGCTCGAAAGCGGCCAGTCCATGCTATATTTCGAAATGTCCACAAAGCCTTGAGCGAAATTCCTAGGAAACAAATTATTTATCCGACTACTTGAGAAATTTTCGATTAATAATTTATTAAATTTAGATATGTCTAAAAACAGAGATTTTAGCTGTACCAAAGATGACACTTTTGTTGACTGGTCGATTTGTTTTCCGTTTTGTCCTTTTTCGTTGTTTCTAGAGACCGACATTCCTCCACAAAGGAGCACCAAAACACTTGAAAATCTATAATTACAAGAAATTCGTTGAAATAATAACTTTCGTTTTAATGTTACTGTCTCCTAAAACGAAAATTTTTAAAATAATTCCTACAGCGAAAATTTTCATTTTTTTTAAATTGTTTTTAAAGCGGGATTTTTTATTTTTAAAATGATTTTTAAAACGAAAATTTTCATTTTTAAAAAATTTAAAATTTTGAATTACTGTTTGAAAACAAAGAAATTAAAAAATTGTAAAATTTCAAAATCCGTGTCGAGACTATTTCAGTGAAAATATTTCTATAATTTCTACGAAAAAGCTTATTCTTTCTTTTTCCAAAGGTCATCTTTTCGGATATTTGTTGATCGGAACGTCGATGGACGTGTTTTGCAATTTCGACACACTGTATTTTCTGAAATATCTTTATTTTCTGACATAACGGTATCTTCCAAAATATCTCTACTTTTTGAAATAACTGTATTTTCTGAAATATCTTTATTTTGTAAAATATCTTTATTTTTTAAAATATCTTTATTTTCTAAAATATCTTTACCTTTTGAAATATCTTTATTTTCTGAAATATCTTTATTTTTTGAAATAACTTTACTTTCTAAAATATCTTTACCTTTTGAAATATATATTTTCTGAAATATCTTTATTTTCTGAAATAACTGTATCCCTTGACATAACTGTATAATTTACGGAAAACTGTCCTCTCAGCTGTCCTCAACAGGGACTCGTGGGAGAAGTCACGGCGCATCCAGTGGTCACTCTTGTCGTATGTCGTTGTTGCTGTCGGACAGGTGCGGGCCGTCTGTACAACTGGCCAAAACAGAAATGAATGGTTTGCGCGGTGAAAAGAGACCAGATATATCGGAGTTCACGAGGTCTTTCGCGCACCTAGTTCAGTCCCAAAGGCGACGGAATCGTCCTATTGTACGTTTTTTCACTTTTGCGCGATCGATTTCTGGATTTTCACGTGTTTTTATTTTTGTATTATTAGGATTTTTGAAAGCTTATAGAATCTATTGGAAGAGTTCTAAAATTATATGTAAATTTTGATTTTTTTGAAACATTTTAGAAATTTCTAAAACTTTCTATAATGTAGTAAATCTTCAAGCCTATCTTCTGAAACTCAGGATTTTGAAGGGTTCTAAATAGTTCTGAATATTCGTGTCGAGATAATTTCGCGGTAATTTTAATTTTTAATTTTTTTATATATCAACTTAATGTTCCCCAAATTTCTAAAATTTTCCGTAATGTAGTAAATCTTCAAGCCTATCTTCTGAAACTCTGGATTTTGAAGGGTTCTAAATAGTTCTGAATATTCGTGTCGAGATAATTTCGTGGTAATTTTAATTTTTAATTTTTTTATATATCAACTTGATATTCCTTAAATTTCTAGAATCTCATGGGAACTTCTGAATCTTTTGCTAATTTTTAGAACATTCTGGAGCTTTTCGAAATCCTATAGAAGTTTTCAGAATCCCTCCAGAATCGCATGAGTTTCTAAAATCTTCCGAAATCCATTAAATTTTTAAAAATTCAATTTCAAAAATCTCCTTAAAAATTCAGAAAATTGACATTTAGAAAATTTCATAAAAATTCCCATTTTCAATTTTTAATAACATGATTGATGGACCGCCTGGAGCTTGAATTAATGGATTTAATTCATTATCGATCTCTGTTTTCATTTTGCAAAACTCCTGATTTTTATCATTTTGCGCGAAATATCCTTTTGACACGCTTTTTCTTTTAAAAACACGGTAATCGGATGAACTTTTCATTTGGGAATAATCTTGTTTTTTAAATAAGACTTAAAATTGACTCATTTAAGTAAACTTTGGCTCGTGATTGCGTAGGTAGTATATTCTTAATTTTAGAAATCTACAAGTGGATTTTTAAATTATTGTTTTTTTCGAGGTTTTTATATATGAAATTTTGGAATTTCTATATATGAAATTTTAGAATTTCTATATATGAAATTTTGGAATTTCTATATATGAAATTTTGGAATTTCTATATATGAAATTCTCGAAACTTTATGTTTATAATTTTAAAATTGTTATATGTGAAATTGTAGAGATTTTTTATATATCAATTTTGGAGGCTTTTATATATCTTGTTTTTGATTTTTTACATTAGGTTTTAAGTTTTTATATGTGAAATTTGCTAATTTTTAGATACTGTATTTTAGAGTTTCTGTATGTCGGGTGTTTGGAGGTTTTCGTAGGTAAAAGTTTATAATTTATATCGAGTTTTATATGTATCGTAATTCTGTTTTCATGTGCCAACTTTTCGAATTTTTATTTTGAATTTTTAACTTGTTTGAATTCGAATATTTTGATTTATTGAAGTTGTCGAATTCCTTGGTAACGAATTACTAATATTTTTACTTTGAAGTTAGTGTTTTTTGTTCTATATTTTATCTTTTTTAAGATCTTTTTAGATTTCCGATCGATCAGAAATTCGAAAAATGAGAGTTTCGACTTTGGGATGCTCAGGTTTGTCTAGTTCCTATCCTGCGCCAGATGGACAATTTCGAAAAAAACGGTTTTGGTCGAGAAAGCTTGTTTTTATTTTTTTTAAGCTCTTTTGAGCGCGAAAATCTGTCTGTAAAAGCAAGTTTGATTATTTTGTCAGTTTTTCCTTTTTTCGCGATCTTGAGAATTCAGCGATTTTGAAGATGTTTTAGAAACCCCCCTTCCTCCCTTACTACACCTCGTAAGGACACTTTTGAAATTTTGGGAAAGCGAAACTTTGAATTTGAGACTCATTTCCTTTTTAAATTTTTTTAAAGTTTAATTTTCAATGAAATTTAAGCTTTTTAGAATAAAGTAGGCGTTTTATTTGAATTTTGTTTAAATTTTTTAATTTCCTTAAATTAGATATTTGGATTTTTGTAAGTTTAAATTTCTTTTTAAATTTTTTAAAGAAAGTTTAAAAAAAAATAATTTTTACTAAAAAATCCAAAAAGTTATTTAAAAAATTATTTTTTAAAATTTTGAAATTACTTTTTATTTAAAAAAGTAATTTTTTAAAGTAGTTTTTGTTTTTTTTAATTTTATAATTTTTAAGATTTTTCATTTTGGGATTTTCTGTAATTTGTGATTCACGTGAAATTCAATAATTTTATTTTTTTTGTTTGGAAAATTTGATCGAAAATCAAAATTCCAAGTTCTCCGCAGAAAACCCCCAAAGGCATCGATGCCAAAAAAAACTTGTTTTAATTTTAATTTTTTTTGTTGAATGTTTTTTGGTCAAATATTGTATAAAAATTTTTTTATTGCATTTTATGACCTTAAGATGAAACCACAAAAATTTTTGATCGTTGAAATTTGATTTCTCCTAAAATAACTCCAGAGCATCTCGACGTCAGAGTAATCCATCAACTTTTTGTTCTTGTCTTCCGGTAAAATTTTGCGCAGTGAATATAAATGAGAAGATTCTTTTCCTATTTTTATCAACTTTTTCTGACAACCCTATTTTGTCTGGTGAATTTGTTCACGCATAAAACTTACTTTTATAAGTTTATTTTTTTTATTTTTTGAATAAATTAAATGTGTTTTTTAAAGTTATTTGAACAGTTTTCCAAAAAAGTTGTTTAAATAATTGTTTTTTAATTTTTTTTGAATATTTTATTTTTAAAGTTGGAAGTATTTTATTTTTTTTAAATTTTTTAAAGAAATTTTTAAATATTTTATTTTTTTTATTTTTAAATATTTTTTTAAAAATAGTTTTAATTTAAATTTTTTAAAATTTGTTGAATATTATTTTTTTTTGTAATAATTACAAATTATTTTTTATTTTGAAATTGTTTTGTGACGAATTTGGAACATTTTTCAACGACATTGATGATTTGTGGTTTTTAATATTTTCTTTAATGTTAGAAGGTTCTTGAATTTTTTTATTCTAAGAGGTTGTATTAAATTTTGGGTGGTTCTAGAATTTTTTTTTGATTCTGGAAAGTTTTGCTGAATTTTTTAGTGAATTTTGGAGACTTTTGTGATGTTTTTGAAAAATTAAAAAAATTTCCTAGTTTCAAAATTTTTTCTGTTTTTTGGGAGATTCTAGAAATTATCGGATTACTGTAGAAATTTCCATTGGATTTTAAGATTTTTCGAAATTTTAAAATTTTTATGTAATTTTTAAAATTTTTAGAATTTTTTGCAGAAAATTTCAAAATGTCTACAGTAGTCTAAGAAGTCGTTAAAAATGTCAATTTTTTCAAAAATTTTTGATTTTTTATGAAATTTTAAATTTATTTTTATTTTTATAAAATTAATTTTTTTATTTTTCAATTATTTCATTGCAAATTTTTGATTTTTGTACTGTAACTATTTGGAAAGTATTTATTTTGATGATTTTTTTTACAAGAGTTTTTAAATTTTCATTTTTTTGTTTTTGAAATAAAAAAAATATTTGACAACCCCGCCCGAGGGGCAATTAGCAGCTTCCAGAGGAGCTCCGATGAAGTTTTGTGACTTGTCCCGTCTTCTTTTTGTTCATTCACTTAAATATTGGCTCGTGTTTGGATTCGCTACCTGTCCGTGACATGCTTTTCCTCTTATCCGATTTAAGTAACTGACTCGAGAGCGTTGAGTTTACCTATTTGGGACGAGTTCGTGATTTTTTGATATGATTTTTGGACTTTAGAATTTGTGATTTAGTTTTAGGATTTGTGCGATATATAGATTTTTGGGATTTTTGATATGTGGATTTTTGAAATTTCGTGATTTTTGGATTTTTTCATATATGATTGTTTGAAATTTTCAGATTAAACTGAAAAATGCCGTCTTTAACGGCATCTCCTGCTATGGAATTTTTCACTATGCCATTCAGAAAGAGGAAATATACGATTAATCCTCCAGATGAAGTACATAATGTTGTTTATCTTGGGAATGTGCTGACGATCATGGGAAAAGGAGAACAATCAATAGAAAAACCTTTGGCATTGATTTGGAAAGCTTATTGTTCTAAACAACAAAGACAAGAATTATCTATGAAATTGATGGTAACGAGATCTGGTTTGAAAGCAGAAACGAAACTTCAAGGATTAACAGAATATTGGGCTCATAGAATAACTTTTTGTTGTGCACCTTCGGATTATCCTAAAGTATTTTGCTGGGTGTATAAACATGATGGAAAAAAAATGAAACCAGAATTAAGATGTCATGCAGTACTTTGTAAAAAATCAAATGAACCAATTCAAATTAGTACGAATTTGACACAATATCTTCAAAATGCTTTGGCTGAATATAAAAGAGAAAAACTTTGTATTGAAAAAGCGAGAAAAGTAAGTGCACAAGCAGGTGGTCATGGTTTGGGTCCTAGAAGGAAATTATTACTTCAATCAGGTAGTCTTAATTTTCGTCCACCTGTATCTAGATCAAAATCGGCTCCAAGATTGGGATCAATAGATGAAGAAGATGAAATAGATGAACAAATGCAACAAATAAGTGATCAAGAAAATATTCCTGAGGTTTGTTTATTTTTATTTTTTAAAAAATTTGTAATTATTTTAAAATAATTTAAATTTTTATTAAAGAAAAGTTAAATTTTCATTTAAAAATTCAAATTTTTATTAAAGAAAAGTTAAATTTTCATTTAAAAATTCAAATTTTTATTAAAGAAAAGTTAAATTTTCATTTAAAAATTCAAATTTTTATTAAAAAAGTTAAATTTTTATTTTATAAAATTGAGTTTTTTTTGTATATTTTATTAGAAAATTGGAATTTTTATATCCTTTTTTTAAAAAATCGAAATTTTTTTTATTTAAAAACCTAAAATCTTTGAATTTTTTATATAAAAACATTAAAATTCTTTTGTATTTTTATTGCAAATTGATTTAATTATTCGGAAATTGAACAAAATTCTTCGAATAATTAATTTAATCATCGTAGACGATAATTTTTCTTTTTTCAATTTTTGATTCAAAAAAATTTTCCTCAATGACCTCAATTTAAAAAAAGAATTTTCACTGACCGGAAGTAATAAATTTTAACTTGAAAGTAATTTTAAAATTAAAATATTTTGAAATTGAATATTTTTTGGAACGTGTTATTTTCAAATTTTTTTTTTAATATTTGAAAACCGTCAAGAGTGTCCTCTTTTGACAGCATTAGTTTAAACTGTCAAATTAGTGGAAAAATCGGTCGCCGACAATCTGTCCTTGAAGGGAATCTTGTTTTAGACAGCTTTGACAGCTTACAATTTGCTCTAAAACTAAATTTCCTCAAGATAAAGAAAAAAAAATTTTTTTTTCGAAAACTGGACTGAAAAAGTTTACTGTAATTAAAAAATTTTTGTTGTTAATGACTTCCGATCAGACGATCTGTCAAAGTTCAAATGATTGAACTATGATTTTGTAATCAAAGTTATTTCAATGAAAAAGACGTTAAAAGACCAAAAATGAGCAATTGTTTATTTGGGGACTTGAGAATTTGAAAATTTGGGTGGATTTTTTTGATGATTTAGAAAATATTTTTTTGATGATTTGAAAAATATTTTTTAAGAAATTGTTTTAAATTTTAAAGGATTTAGAAAAAGTTTTTGTAGAAATTTGAATTTTTTTGGATTTGAAATTTTTTTATTAAAAATTGAATATTTTTGGATTTTTATTTAGTTTTTGAAAATTTATATTTTTTTGGATATAGATGGATGATTTGTGATGAATTTTTATTTTTAGAACTTGATTAATGATTAAGTGTTTTTTATTTTTAGATCTAATTTAATGACTTTTAAAAATGGGTGGTTTTAGATTTTTGATCAGTAATTTTTCTGAATTTTTTGTTTTTGGATTAAAGATGGATTTTATAAAATTGGATTTTTTAAAGTTTTTTGGATTAAAGATGAATTTTATAAAATTTAGCTTTTTTAAAATTGGATTTTTAAAAGTTTTTTGGATTAAAGATGGATTTTATAAAACTTAGCTGTTTTAAAATTGGATTTTAATGGATTATTTGCAGGTTCAGGTTGATGATGATGAAGCTTTTTATTACGATCATAGATCGACCCCGATTGGAGATGATGCTTGTTCGAATTCTTCGATGGGATCTAGTATGAATAATTCTGTGAAAGCAGAAATTGAAGATGAAGAAGAAGAATTTTCAACTTTGACGTTTAATTTTAAAAGAAATTTATCAATGAATTCAGCAACGAAAAGAAGACATCAATCTCTTCCTCATTCTGCAAAACAAGTTACAGTAGAAGAACTGGTTTCACATTTGGAATCTGCATGTATGGAATCTGAAAAAAATGAAAAAAATAATGAAATCGAGAGTGAAGATGATGATGAATTGCCTTCTGGATCGGATACTGTACAAGCTCAAAGTTCGTCATGTGCATCGTCGGATGATGGTTTTGCTTCATCATGTCAATCGGGAGATTTGGATCAAATGCATATGAATCAAAGGGCTAGTTTAAGAAGAAGAATAAAAGTAATGACGGAACCAGATGCTATTAGTGATGAAAGCGGGTATAATGAATCCGGAAGTAGAAAAGAATCAAATAAAATTTCGACAAGTAGACAAAGTTCCACTTCTAGATCTGGTGAATACAGGTTAGGTTTTTTTTTGTTTTTGGGTGTTTAGAAAATTTAAAGTTTAGGGGTTTTTGGAAGTTTTGAGATTTTGGAAAAATTTGATAGTGATTTTTGGAGTTTTGAGATTTTGGAAAAATTTGAAAGATTTTGAAGGATTTTTAGAGTTTTGTAAGTTTTAGAATTTTGGGATTTTGGAATTTTAGGATTTTTTTAGTTTTAGAGTTTTGGGATTTTGAAAGATGTTTTGGAATTTTGTAGAAATTTCTAGAATTTTTTAAAATTTGATAAAAGAAATTTGAAGTTGAGTATTCTGGAATTTGTTTTTTTGTAATTTTTTTATTTTTATGGGGATGTTATTTGGTATTAATTGAATATTTTTTTAGTGATGAAGAAGATGAAGAGGAATCGGAATTTGAAGACCAAAGAAAAGCTGCTTTAACTGCCCAAAGACTTCTTGGACAACCAGCGACGGTCGAGTTGGAACCCAACGTTCAGATCACAGCTCTTTAAAAATTATATTTTTTGTCAAAAAAAAAGGAAAACGTGTCTAGCTGAGAGCAGAAACACTTCCACGACATGATTGTACAAATTTGACGCAGATATTTTATGCAAATTTAGATATGCTAATAGGACTTTAATTATTAATCCATCTATGATGGAAGTTGATCCCTAGCATGACTGATTAATACAAATGTGCATTTTATAAGTTCTTTATTGATTTTGTGTGCAAATACTACTTAATAAAAAAGATGATTTTTATTAGATTTTTGGATGGAAAAAGTTGGAGATTGATGATGGATTTTTGGGATTTGATAAACTAGAAGTTAATGAAAGGTTTTTGAAGTGGAAAAAATTGAAAGTTAAAAGATTTTTGGGATTTGATGAACTAGAAGTTAATAAAAGATTTTTGAAATGGAAAAAGTTGGAAGTAGATGATGGATTTTTGGGATTTGATAAGTTGGAAGTTGATGAAGAATTTTGAAAAGATATGTAAATTTTCGAGATTTGAGAAATTAAAAATAGTAAAGTTTTGAATTTTTTTGATTTTATCAAATATTTTTTTTTGTAATTTTTATTTTAATATAATTATAAAAAATTTTATAAGATTAAAAAATAGAATTTTTTGAAGATAATAATGATGATTACGGTATGTCGAAAGCTGTGAACGGAAATTTCCTGCGGTATTTAATCCTAAATTTCGTAAGGATCGGCTTGTTTCTCTTTATCCTAGGCCAGTCTTGTCCAGTATGGCATTGGCCCAAAATTCCAGCGCCATACTGGACAAGACTGGCCTAGGATAAAGGTGATTCTGAAAGAAGCGCGAGTCGAAAAGGACCAGATACCACAGAAAAATCGCCGTCGCACAGCTATCGATGAAAACGGAGATAAATGAAAATTTGGATGGAGTTGTGGATGAGAACAGCCGATCGTTGATAACCTTAGGCATTGTAACGGATGTCGGGAAGATTGTTTTTACCGTAACTGAGAAGAGAAGTAAGATAGTCGTAATTTTCGGATTCAGAATCAGTTGTGGATCCAATTTTGATTCTGTTGATGAGTTTATTCTCCTTAGCCGCTTTGTAGACGATCATTCCTCTTTTTGCGAGTTCATCCGCTTGGTAGACGGGCTCCGGGAGAGAGATGGGAGCGTTGACGATCTGATGGAGATAGCAGAGTCCGTGGATGAAGTGTTTAGCTGTCTCTTTAGATATACCAGGCTCATTGACGAGGACAGTGACAAGGATGTCCTGACAACTGCCTTGGAAGGCATTGTGAGGAGCAATGTAGAACTGTATCATATTTTTTCGAACTCCGTCATAAATGCAAGTACCAGAAGCAAGGTTCTGAATTCCAGAATTCTTCTTCAAAAAATGACGGGTGTTGTGAGTTTTCGTTAGAATCATCAGAGTGAATTGTGGAGGTTTCTGTCCGAATTTAGAAGCTGCTGTTTTGATGGCTTCGAATTCTTCGTCAATAACCATCTTATACTGGCCTTCAGAAACCCCGTCTCGAAGGATGACGACATGAGTGGGAAAATCACGTCCGTTTTTACAGAATTTTTTATATACCATCGTCACGTAGTTCTGGAGTTTCGTTGGATCAATGTTTTCCTGTCTTGGTTTCTGGAAGAAGAAATCTCCCATGAAAGCATTTGGATTATTCGCATAATTGGCGGTGAATCCCACAATAGAGGGCTGAGTCTGCTCTCCTCTGTAGTTATCTCCCGTTGGATGATTCACATCCAATCCCAAAATGAGGATATTCTTATCGTTGATGTTCCATGGACTCCTGAAAATCAAATTTCATATATCAATTTTCATATTTATCTTTAAAAAACTTACTTGAGACTTTTCATGATGACTCTGTGGTTGAGTCCACCGTTCTTGACGTTGATTTTCATGCAGAAATTCATGCAAATAGTTTTGTTTTTTCCTCCTGCAATGTCTTTCGCTATATGGAACGTCAACTGCTGAGTAACTACTCCAGGAATCTGACTTTCGGCCAACTTCAAATCCGAATGAACTTTATCATTGTCGCTGATGACGATGACAAAATTAAGTTTATTATCGGTGATAGTCTTCTTCAAATTTTTGATGTTCATTTTGTTGAAATTAACAAAGATAATCGATGGCTTAGGAAACTCCACTCCTCGCGAGATAAGATTATTTCGGATTTCCTTACTAAAGTTCTCAGCAATAGTTTTGTGTCTTTGTTCACAGAGGATTCCGCAGTTTTTAATTTCTGCAGGAAGAAGAAATTTAGTTTTTTCAAGGTATTGGAAAGCTCCAGTGGTGTTCTTAGAAGACAGGACTTCAGAAGCTTCAATTTCAGGCTTGTTGAGGATTTCGTGTCTGACTTTCATCATGTTCTCACCAACAGTGATTCCGAAGGCTGTGGTGATGGGATTCTGGAGTTGGAGCATCTCCAGAACATTCATGATGTCTTGGTGTCTTTTGGTAGGACTGACAATGTTCAGACTTTTCTGTCTCATTTCGAGATTCTGAGGAAGGTTACCAAGTGGAACAGATTGATCTGGAAGGATTCCAAGGAGTTCCAATGGGAAGTTACCCATGGCTCCTTTCATAACAGCAGTCGGCTTGTCTAGACACCGCAATTCGACCCCATACTCCCTTCGGTGGTGTTCGACGATGTCAAAGTCCTTGGTATTTTCTACAGAATCTCCAAACTCCTTGAAAGTGAAGATCCTTCCGGAAGACACAAGGGAACGTAGTTTCACACCATGGAAGAGTTTAGTAGCTTCTTCAGGAGATTCAGAATCCTCGATGAAGTCGTTGTAGACTTCGAGGAAGGTTTTGTCTGCGGGATAGAAGACTTTTTTGACAGAATCCAGAGAGAGAACTGGTCTGACTCCGAAATTGGAAGAAGAGTCGTCGATGAACTGGACCCCCTTCTTGCACCCTTGTCTGGCCACCAGACCCCGAGTAAAGGGTTCTTCAGGTCCAAAGAGATTCCCACTCTTCAACTGAGAGAAACCATTTCTAAGGGCGTATTCGGATGTGATTAATTCCAGCAAATTCCTCAAAGTTCGGTCCTCTTTCTTCCAGTAGTCTTGTTTTTGATAAGTTGAAAAATTATTGATTTTTATCATGGGTGTTTTGGTGTTTGGGATGATGTCAACTTGCAATTTGCCTGTTCCGTAGAAGGCTCCAGAAACTGAATCCGGAAGGTCCTGTTTGAGAAAGGAGCACTTGAACGGTTCCTTGAGTGCCTCCCTCGTCCACAGGGTCTCCATCCCGTCATAAACTAATTCAACGTTTTTTAATTCCGGAAAATTTTTTGAAATTATTTCATCTATGATGCGACGATTTATAATTTTCGTGTAAAAATTGCTTCTGAAAAATTTTAATTAATTTAAAAAAAATTTATTTTATAATTTTTCCAATTTTTAAAATTATTTTTTAATTTTTAAAAAATAAAACTACAATTTTTTAAATCGTTAATTTTGAATAAAATAAATCCAAAAAAATTTTGATTTTTATTAAATTTTTAATAATTAAAAATTTGCAAAATTTCGAAATTCTGGAAACTTCTAGAAAGTTCTAAAAAATCTTCTCGAAAAAATTTTGTAATATTTTTTGCTTTCTAAAATTATGTAAAAATCCTAAAAATGGAAAATTCTGAAAATTCCGAAGATCTTGCAGAAAATTTCAGAAAAATCAAGCAAGGGTTAATTGTAAATCTGAGCCACATGTTATTTATGCTTCGAAATCGGTTCGGTAGTGTCAAAGCACATGTTTTTAGAATACTGTATGATACTGTAAAATACTGTAGGACACTGTATGATACTGTATGATACTGTAGGATACTGTAAAACACTGTATGATACTGTATGATACTGTAGGATACTGTAAAATACTGTAGAATACTATATGATACTGTATAGTACTGTAGAATATTGTATGATACTGTAAAATACTGTAGAAGTTTTAAACTAGTATCCTACACTTGAATTTCTAGAAAACTTCCCAGACAATTTCGAAATTATGTTTTTTAAATTGTATAATTTATAAAACAAACTTTTCAGTTCTGCAAATGGGGTCTTGTTGTCCGTTTTGATGAAAAACAATCTTGACGTTGTTACAGTAAGCCACAGCATCCTTAGCGATGGTGATGGGGAAGTTTGAAGCGACAGCCTAAATCGGAAATTCAGGCTTATCAAAATTTCAGACTACTTACAGTAACAGCCATGATGCAATCAAGTTTCCAAAAGTTCTTCAATTGGGAAAAATCACGGAGTTTTTTACAAGTAAACTGAAAATTTTATTTTTAAAGATTAAAAAAATTAAGACTAAATCACAGAATGTTTGAATTGTCTCGAAATAAAATAAACTTTATAAAACTTTAAAGATAGTTATTTTCTGAAAATAAATACCTGTGCCGAGGTCTACAAAAAGGTCGACATCGAAATCAAAGTGAAATGCGCAAGTTGCTCGCAACGTTCCGGCAGTTTGACCAGTACTTTTACATTTAAATTTGTGAAAATTTCGAAATCAAAAATCCACAGTTTTCTAGCAACAATTTGACGAATAAGTCCTAATTTACATTTGTAAAAATTTCGAAATCAAAGTAAAATGCGCAGGTTGCTCGCAACGTTCCGATAATTTGATTAGAACTTTTACATTTAAATTTGTGAAAATTTCGAAATCAAAAATTCGCAGGTTGCTGGCAACGTTCAAGTACACAGGTCAACATTAAAGTAAAATTCGCAGGTTGCTGGCAACATTCCAACATCAGCTTACCTAATCGTGCGAAAATCAAATTTTACTTTGATTTCGATGTCGACCGTTTCATAGACCTCAGCGTTTATTTAAAAATGAAAAAATGATGAGTTTATATATGACGAACACTTAGGGTGGAGTTTGGAAAAATGAAATAAAAAGTTCAGAAAGTTCTCGAAAATTCCATGGAATTTTTTCGAAAGATTAGTATAAATAAAAATAACATCAACGATTATGAAATTATATTTGTTTAAATATAAAAAATTTTTTAATAAAATTTAAAAAATTATTTTTAAAAAAGTTTTATTAAAAAAATCAAAATAAACATTTTTATGAAATTATGCAAATATTAAATTGGAGATATTTTTATCAAAATTTACGCAATTAATTTTTCCACAATAAAATTATTTGTGTCAAATTCTGATCGCCTGAGGCAATTAGTGAAAGCAAAATTTCAAAAAATTTAAAATTTTTTATTTTCTTTGAGATAGAGATGTCATGGGTTACTGTAATTTGTAAAAATCTTTAAAAATTAAAAAAAAATAAAAATCTTTAAAAATTTAAAAATTTAAATTTAAAAAATTGAAATTTTTGAAAATTTAAAATTTAAAATTAAAAGAAATTAAAATTTTTGAAAAATAAAAATTAAAAAAAAATAAAATCTTTGAAAAATAAAAAGTTTAGATTATGACGAAATTTTTGATGGTTTTTTGGACAAACAGCTGAGTCGGATTGAGAAACTGATCAAATATGGAGTGATGACATGAAAAAAATTTTCTTTAAAAAGTTAAAAATAAATATTTTAAAAATTTGTTTAGATACGAATTTTTGGAATTTTCTCGAAGTTTTTAAATTTTTTAAAAATAATTCGTAAATTAAAAAATTTTAAAAATTGCTTTTGGATTAATTTTATCCACAATAATTTCGAACAAAATTGTAAACTTTTTTCAAAAGTCTTTTCAGTTACGGTAGATGAAAGAATTTTGAAAATGAAAAACAAATGATGAAATTCATATTTCGAAAGAGAAAAAATCAACTTTATCATCAGGTGACTGATATGGAAAGATTTTCTGGAATTAAAAAACGTTGAATTAGTTTATGACGGGATGGAGACCCTGTGGACGAGGGAGGCACTCAAGGAACCGTTCAAGTGCTCCTTTCTCGAACAGGACCTTCCGGATTCAGTTTCTGGAGCCTTCTACGGAACAGGCAAATTGCAAGTTGACATCATCCCAAACACCAAAACACCCATGATAAAAATCAGTAACTTTTCTCATTAGGGAGCTTGCCTAAAATATGTAAGACTTACAGGAAGAGGGGATCCTAGAAAAGCACCATGTAAGTTTTACATATTTTAAACAAGCTCCCTTAGGGGAATTTCGTAAAAAAATCATTTTAATTTCCTATAATGGAGCTTGTCTAAAATATGTAAGACTTACAGGAAGAGGGGGTCTTAGAAAAGCACCATGTAAGTTTTACATATTTTAAACAAGCTCCCATATCAAAAACAAGACTACTGGAAGAAAGAGGATCGTTTCTTTATTAATGTTTTATCACATTTTCAAGAACGATTCTATCTAGTAAAGATCGCGAAATCTTCTAAACTAGAACAATCGTGGGATTGAGACTTGATTCATGCAACAATCAAGAAAGGAGCTCAGTTCATCAGGAATTTCACAGATAAAAACAAAGTTCAGTCTGTTCTAACAATAGATTATGTCAAGAGAGTTTTCCATGCTAAAAAGTTTCTGGGGAAGGTTACAGACTTCATCGAAGGGTCAAAATTCTATAATAAAGTACTGTAAATTTTTCGAGATCTCAAGCTACGTTTACTTAAAATTTTTCAAAAAATTTTCATCTTCGGAAAATTTCGAAACTATAGACGATTTCAATATTGTTCAAAAATTAATTTTTTTTTCAACAAAAATGTTGAAGTTAAAAGTCACAAGTAACAATAACTATTATTTTCAATTTTATAGTAATTACAAATTGCAATAAATGTTTTCAAGTTGAAACAAATGAAATTTCGAAAGAAGCCAAGGCGGATTTACTACCTGAGTTAAGCTGACGTGGCATAAAACACGTCTGCAGCCATAAAAGACGGAATTAAACCGTCAATAGTTTTAGAACAGCATATAAATCTCCATCCAATTAGCCAAGACTTGAAAAGTGAAAACAAAGTACTAAACAGAGTCAGTTTTTGAGGAAAAATCATTTTTCAAATTGGTCTAAATTTGATTTCTATCAAACAAAGACCTTTTTTTGTTTTATAATTATATTAAAATAAACATACTTCGGGATCACTATACAGCAGAATCTTACAGTTTTCCACATGATCACGGAGCTCCAAGGTGTCAAAACGTCACCAACACCCATCTTTATGTTTTCACCACACACATTCAGAAAAGCGTAAATTTTGATCTGGTAGAAATTGCGAAATGTGACAAAAATGAACACAATAGTCACATTTTTCATAAATATTCGGTATTTGTGACGAAAATTACAAGTAATAGTGATAATTTCCATTTCTTATTCCACTAACAGTTGTGCTTTTTTGTGTGTAGGTATTGTAAAATATCAGCAATTTACTGTTAATACAACTTTTGATAACGAAGATATAAATGTTTAAAACTTCGGCTTGACAATCTCCATGACGATTTCATCGACAGCAGATTCCATAATTTTATGTAGCATGTCGCGACGTTAAGCGTAGCGAGAAAGGAACGATCGTTCAGGAGAAACGATTCTGCTTCCATGAATGGAATTGGAAAAGGTCGCTCTTGTAGCTTAAGAGGAAAATCACTTGCCCGGATAGCAAGACGATACGGGTTCGATGCCTGCGGAGAGACGTTTTTTCTTCCATATTAATTTCGGATTAGATGAGGCCAGATCTAGTTTTCCGACATGGTGCAACGACCGGGAAAGTTGTCCCGTTAATCGTTAATGGCCCTCGCTATCGCTAGACACTTTGTGCTGGCGGGAGTGTCGCGACGTTAAGCGTAGCGAGAAAGGAGCGATCGTTCAGGAGAAACGATTCTGCTTCCATGAATGGAATTGGAAAAGGTCGCTCTTGTAGCTTAAGAGGAAAAGCACTTGCCCGGATAGCAAGACGATGCCTGCCGAGAGACATTTTTCCTTCCATATTAGTTTCGGACTAGATGAGGCCAGATCTAGTTTTCCGACATAGCACTCAGTAAAGTCTTTATAAAATGCCACAGTTTTTTCATAATAAGCATGTTACACATTTTGTCACAAGTACTAAATACCCACAAAACTTGCAACGATTGTATTTAATTTCTATCAAATTCACAATATTTTCAAAAACTGTCTACCGTAGTGATTAATTTCATTTGTTACTGGAGCAAAATTTACGATATTTTATATATACACTCAACTCTTGATTTAACGTAATTTTTTTGGTTCTGACAAAATTTCTTTTAAAATAATGTAAATCAACTCTCGATTTAATGTAATTTTTTTTGGTCTCTTCAATTACGTTATATTGAGAATCAGCTGTAATTCAATAACCTGTCTAATGAACTTTTCACTTTTAAAAAATAAAAAATAATTTTTAATTTGATTTACTTTACTCTTTAACTTCTTAAAACATGTTAAATTAATTGTTGAGTGCCATATTGCCAATTATAGCAGTGGTCCGATTAGTAATAACTGTTTAGTACTTTGTTGAAGTCAAATATGTCTGACGAAAGTAATTTTTCTATTACGGAAGATCCATCGCTTCATGCTGTCATAACAATTACATTCTATTTTAACATTCTCCAATGTATAGGAATTGTGGTTGAAATAATATTTCTTTTCGTCATAGTCAGAAACTGGTATTTGAAAATTACGCTCTTCAACAGTACTTTCTTTTATTTATTAACATTGAAGATAGTCAATAATCTTATATATATGCTTTATGTGGTTGTGACTTATTATTGGATGGAAAATTTAGAGTATTTTTATTATGAAACTAAATATATACTTTTCTCCTTCGTTGTCGCAGTTGATACGTTTTCCCATTTTGCTATTTCTGTCAACAGATATACCGCCTTGATGATGCCGGTGAAGCACAACAGGGTGGGTTCATAATTGTTTCTGTAAAAATACTTTAAAATGGTATATGTTCGGATTCTTGGGAGTTTTTGAAGGAAATAAATCAATTTCTTCAAAGGAAAAAATCATCGATGAATGCCATGTATACTTGCAAAAATTCATCGATTTTACTATAGAGATATCCAAATGAGTTATATCATTAGTCGTTGTTTCCGTTTTCCTGGATTATTGTACATTTATTATATCCAAACTTTAAAAATTAAATAGAGATGTGTATAATAGAGAAATCAGAGAAAATAAGGAAATTAACATCTGGAATATTCTCTGACAAAAGTTATTTGACAATTTTCTACAATTGAGTAGTTTCAGATTTGGTCTACTAAGGTGACCTGTTCCCTCTTGGTCATCATCCCTTGTCTTTCAATTCTATTAACGTGGGTGGATATCGAATTAATAGAAACCAGTGACACTATTACCACAACGATTTTTGAATCTCACTCGTTTATTTTAATAATTTGCTCCATGATTCTCATCGTAATCCCAACTACCAAAACAATTTGTCAATCTAAATCGATCAACGACTCCAATATTGCTTCATCCACCACAGTGTCAAACGGTACATTGAGAAATCCGAAAAAACAAAAAGTCGAAAACCAATTGCTCTACGAAACAATCTTTGTAGGCTTTTGGAAGGCAGTCAACATTTTCCTCAATATTGCGAATCCATACATAGTATTTTCTGAATTTGACTTGGAGCTACTAAATCTGATTATGGACTTTTCTACTTTCATAGGGAATGTCGGTGGCCTGATTGTGCTTCTGTCCATCTCGAGTGTCGTTAGAAATGGATTCAAACAGGCGTTCACAATTCAAAAGAACGGGAAAATCGTACATATTGTTTAACAATTCAATGAAATCAAAAAACCGATGTTCGCTAAATAAATATCATATTGTATGTAATATAGGAGAAAACTAATTAAAGTTTTCGACATAAATACATTCCATTACGACTTATATATATGAGCTGAGTATCTGAATAAATGGTTACCGTAATATTAGTTATTAATAAGACAAAAGAAATCAGAAAAGTTTTTTCGTAAAAGCCGAGAAATCTTATAAATTCCGAAACTTACTCCTAGGTACCGTGACATAAATATATTCTATTATTATTTTTCTTGTTATTTCCAAAAAAGGAGAACAATTAATAACGGATTTTACATCCTTTTTTCGTGCTCACTTCAAATAATATGCCTTTCTTTGAACTAACTAGATTTTCTATTATCTCTTGAAGCACGTTCTTCTATTACCTTATGGTAATCTTTCTCAACTCGTATGAATTGTTATATTGGTGTTTATTCGGAAGTAGATACCGTAGCACAATACCCCGGAGACTTGTTGTATTCAAGTTTGGAGAACGTGCAAGCTAAGACAAAGGAGAAATTTTCTTACCATTGAACTATTTCACGGTGTCGTCACTAATGTGAATTTTTAGGTTATTTTATCGAGGAACGTGAATCTGGTTCCGATACGAGATTCCTCGAGATTGATAAAAGTTTATTTGTTCTTGAAGACGAATCAAGTGAGGTTCAAACTCCCAGTATTTAAGAAAGTCACCAAATCCCTCTATCACCGTGTGACAGAAGTTATTGCTATTTAAGTTTTTCTTATATTATTTATGTTTATTTCCCATATTATTCTAATGCCTCTTCCTAGGTTTAGGCTATTTACAATATACTGTAACCTTGCTTTACTAGAACAAATAGGAAAGATTACTCTTCTGGTCTAGCGAGTAGAACTGCGTAGACTATGTCAGGGTCCACGACATATCTAGACCAATATTGAATAATTCTACTGTTCAACTGTGTTGTTATGACACATACTTGAGATGATACATCGTATCACTGACTGTGATATTCTTTTAGGCATGTTTTAAGCTCTTCTAATAACTGCTTAGCCCCTTCTTTCAATATCCATAATTAACGGTCATACCACTTTTCGAACGTTTGAAATGTCTTTTCTACATTATGATTAAATTTTTCGATATACTCCAGAAACCGAACATGTAAATCAATCAAAAAACTTGTTGCATTTACTACTGTATTGTTAGTTTATTGGGCTGAAGTCAACTGTCTTACTATCTCTGATATTTGTCTTGGCTTTTTACATAAACGATACACATGGACAAATTATAGCTTTCGAGTGGTACAAAATGTAATAAATACGTCATGGGAGGTCCTGTGACTTTTATATGACGCTAAGTGGAACTTTTACAAAGGATTATAATCTTTTATAATAAGTATATTACAAATTCTGTTGCAAATGCTGAATATTTACGAAATTTGTAGTAATTGTATTAAATTTCCATCAAGTTAATAACTCCTGCAAAAATTGCCTACAATGATGATAGGTTACATTTGTTCTTGGAACAAAAGTTATATTTTTTCCTATATAATGCAATAATGTTCTAACAAGCTTTCCAGCTGTAAGAAATGAAATATTACTCTAAATCATATTTATTCTCCCCTTTGATTTCTTAAAAATTTGTCAAATTAACTACCAAATTCTATTTCATGAGCTACAACAGTAACTCTCTTACTCTTAACTGTTTAGTTTTCTCTAAATTCAACTATGTCTCCTGAAAATAATTCCTTAGTTACAGAAGATCCGTCAATTGTTACTCTCAAGACAATTACACACTGTTTTAATATCATACAGTGTATGGGAGTTGTGATTCAAATAATATTTCTTTTCGTAATGATCAGAAATTGGTGTTTAAAAGTTGCACTCTTTAAGAGTACCTTCTTTTATTTATTAACATTGAAGACAGTTAATAACCTTATATACATGCTTTATATGATTATGACTTATTATTGGATGGAACAATTAGAGTATTTTTATCATAAAACTGAATATATACTTTTCAACATTATTGTCACAGTTGATACGTTTTCCCATTTTGTCATTTCTGTCAACAGGTACACCGCTTTGATGATGCCGATGAAACATAACAGGGTGGGTTTCATAATTGTTTCTGCAATCGCGAAAATATTCATCAATTGATTAGATTTCTAAAGGACAAACATTAACTTTATTAATTTAATATTACTAACTAACTTTACATTTCACGACGTTTGAATATTTTTTTCCACTTTTATTAAAATTAAATTATTTTTTAGTCATTTTTCTGTACTTTTAAAATTTACAAATACTTATGTAGGCTAATATGTAAAACTGATATAATCATCTCAAATTTACTTAATTCCTATTGAAGTTAAAAAAGCTACTTACATTTTTTTGAAAAATCCATTAACATTGCTGAAATAGTTGGATGATATTTTTTAAACATAAACACTAAGAAACAAATTGATGGAATAATTCCAGTAATTTTATGATAAAAAATATATTTGATGATTTTCTACAATTGAGTAGTTTCAGATTTGGTCTACTAAGGTGACCTGTTCCCTCCTGATCATCATTATTTGTCTCTCAATTCTACTAACATGGGTGGATATCGAATTGATAGAAAAAAGTGGCATTATTATCAGAACGATTTTTGAATCTCATTCATTTATTTTGATAATTTGCTCCATGATTCTCATCGTAATCCCAACTACCAAAACAATTTGTCAATCTAAATCAATCAACGACTCCAATATTGGTTCATCCACCACAGTGTCAAACGGTACATTGAGAAATCCAAAAAACCAAAAAGTCGAAAATCAATTGCTCTATGAGACAATTTTTGTATGCTTCTGGAAGGCAGTCAACATTTTCCCCAATATCGCGTCTCCATACATAGTATTTTCTGAATTTGACTTGGAGCTAAAAAAATTAATTATGAACTTTTCTACTTTCATAGGGAATGTCGGTGGCCTGATTGTGCTTCTGTCCATCTCGAGTGTCGTTAGAAATGGATTCAAACAGGCGTTCACAATTCAAAAGAACGGGAAAATCGTACATATTGTTTAACGATTCAATGAATTCAAAAAACCGATGTTCATCAAAGAAATGAACATCATAATGTATAATATTTAGAGAATGAACTGCATTTATCCAGTTGTGTAACTATTAACTTTTCAGTAACATCAATAAATTTACAGAATAATTTAATTTTTAAACTTAGTTTCCATAGTTGCAACAATGATGTAACTATAAAGCGGTCCAACCCATTTGATTGGCTACACAGAATTGAAACACCGCCCAGCTAGTTACGGCTTTAAAAATGCCTTAAATTCTCCTTTGCTTCTTTTTAGATGGAGAGCCAAGCTGTGGTTAATACAGTAAGACTATAATCATAATTTTGATGGGAAAGAAATTTCACAGTTCTTTCAAGTGTTTGTTGAATCAAATTGGTCTTCATCTGAAGTCAAGGGAGCTCGATATATAATAAATGGTGTATATATAGTCTTCAGATTTTAGTGACATGATCCAATTGATAATAAGAACTTATAAGAAATTTTTTTTGCAAAAAGAGAATATATCGAAGAAATAAAGTCTTTAAGCTCTAATAAAAAGTTAATTTTTGTTTATCAGAAAGTTAGCCCCCTTTTGACGACGTCTGTAATTGAATAACTATTGTAATAAAATGCAAGCACCTTGACATTTAGTTTGGAGTCGTTACACAACAAAATTACATTATTAATAATGTTCGTATTTTCATTTCTCTTTTAGAATCTACCTAACTAACCTATGCTTTCCATTTTAACGACCTTGACAGAAGTACTGTTAGTTCTTGCTGTAATCAATTCTACTCAGAAGTTTAACTATGAATGATGATTATTTCATTTGGACTGGAGATTATTATTATGCTGGGACTACAGATAACTACACTTGGCCTGAATACATCTACGCTGGGACTACAGATGACTACATTTGGTATGAAAATGATTATACTGGGATTGGAGATTATTCGGATAGCAACAGTGTCAGTGACAGTGCGCACTACTTTAAATTCGTACAGTGTACTGGAGTTTTAATTGAAATAGTATATCTCTTCGTTATGATTAGAAACTGGTGTATGAAATTCACCGTTTTGCAGAATGCTTTTTTCTATTTGTTAACTATGTCAATAGTCGCTGATCTCATGTACATGCTTTACAAAATTGCAACCACCTATTGGGAAAAAGAATTGTGGGAATTTTATTATGCTATTCCAAGCGTATTTGTCCCCGTGATTGAAGAGAGTGATATGTTCTGCCATTTAGCGATTGCTGTCAACAGATATACCGCCTTCATGATGCCGTTGAAGCATGATAAGGTGAGTTGGACAACTGAGTCCACAAGAGAACTCTAAGAGTTGTGTATCATTGAATTTGCAGGACTTTTTCGAAACAATAATTTTCCTTAAAGGAAAACAAAAAATCTTTTCGGCAAATGATAAAAATTCACTGGATAATTTTTGTTGTGATAGTCGTCAACCGGGTATAATGATTATTTGGTGGTTATTTTTTTGTTTTTTATAATTTGTAAAAGGTAAATAGATATATATCTTGTAAGGCAGTCAATACCGGCAGCTAGAAGCCTAACCCGCAAGCTGCTTGTGGGCTAAAGAAGCGAAGCCCTCTGCATATCTCTCATTAGAGGCCCGGTTGACCAAAAACAAGCTAGATGATAAGAAGAATCCCAAGGTCCTAGGAACAGAAGACTCGCACCCACGCACGCACCGACGGATGAGTTGGATCAAAGATACAAGGAAGTTTAACTTTAGTATTGTTTGTGAACTTTGAATGTGCGATATGGGAATAAATAGAAGACAGTCAATGCTCTTGGACGAAATAACGAGTAATGAAATATGGAACTTAAATCTGGATTAGTTTTTATATGATCATTTTATATAGGGCTTCAGATAAATCACTCTACTAAGTGGATAAAAAGTAGTTGAAATATATTCAGCTTTGATCAAAATCAAAGAACGGGAAAAAATAAAATTACTTAGGTGCTCTGAAGCGGAAATATTTCTGATGCTGAAAAAGTTATCGGTGTTTTATATTCAAAAATGTTTTGTAAAAATAAGTTGATCAAGTAGTTACAGTAATTTTATTACCTCGATAATAAAGAATGCATTATCAATGAATAGTAAATGATTTCAGATCTGGTCTGTTGGAGTAACCTTCTATCTTCTAATCATCATCCCCAGTACCTCAACTATGTTAATCTGTCTAAACAACAGGTTCTATTACATTATCATTGATATTTTTGAACTTCACAAATTGATCATAAGAATATGCTCCATGATTATCATCCTAATCCCAACCATCAAAGGCTTTTGTAAAGCCAAATTAACAGATAACTCTAATTTTGTTTCATCCACCACATCTCCAACTAATATATCCACAGATTTTAGTAAGGAGAAAGTGGAAAAGCAATTACTTTACGAAACAATTTTCATCTCCTTCTGGAAAACGGTCAACGCTGCCATGAAGTATAAATATATATACACAAATACGTTTGAAATTATCGATTTACTATCTCTCATCATAGATGCTTCTGCCTTCATAAGTAGTGTCGGTGGATTGATTTTCCTCGTATTAATTTCCAGCGTTGCCAGAAAAGGCTTCAAACATGCTTTTGGATTTGGAAAAAAAGAAAACACAGTACTTACTTCAAAGAGTTGGTAATGTTAAAAACAGTCTTCCTATTAATGAACTAATGTAATACTCTATCAAAATTAAGAGGGAATCAACCGTATTTACCTGATGGTGTAATAATTTTCTGAACTTCAATATATTGATGAGAATATTTAGCGCTTCAGATAACTTGGACGATTTTAAAGGAATACATAGTTTAACCTTCATATTTGTATTTAACATAGTTTTTCTATTAGAAACGTATCCTTTGATTATTTCGAATACTTTTTCTACTAGTTGTGCCTTTTAGTGCTTCTATATCCTTTGCTAAAAGCTATAAAATAAATACATAGCTAAACAAGTAATTTCATCATTTGCATCGTAACCAATGTTGAGCAGTTGATTATGCTTTGTTAACTGTTTAGTTGTGAACGTATTTTAAATCAGATTATATTGTGAACCTATAAAGTAACTATTGTCTCCTTTCAGTACTCGATCGACAAGATTTCTCTTATATGGAGTTATAACAAACGCATCTCACTAAGGCAGTTCACAAAAAGAAAACAAACATGATGGATCATAATAAATATATTTTACATTTTTGTCAACGCAATCGAAGGTTTCATTAGTGACAACAACGACAAATAATTCGTCAACACAAAAGAGGCAAGTGGACCTCTACACTTCACTATCAATGTGTCTGATTCGCGTTTTGTGTTTACCGTGATTATAATGCTTTAAGTAATCGTAATGTATTATGTATTATATCTTGCTTTACCGCGATTGTTATAATTATCACTTTCTTTGGTTTGATTCCCCAAGTTTGAGGCAATAAAGATGCAAAAATTAATCGGTAATAAGAAGTGTAGTAAAAATGAGGGTTCGATAAGATGTTGTGATATCTTGGGAGCTCCTTGATTAAGCGGAAAACTGTTGATTCCTACTATTAGCAATTACTCTTGTTTATCTCAACATAAACATAGAATAAAGAGAGGAAAGGTCCTCGTTTGACTGAAGTCAAACTCGGACCGATCTGAAGCTGGATTTTCCCAAAGACTGACTCTCTAACACTTTAGTCTCACTTCACAGGCGTCGGCTGACTAGGCGGAGCTTTGGGCATTATGTCTAGGCCGTTCCGGTTTAACTCCGTTCTTTACGCCTACAGAAGTATTACTACATTTATCTTACTTATCATGGTTTTGAATGTTATCATTGTAGAAATTAACTTCTGGAAACTTAGAATTTCGAATAAATATGAAACTAACATCTGAAACATGACATTCTGGAAATGTCTAAAAATTGTAGAAATTCATGTCGGAAAAATTCCATAACAGCATCTATTTCTGGTTTATTAATGTCACAATGAAGTTAAGTGATAATATAAAGTGAAGTTAAAGATGGAATATGATACAGTAAACTGACTGGATAATTAAAATCTAAATTTGAATAGATGTGGTAAATGAAAAAAAGCTTCGTTTTCGAGCTCTAAGAGCAGGGTAGTCCATTCATTTTCTGAGTCTTCTGAAGATTCCATATTTTTACAGATGAAACTTCTTGGAAAAAGCGAACTGTAAGAATAAATATAAAAAAAGTGAACCTTTAGCTTTTAAAGCATGCTGAATTTGATTTTTGTTTATCAGAAAGTCAGCCCCCGGATCTTCAAGTATTCAAGTAAGAAAGTCAGCCCCCTTTTGACGACGTCTGTAATTGAATAACTATTGTAATAAAATGCAAGCACCTTGACATTTAATATATTACTGATTATTAATTTTTTTGCAAATGTTTTGATTTAAATAAATTTTTAAAAATAAATAAAAAATTTCTAAGACTTTTATCCGATACTGTAGATGTGGGGGTTGTTGGAGTCAATTCTGTTTTTTTATTTTTAAATTTTTTAAACCATTAAGAACAATTAAAAATAATTAAATCTGGTAAATATTTATCAAAAATTAAACAACTCTTTTGGCCGGTTGCGCCCATATGAACCCCCAGAGAAACTCATAGAGAAAGAAACGGCACACCACTGGCACACCGCCGCAACACCACCGACACTGGGTGTCTCAGATGTGACAAGCGACACACCACCGACACTAGATGTTTCTGTGATCGGTGTCACACCGTGTGCCTGCTACAAGCGGTTTTGTGGCGTTGTTCCGGCAATGTTAGACCGGGGAGGAATTCAGGAGCGGAGGAATTCAGAAGCGAAGAAATTCAGAAGCGGAGGAATTCAGAAGTGGAGGAATTCAGAAGTGGAGGAATTCAGGTCGTTGGAAATTCCAAAAGTTCTCTCCAATGTCGATCTTCGATTTTTTCTGGAAATAAATTATGAATTTTCGAAAATAGTTCGGTTTCTTCGAAAATTTTCTGCAAATGATTTTTTTCTTCTTTGTTTAATTCATCCACGAATTTTGGCATTGTCAACGAGACTGGGGGTTTCCATATGATCGGACGGGGTATCATTTTCTTTTTCCAAGGCAGCCAATTCCGTATCCTGTACCACCATCTGTAACCTAAGGAGTCTAACTTCGGCATGGATCTAAAAATAAAAAAATCAAAGAAAATTTAAAATAAATTTGGAAAAAAAATAAAAAAATCAAAGAAAATTTAAAATAAATTTGGAAAAAAATAAAAAATCAAAGAAAATTTAAAATAAATTTGGAAAAAATAAAAAATCAAAGAAAATTTAAAATAAATTTGGAAAAAATAAAAAATCAAAGAAAATTGAAAATAAAATTTAAAAAAATAAAAAATCAAAGAAAATTTAAAATAAATTTAGAAAAAAAAATAAAAAATCAAAGAAAGTTGAAAATAATAAATTTTTAAAAATTTAAAATTAAAGAAAATTAAAAATAAATTTTAAAAAAATTAAATTTCAAAGAAAATTTAAAATTAATAAAATTTTAAAAATAAAACTTAAAAAGTGGAAATTAATGAAATTTAAAAAGAAATTAAACCTAGTAAATTTTAAAAATAATAAATTTAAAAAAGTTGAAAATAAATGAAATTCAAAGTACCCAAAATTGGGGAAGGAATGCCAGTAGTCAGCCATAACTATATAATTTTAAAATTTTATCAAAATCAACAAAGTTAAAAACGAAAATTCAGGAATCGACTTCCATTACATGAGATTGAGTTTCGTCCTTGAGTTTGACTTGTCTTTTGAATTCTTCAACTTTTAGCAAATCTTCCAGAGCCTCGGCAGATGGTTTTGTCCGATTGGGGACGTGATTCAAATCAGAAACATGAATAGCTCCCTTGACGGTCAAGGTCCGCGCTTGGGATCGAAGAAGAACATTTTTTGGATTACCTAAAATAAATTCCATATATCAGAGTTAATTTTCATATATCAAAGTTAATTTTCATATATGAAAAATCAAATTTTATATATCAGAGTTAAATTTCATATATAAGGATTAATTTTGATGTATAAAAGTTGAATTTCATATGTTGAAAATGATTATTATAGTAAATAGACTTACTGCTGATGAGATGGATGCCGTAGAATGGATCTATGCCGATCAAGGTGGATAGATTCGCGACGTCGTAGGGACCTCGAATCTGGATCAGACTGCTGGCTCCACTGGACAAAAAAACGTTCCCACCTTTCTTCGTTGCATCCATCAAAAGTTTTCCATTGGCAAAGAACTCTCTTCTGTTCGGAGAATCCGTCAAAGCTCCGGAATACGTCAGCTCGAAGGCGATGCCTTCTGAAGCCACGGCCTGGACTAGTTTCGACGAATACAGCCAGTTAGCCTTCTGTCCAGCACAAGGATCGAAAGTGATGATGTCCACGGCATCTCCCTTCCTCGACATAGTGGTCAGCATGTCTTGGTCCTGGATTCTGACGGCAACTAAGTCGAATTTTTTGACTTTTTTGTTGTTCATCATTTTATGGACGGCAGTTGTGTTGCTCAAAGTCATCGTAATCCTTGAAAATTGTCTGAACACTTTACCGTCGGCCTTTAATCTCTGGAGATCTGATGTACTGAGCATGGTTTCGTCAACTTTGAAGGGATCAGGAATGATGTTCTCTTCGTCTTGAACGGGAATTTTTTGTTTCTTTTTTTTCTTCTTTACTGGTTCGTCTGATTCATCTTCAACTCTGTCCGACACACTCAGGAAAGGATCCCCGATGTCAATGTTGATGGCAACCGAGTCGTAGCCCATCCGGATCGCCCGGTTCACCAGGACAAGGGTGTTCGTCGAATCTCCATGGTGTCTGAGGTTCAGTTCTGCAAACCGGAAATTCTTTATCTGACCACTCATCTTCAAGATTATAGCATCTGAAACAAATAACAAAAAATAATTTATATATAAAAATTCAAAAATGTTGATTGACCTGGTGCAGTTCAAAAAGATGAAGTTCTTCCAAAAAAACGCACGTTGCGGGCATAGGACCGGCACCTCGACGGAAAATTAAAAATCAGTGCCGAGGTCTATAAAGAATTGATGTTGACATCAAAATCAAAATCAAAGTAAAAACCAAAATTGCAACCTGCGCGCAGCATTTAGGCAGGGTAAACAGCGTGTCTTAGCTAATTTAAATTTTTTTCAAAACTTTTTTGTAAAGTTCTTGATCTATTTCTTGGTATTCTTGAAAAGCGATTCTGTTGGTGAAGTCGATTCTTCATCTTCAATTTTTTGCGGTAGAGGATCAATTCACAGCTACTTGTTCTCTGTACAGGTTTGTTTCATATATCACTTTAGTTCGAATTCATCAAATTGTTTTAGACGCTCAATTTTTTCCTTCTTGGAGCTTATTCCCATGAATTGGACACATCACTATGATAAACAAGAATATTCATGTAGCTTCATTTGCTGTTGCGCAGGTGAGAATTTACTTTTGTTCCCATGTGCATAATTTTATTGTAGATTTATTGTAAAATTCTGGAATTCCTTGATGAAATCATTGTGGTTCTTGATGAATTGAATTTCCGAGTTGCTCGGTTCTTCATCTCTAACCGTCAACTCAATGATTTCACTTTCGCAGAAGTTTTTGGAGTTTCAATTATTGAAGCCGAGCTGATTTATCAGCGACTTGGAAGGTATCTGGCTAGAAGAACTAGAAGAAACATGGCAGTGACGGGAAAAGAAGCCTTCTTAATGGTTATGTTTTATCTTAGAACAGGGTGTTCATTAAAAGCAGCAGGACTTGCTGTTCGTGGAAAACGACAAACTGTGGCTTTAAATATCCGTCGTTTTGTCAATGGAGTGTTGGAAGAACTCAGTAATGAGATTTCTATGGACAAATCAGAGAAAGAATGGAATACTCATATGATACAAATGTATTTGTTTTGTGGAATCCCACTTGTTGTTGGGGCAGTAGATGGAACTCACATTCCCGTTGCAAATATTAAAGATGACAATTTTTATTTTTCTAGATATGGGACACCTTCTATTAATGTTCTGGTAGCTTGCGATTCGAACAAAAAAATATTATATGTTAATGCGAATTATCCAGGATCGTATCATGACTGCCTGGTTTATCGCTTATCTTCTTTGTGCAAAACTATTGATCAAGGATGGAGACCGGCGAATAAGTATGGATTTTTGGCTGATTTTGCTTATCCTGCTAAAGGATGTTTGTTCTCATACAGACGTCCTCATCTTGGAGAAGAACAAGTTTACAGGTAATTTTCCGAATCAGAACAAAGTTAATTAGCTTTTTAGGAGACATCGGAAAGGAAGATCTGTAATTGAGCGAACATTTGGAGAACTCAAAGGACAATTCCGATTACTCGAAAAAGGGATCTTTTTGAAAGATCGGAGTTTGGTGTCTAGAATCATTCTCTGTTGTTGTTGCATGTATAACTATCTGCTAAGAATCAGAGGAAAGGCTACAGAGAAAGAAAAGGATTTCCAATTGCCTCAAATCCCACCTATCACAGACTGCAGAAGACCCTTCAACAGTCAAGTGATCCAGTTGTTCAAGAATTTGCAACAAAACAGGTTCATTCAAAATCGTAAAAATATACATCGAAGTAATCAGAGATGAAGCTTCTCCAACGTTGCTTTTTTGATCTGAATTTCAAGTTGTTCTGCTTCAGCTCTCGCTTCCTCGGTACGAAGTTTTGCTTCTTCAATTTTCAGCTTTGTCTCTTCTGTTCGTATTCTGATCTCTTTTATTCTATTGTCCATGTCTGTGTCGTTTATTCCACTGTTTTTTTCCAGTAAACTCACTAATCGCTCACAATAAGAATCCATTTTGCGAACCATTTCTTCTATGGTATCAAGTATGATTTCTTTCTTCTGTCCTGATCTGGACTTTTTCCTTGGAAATGCCCATTCTTCTTCCAGTTCCAATTGACTAAAATCACCGATATCATCCGCTCTTCTGGATTCCAAATTATCAACTCTCCCAAAATCAAAATTATCATCTGCTCTTCTGGAATCTAAATCATCGACCTTCTCGGAATTAAAACTGTCTACTGTTCTGGAATCCAAATCATCAACCATTTCGCGATCAGAATCATCCGCTCGTTTGGAATTCAAAGTATCAACTTTCCCAAAATCAAAATTATCATCCGCTCTTCTGGATTCCAAAGCATCAATCCCCTCGGGATTAAAGTCGTCTACTATTCTGGAATCCAAATCACAATGTTGATCATATTCATCCGAGACAGTGGGTAAGGGAGAAAATCTTCTAATTGGGGAAGAAAACTCAGTATCGCAATTTCTTTCACTTTGAAGGGAACTAATAGATAGACCTTGAATCCCAAGTTCTGGAACCCTCAATCCTTCGATCTTTCCACGACCAATTCTATCGAGTATAAGTTCTTCAGCCTGAAATTTAATAGTCTATACTTTTTCATATTAATCCCTTACCTTACTGAAAGTAACAACACCATTTCCACTTTTCTTTGCTTCCAAGTATTTCCCTTTAGTCTGAGAAATGAACCTTTGATACCATTGATAAAGGTCTTTATACAGATTATATCTCGGGAACATTTTTCTAATTCGATTTTCTAACTCTTGCCAGTGCTCTTTCCTTTTTTGATTGGCATTAGAAACTCTGGATCCATTGAGCTGATGCAACTTATATTTATCAAAATACAAGCGACCAATTGCATAAGCCAAGCTTTCTTTTTCTTTAACTTGTAATCTTGGTCCTGTCATCTTTATAAAACGCCGGATTTTGCACGGAAAGAAAGGAGAGGCTCCAAGAAGGAAAAAATTGAGCGTCTAAAACAATTTGATGAATTCGAACTAAAGTGATATATGAAACAAACCTGTACAGAGAACAAGTAGCTGTGAATTGATCCTCTACCGCAAAAAATTGAAGATGAAGAATCGACTTCACCAACAGAATCGCTTTTCAAGAATACCAAGAAATAGATCAAGAACTTTACAAAAAAGTTTTGAAAAAAATTTAAATTAGCTAAGACACGCTGTTTACCCTGCCTAAATGCTGCGCGCAGGTTGCAATTTTGGTTTTTACTTTGATTTTGATTTTGATGTCAACATCAATTCTTTATAGACCTCGGCACAGAATTTATGTTAATTTTAAAAATTATTTTTCAAATTTCATAATTTTTTAAAAATTCATTGTTAAAATAATATCGAAATTCAAATTTGCAATTTTTTGTTAATTTTCTTTATTTTGAACAAAATTTTAATTAATTTTGGATTAAACAAGTTCAAAAATTGCAAAAATCGATTTAAAATTTGAATCGAAAATTGAACAATTTCAATTCTAATTAATTTTGAATTAATTCGAGTTAAAAAAAGCAAAAATCAATTTCGAATTTAAAAGTTCGAAATTCAAATTCACGAGACCCGGGTTCGATTCCCGACCGAAGACCGGCAACCAGAAGCCTGGCCCGCAAGCTGCTTGTAGGCTAAAGAAGCGAAGCCCTCTGGATATCTCTCATTAGAGGCCCGGTTGACCAAAACAAGCTAGATGATAAGAAGAATCCCAAGCTCCGAGGAACAGAAGACTCGCACCGACGGATGAATTGGATTAAAGGTACAAGGAGCTTAGCTTTAGTATTGTTTGTGAACTTTGAATGTGCGATATGGGAATAAATAGAAAATAGAAAAATATCAACCATACAATACAACACTAGATACTTTTAAATTTTTATATTCATGTTCTCACTCGCGGTCCACACGTCAAATTTTTTTCTAGATTTCGGGATTTCTTCTTACTTCTCAAGTCATTCAATCATCCAGCTTCTTCTCGGTCTTCCAGACCGCTTCTTTGGGGGCGAAGGCAGAAAGATTTTCGTGTTCATCAGTCTACAAGCAGCTTGTTGGCCAAGCTTCTGACTGCCGGTCGGGAGTCGAACCCGGACCCCGTGATTTGAGCTCACGTGTACTGATCATTGCAATATTTGAAGATTCCATAATTATGTAATACTTCTAAATAATAGTAATTTATTACGTTTTATATCGTGATTTTTTATATTTTGTCGCAGGAAGCGAGAAGACTCCTAGCACGAAAACCCTTGAAATGCAGGAACTCAACTTGCGCGCCAACCAGCCGGCAGAAGCGGACCCGGTATAACATTTACGCGACTGGGTGTGATACGTTGGGCACAAGAACTGGTCAGTACTCCCCACGACCATAACTATTTGAGACACCTAGTGTCGGTGGTGTTGCGGCGGTGTGCCAGTGGTGTGCCGTTTCTCCCTCTATGAGTTTCTCTGGGGGTTTATATGGGCGCAACCGGCAAAAAGAGTTGTTTAATTTTTGATAAATATTTACCAGATTTAATTATTTTTAATTGTTCTTAATGGTTTAAAAAAATTTAAAAATAAAAAAACAGAATCGACTCCAACAACCCCCGCATCTACAGTATCGGACAAAAGTCTTGGAAATTTTATTTCTTGTATTTTTTCTATAGGTGATTCTTAGTTATTTTCGTTCTTTGTATTTTCTCGTTTTAGCTATAATTTGTTATAAGTACTATTTACTAGATCTCAAAGAAAAGGTCGTTGAAGCTGTTCGTTCAGCAAGAAAGAAACATGATGTAGCTCAAGTTTTTATGCTTCTAGAAAACATAATTTTAAGATGGATAAAAGTTTTTTGAACAACATGCAGTTTGATTCCTCGTCAGAAGTCTGCAAGACACAGAAAGACTACAAACGTTGTTGACCGTCAAATCAAAATGACATCGCGAGCTGATCCTCACTTACCCACTACCTTTATCAAGAGAAAAATTTTCTGTCCAGATGAAGATTCCATTGGTGTTTGAACAGTACAACGTAGACTGATTGAGGCCAATCTTCATGGATGTTATGAAATGAAGAAGCCACTGGCTTCTTTGAAGAATCGTATGATGAGACTTAACTGGGCATGGGAGTGACGCTGCTGATCACTCGAGATGTGGACAAAAATTCTTTGGAGTGATGAATCTACTTTTCGGTTATTTGTCAATGAAGAAATCCACTGGTAAGAGATTCAATCCAAAGTATCAAATCCCCACTGTGAAACATGGTGGTAGCACATTAATGATGTGGGAATATTTTCCGACCTTTGGGTTGAACCTCTAGTACAAATTTACAGCGTGATAGATTGTATAATGTATTCAGAGTTCTTAGAGGGATCATATGCTTTTCTTTGCTCGTCATAATATCAAGCGCAATTGGTTTTATCAGCACGATAATGACCGAAAATACATCTCTAAGCATATGACCACAAAGTTAATTTTCTCCCTTAGCCGGCTCAGTTACCGGATTTGAACCTTATTGAGCATATCTGGAGTGATTAAGTGATGTTATGATCAGAACACCAAGAATTTGGATAAAAAATTTACTCTAATCCAGCGCAAATAGAATAATATAGATTAATCCTTTATTGTTAAATTAATTCATTCTATGAAGAATTGGTGCAATGCAGTAATCAAAGCTCGATCTTTCGTAAGGATATCTGAACTGCTCTATTAAGAAATACACGAACATCAGACAGTATGTCGAAATCAGAGGCTGCAGATCAGGACATCCATCCACGAGAGCGATGATGGTGAGTCTTCCGGTCACTTGGATAAGTCCAGTTCTCCATCCGGACTTCGTCAATCCTATAAATCCATGGAAGACGTCGATGTACTGTAGTGCAGTCGCTGCATAGAATCCCAAACGACGAACCTTCCAGAATGAATCAAAGTACACTAAAAGAACAAATTGCAAATATGAATTAACTCGGAAAGTGAATTTCACATATAAACTTTAAAAACTAACTTCATATATGAATTAATTTTAAAAACTAACTTCATATATGAATTAACTTTAAAAACAAATTTCATATATGAATTAATTTTAAAAACTAACTTCATATATGAATTAACTTTGATATGTGAGCTAACTTTAAAAGTGAATTTTATAGTAAATTGAATTTAAAACTTACAAGAACCCTTGGAGTAGTATCCGTAAAAAAGACAAGCCAGGATATAAAAGTGAATTAAAAACATGATAATATTGAAGGCGAAAAGGTAGAATTTACTGACTGGAATGAAAGGGATTAAAAAATCAAAATTGATATATGAAATTTCCTACCAAAGTCCATAACTGGTTCGTCGTCAGCGTTTGGAGCGTATTTTCCGTATTTTTTGGCCCAATCTTTGATTTTCTCCTCATTTGACTGAAATAAAAATAAATTAATTATAAAAATGAATAAAATCACCATAAAATCTCGAGGATCATCGGTTTCGGATTCTCCATCGGGATCCTTCCAACGACTGAAATCGAACTTGAGCCAATGGGCCCGTTTTCCGGACACCGTTAAATTCGACCAAAATTCTTCTTTATTCTTTTTTATCTCTATTTCAACCTGAGATCCGGTGATCTTGACAGATGGATCTTTCTAAAAATGTGTTTAAAATTTTTAAAAAAGTAAAATTTTACCGAAACTTCATCCACAAGATCCAAGTTGAATTCGTAAAGTTTATTTCCTTGTCCTCCGTGTCCTTCTCCAGAAAAAGATATTTTTTTACCGTCCGAACTACATTTGATGTTCTGAAAGGAGTTTTTATATATGGAAACTTAAAAAAATCAAATTTCATTTATGAAAATTTAAAAAATTCAACTTTCATATATCAAATTTATTACAAAATAAGTTTCATATATGGAACTTTAAAGAAAACAGGTTTTTATATATGATAATCGAAATAATAATACGTATTAATATATGGCAGTTTTAAAAAAGTGAGTTTTTTAATCAAAAACCAATTTTCATATATGAAAACTTTTTGAAAACGTATTTCCATATATGAGAATTAGAATAACAATGGATATTTATATATTAAAGTCTTTAAAAATGAAAATTCATAAATGAAAATCCAAAACAACAAACCTTGGAGTCTCGCAAGTCGATTCGGAGGAAGATCGATTTCGAATCCTGAGCCCAGTACACGAATGGAGAAGGATTGGACATTTTTGGTTGAATAATGTTAATAACTACAGTAATAATAAAATTAATAGGGAATAAAAATAAAAAAGCGACAACTGGAAAAAAGAAGAGCAACGGAAAATTCGGAACTTCGATTTCGACTTTGGTTCTTTCGTCTTTGAACAATTTTTGTAGCTTGATCGTTTCTATGGAAATATGTTCAAAATTCGTCAAAAATAAATAATATTTATTCGGAAATAAATAATATTTAAAAATAAACAATATAAATCTGCATTTAATATTAATGACAACTTTAGTGTTTTTAAAAAATAAAAATTTTTTCAGTTTAAATTTACAAATTTTTGATATCATTGGATTCACCGTTCGGAGATATATCGAATTATATCGGACTTATAGTCAGGACTCGGAGTGTTAAATATCGTCAGCAGTTCACTGTTTTCTGAAATTTTTGAAATTTTAAAATATTATTATTGTCAGATATTTACTATTTTTATTTTTTAAGTAATAAATAATGAAACCTGTCTTTGAGGAATTCTCTGATTCCATGATAACAATTACGAAACAACTGTTGTGTAAAATCAACAAATAGGTTACTGTAATTTTCTGAGATCCGTGGTATTCGTCTTGAGATTTTATAATACTAGTGATGAAACCTGTCTTTGGCGAGTTTTCTGATTCCATGATCACAATTACAAAACAATTATTACATGAAATCAACAAATAGGTTACTGTAATTTTCTGAGATCCGTGGTATTCGTCTTGAGATTTTATAATACTAGTGATGAAACCTGTCTTTGAGGAATTCTCTGATTCCATGATAACAATTACGAAACAATTATTACATGAAATCAATCTGCAGGTTACTGTAATTTTCACAACTCCTTGCTTTCATGACAACAATCACGAAACCATTGTCACATAAAATCAACAAGTAAGTTACTGTAGTTCTTATGAGATTTGATATTCGTCTCGAGAGAATTTCATAACAACATCTTTTTCCGCTTTTTTGTAACACAATATACAAGATGTTTGGATCGGTATTAATAGTGTTAATTATAGTAAAATTAAAACAGAAACATTGTGCTCAATCTTGTTACTATTTGGATAAATAAGAAACTTCCATATCCCCCACGCAACTGCACTTCTTCACTGGGACCTGTGTAAGGGATTCTGGCTTCTTCCCTTAATTGAAAATTGTTAACTGGTCACCGCGGAAGACCATCCACTCGCTGGAGCGACTCTCTTCGCCCCCTATCCCTCCAGCCCACCACACTGCCCCGTACCGCCACCACTCGCCCGACAAGAACCCCATTCACCCACTGGTCGACGAGGACACAAAACCGAAGTGAATGGAAGCAAAGTGATCCACGCAGTAAACCCGCTTGAGGATGGATCTCCTAAGTATCCTAAGTAACTGGTCACTTTATTCCAGTAATCAACAATACAAATTGTTGGATCGTCGCTGGGGAATCCGGATCCGCGTGTAGATACAAATGTATGGAAATAACTTTATTGAGGCCTCAGGCACGAGATAAAACACAACTCTATAAAATTATTGCGCAATCTCCAAAATGCCGCCAAAGGCTATCGTACAAATTTCGTTGGTCCTCAGGGTATTTCCCTTCGGGACCAACGCGGTGTGGCTTGCGCTCAAATAGATCACGTACAATCCAATACAAAGTAATCAACAACAACTTTTCGCGACTTCGTCCGGTTCTCTGGCGTCGTTTCTCTCTTCCTCCGATTCTGCCTCAGGTGTGGTGCGCAAGTTGAGTTCCTGCATCTCCAGGGTTTTCGTGTTAGGAGTCTTTTCGCTTTTTGCGACAATCTGTCACTTTGCAAAACGGAGGACTTGTGATGTAGTAAATAGTTTTGGTTTTTTTACACCAGTTCTGGTGCTATCGGGGGTCTATTCGATGAACTTGTTGACCTTCAAAAATGAGGTTTAGGCCGATCTCGAACACGAGTGACTCAAATAGTCGGCCCTGAATTTCCGAATCGATGGATTTCTGGACATAATTAGACTCGACAAGGACTGAACGTGAATTTTATTGTTCAATTTGACCTTCGGGAAAGTTTCAAAAATTTTTATTTTCTTTGATCTTTGAAAATTATTTTTGAACCGGAAATTGGCCATCCATTCTCGTTGCCAAATGGACAGTTGGCGACCAGAAGTGTCGAAATAACAAATGGCCTTTTAGTGGTCAAGTGAGACCATTTGGATTCTCCGATTACTGGCCAGAGGGAAGATTAATCGATCTTTTGACCTCTCTTGACCGACAGACCGCCTTTGAAGTTGTTTTTTGAATAAATTATTCTATTACAAAAATTCAAAATTTTCTCAAAACTAATTCAAATTTTCATGGATTCTAGAATATTTAGAAAATTCAAAAATCTAAAAAAATATAAAAAAATTTAGAAAATATAAAAATCTAAAAATTTTAAAAATTTAAAAAATAAAAAAAATTTAAAAATATAAAGAAATTTTTTAATTTTTAAAATATAAAACTTTAAAAATATGAAGAAATCTAAAAATTTTAAAAATCTAAAAAAAATTTTAAAATTTAGAAAATTCTGAAAATGGATTTTTAAAAAGTTTAGAATTCTCTAAACGATTTTTGAAGATTCTAGAACCCTCGATGGGATTCTGGAAACTTGGAAAAACTTTAATCAAATTTTTAAAAATATCATTTTTATTTTTGGAATTTTCTCAGATTTTTGGAGAATTTTATTTAAAATCATCGATTTTTGTATTTAATTTGGATTTGTTCCAAAAAATTGATTAAAAATTTATTTATAAATTACACAATTTTCATTAATCAAATCCCCTTCTGTCAAGTCCGATTTGTCTGTTTGAAAATTCATGAAATGTCCAAATCTGAGTCAATTCACAAAATAAATTTTTTTATGTTTTTATTATTTTTTGTTTTTTCTCAAAATGAAAACTAAAGTAATTCAAAAAACCTCTCAAAGCCGCAGCTGACTCGTTTTGTTTGGCAAAACCGATCCATCAACCAAGTTTTAAGACTCATTTTACGTTACTGCACATTTTCTGACACAAAAATTTAGATATTTTTAAATTTGAAAAGGACTCAGAATACGCTAATGGGATTCGTAGATTCTGAATCCGTAAATTTTGAAGAAAAATTTCGAGTTTCTTTCAGATTCTGAATCCACAAATTTCGAAAAAGAACTTTAACTATGAATTCAGATTTCTGAATCCATAAATTCTGAACACTAATCTTAACTACGACGTCAGATTCAGAATCTTTGGATTCTGGAAACTAATCTGAAATCGGATTCTGAATCCGTAAATTTCGGGTTTCTTTCAGATTCTGAATCCACAAATTTCGAAGACCAACTTTAACTATGAATTCGGATTTCTGAATCCATAATTTTTGAACACCAATCTTAACTATGACGTCACATTCAGAATCTTTGGATTCTGAAAACCTATTCCAAACTCTGATTCTGAATCTCCATATCCCATTATCCTATTCCGTTTACTTTTTTGTTCCAATCTAAAAATACCTAAATTTCTGCTCCAGGTCTCTATATAAAAAGTGCAAAATTACCTAGAACACGTCTCAATTTTTATTTCCACTCGAACGTGTACGTGACTGAAACAATTGTGAATTTTTCCCCGTCAAAATATATAATATAACCTAAAAAATGGATGAATTCATTTTAATAAATAAATTTTTTCAATAGGAATAATTTCCGCTTATATTTAATTGTTTAATTATGTGCTCATCCGATCTTGACGCGATTTCCTGCAATATGGACAGATTTTCCTTTTTACCTACGCGCGCTGGTTTTATGTTGCCATGATTTCCTTTAATGAAATCAGTTTTTCCTGTTTCCGACGCGCGCACTGGCTTAGTTTTGTATTCTTGCATTTTTGCCATAATTTCCTCCAATATGGACAATTTTTCCAATTTACTTGCTCGCGCACTGGCTCATTTTTGTAGTTTTGTTGTCTTGACGCGATTTTCTTAGTGAAATTTGTTTTTCTTTTTCACTTTTACACGTTTTTTTTGCATTTCTGCGGTCTTGACACGAATTCTTGCCGTGAAATCAGTTTTTCCACTTTTTCCGCTTATTGACTAGAGTTTTATTTTTGGGTCCTGACGCGATTTCCTTTCTTCCGTGTCTCTGATTTTACTTTTTTCATTTTTTACCTACATTTTTAATTTTTTTTAATTTATTTTTTTTGTTTTGAACTTTAATCATACCACACGTTCTTTTTTTAGAAAAGTCATAGACCACTCAAGTTGCTTTTATTCGTGTTTTTGAGAAAATTGGCGGAAGCTGACCCTCTGGAACTTCTCGACTCATCGATCACCACTCCTCTGCCCTCCGGCTTTTCCCAAATCCTTTTCTGGTGACATTGAAAGACAATCGACTGCTCTTTTCCGGTTGCCTGCTTCTCCAAATTTGATTCCTCTGGGACCCGATCCAGAACCCTTTTTGTCTTTCTTTCAGTGTCCAATTTGACAATTCTCTCTTTTGGCATTTTCCCAAATAGTTTACCTTTTTCGCTAAAAAGAAAGTGACACGCCCCAATCCATGAATATTTCATCTAGGTGTTTGTCAGTATGGATGCCGTTCGA
This sequence comes from Halicephalobus mephisto, assembly GCA_009193035.1. Taxonomy (NCBI): domain Eukaryota; kingdom Metazoa; phylum Nematoda; class Chromadorea; order Rhabditida; family Panagrolaimidae; genus Halicephalobus; species Halicephalobus mephisto. The sequence goes on along the minus strand of SWDT01000032.1, from coordinate 57,147 downwards.
CTTTTAAGCCAGTTTTTTCTTTTTTCTGTGTGTCATACTATTAGTTAAACTTGTACAAAGTAAAACAACACTCTGTGCCTTAGGCATTAAAAGTAATTTAACCGTAAAAAAGATGTTTTTTTCTCGAAATTTTTTATTTTTAAAAAGCTTTAATTTTCCCAGGATTGTAGTTTCCTCACTATATCCGAATCTCAATTTTCAATTTGCGGTCGGAAAGGTAGTGCCATCTCTGGTTTCCGCGGCAACCAATGAGCCCAATGAAAAAAGACCATTTTCAAGGGTCAATTTTTCTTCCAAAAAATTAACTTTTTAAAAATAATTTTTTTCGATTTTTATTTTTGTTTCAATTTCATCAATTTTGACCGAACATGTCCTCTAGAGTCTTGGTTAATTTTCTTCCGGCTCGCTGCTTCGCTTTATTGCACTATAATCGAGAACCAAGCTTATTTTGTTCTCCTGAAAACCCTTTTCTGTCTTTGATTAATCTATTCATTTATTTCCTTTTTTCATATTTTTTATATTCACATGACTTTTTAAGTTTTATTGTAAATTATTGAAAATCATTTTTTAAAAATAACATTATTCGTAAAGTTATTTTTATCTTCGAAAAACTTCTTGAACTTTCAATTATTCTTAAAGTATTTCTCGCTCTCTACTTTGAGCGTCGATGGTTTATTCTTTGCCCGCGGCGAGATTTGATCGGAGACGATTGTTCTTCATCTCGGAGATGAAAAAGGATTCAGAATCTCTCAGTTGTGTTGAAATACATCGGCTGAGTGGTCTAGTGGTATGATTTTCGCTTAGGGTGCGAGAGGTCCCGGTTTCGATCACCGGCTCAGCCCGATGTTTTTGCCCTCAGGAGATAAACATGGGAATGTTTTTTCCTTCACTGAAAAGTTAAATTTTATTTTTTATTCTTTTAGGTCTTCGAAGACTGACAAATTTGTTTATCAGGAGCGAATCTTATTTTTGGTTAGTTTTAAAAAAAATTTAAAAATTCTATCTTTAATGGGGCAAAAACATCGGGCTGAGCCGGTGATCGAAACCGGGACCTCTCGCACCCTAAGCGAAAATCATACCACTAGACCACTCAGCCGTGATATCCCACGTAAAAGGAGATATTCTGAATCCTTTTTCATCTCCGAAGTGGATGGAATAACCCCCTAAGGCGATAATTGAAACATTGGTTTCTTTATTGTCCGTGAAAAGACCAATGAAAAAGTTTTATTCATAGGGAAATTAAAACTTATATATTATCTCGTAAAATCTTGTTATTTCGGAAATCACGTACTTGGGTCGTCGAAGTCATCAAAACTTGTCAAGTAACGACTAAAATTGATTGCGAAACAAAATTCTCAGTGCATTGTTCTCTCGAAAAGTTTGTTTGATCTATCTCGACTAGTATTTCCAAATTTGCGAGTAGTTGTGATTCACGGAAGGAACACGGGGATTATTTGCTTTTCGATTTGGAGAGGATTTTCGTTGACTAAATTTGTTGTTGGAAATGAACGAAATTCTTTGTTTTGGTTGGTTTCTATTTCGATAATGGACGTTTAACGATGTTTTGAGTAGGAATTTATTTTTAAAGGAAATTAGAATAAATATTCGAAATTGCTCCTTTGGGACATTTGATCCTCTTGAGTAAGATTGATTTTGGATTTTTAAAATCAGTTTTTACCAGCATATTAGGGCATTCTAAGGACCAAAAAACTGATTTTTGAAAATTTTCGAAATCAATTTTATTCAAAAAAGTCAAATGTCCCAAGGAAGCAACTGTGGAATGATTCACTTTTTAAATAATTTTTGTTACAATGGGTGTTTTAGGCTACTTTAAAGATAAAAAATCGGTTTACAAAGATAAAAAAGTAGATTATGGGACATTCGAATTTTTAGGATAGTTTTTTTTACTTTCCCTGGTTTCAGATTCTTTAAAATTGGTCTTTTTGGCATTATTGTCATTTTAAGTTATCTTAAAAACTAGCCCAAAAGGCAAAAATCACCACAGTTTTATAAAGTCAATCTCAAGACGTAAAACGATCAACATCAAAGTCAAAGTTGAATTCAATTTTTTTCGCAATTAAATAGATAGGTCTGGGATAATGTTGCGAGCAAAATGCGGGTTTTATTTTGATGTCGACTTATTTGCCAGAGTATTACGGACAACTTGCAAATTTAACTTTGATTTTGATGTTGACCTTTTTACAGACCTCGACATAGGGACTAAATTCCGCAAAGGACCAACTATTATAAAATCCAATTACTTAATTACCTCCGGATCTTTCGGGATTTTTTCAAAACAGGTGTTTATAATTAGTCGGAATTTTTTGTTTTCTATCGATTATTGATCAGTTTCAAAACCATTCCATCGAGTCTTAAGTCAAGCATATTGAACAAAATCCAGTCACCTGGCGGATTTCGCAAACATTATTAGCTCAGCTCTCATCCATCTTTCTCCAACTGGCGGTTTTGCTTTGTTTTCTGGATTCGGAACAACCACAAAATAATCCGGTCTCGATTTTTGGGATGTTTGGTTTATTCTCATTTGGAAATCAAAATTCACTAATTTTTAGAATTTAAAAAAAACATTAAAAATCCAAAAAAATTCAAAATACCCTAAAATAATCCATTTTTAAAGCTTTTTAGGATAATTTTTATTTAAATTTATTTTTTTATTTTTTTTATATTTCGAAATTTTTTAATACTTTTTTATTTAAATTTATTTTTTTATGTTTTTAAAATTTATTTTTCAATTTTTTAAAATTTAAATTTATTTTTAAACATTTTTAAGTATTTTTTATTTAAATTTATTTTTTAATATTTTTTTATTAAAATTTATTTTTAAATATTTTTTTATTAAAATTTATTTTTCAATTTTTCTTATTTAAATTTATTTTTAAATATTTTTTATTTAAATTTATTTTTTTATTTTTTAATACCTTGGCAGTAGTTGAATTATTCCTATTTTTGTAGTAAAAAAATGTATTGATTTACGGTTTCCAAGTGTAACAACTCGTAAACACTTTTGTGCATTCAACTAACTCTTATCTGGCTCGATCAATCGGGGTCCTGTGCGGGAAGAGTCAGCAAGACAAGGAATTTGTGGCAAAGAGCCAAACAGCGATCCCTCATTCATTACTGCGCTGGAGTCCGACCTCGTTTGTGACCTCAATAGATTGGCCTGACATTTTTGCTCTTTTTTGCTTTATATCTTACTACAAATTTTTAAAAATCCATTATATTTTAAAAATTCATTGTATTTTAAAAATTAATTATATTTTAAAAATCCATTATATTCTAAAAATTAATTATATTTTAAAAGTCTATTGCGCTTTTTTTAAAGATGATTGTATTTTTTAAACTTGATTTTATTTTTAAAAATTTATACGTATTTTTTTAGGATTTTTATATATGTATTTTTTTAGGATTTTTATATATGTATTTTTTTGAATTATATATATATATTTTTTACGTTGATTTTACTTTTTTAAATTGATTATATTTTACGTGTCTGTTCTCAAATTGCAACAAGGTCGCGAGTCACTAAACCTACTATTACTAACAATGCAATTTTTCGATTTTTTTTCGACGTAGATGTCCGACCTTCCGCGCGAAAAAGTGAATTTATGACTGTTATTGTGGTTTTGGGTTCTTGTTGATATAAAAATTTTTCAAAAATGTTACCTTAGAAAATTTTCGCGATGGTTTTTACACTTTTTTTTGAGAGCTTTGAATATTTTTTTTCATCGGAGATTGAAAGTGTTTTTCGGGAGGATTTACCGATCTAGGAATCTTGAATTCTGTTTTCCTAAAAAATTTGTATTTTTTTATAAAAAACCTGATTTTTCTGTTTTTGTTTACTTTTTTAATATTATTTTTATAAAAATCGATTTTCAAAAATAGTTTTTTAAAATTTTATGTAGTTTGATCAAGAGATTTTTGGATAAATTTAAGAAAAATATAATTCTAAAAAATTATGAAATTTTGTAAAATCACTAAATGACTATCGTGGAAGGTTTTTTAAATTTTGGAAATTCCTCTCGAGACCATTTTTGGAAATAATTATTTTTATTTTTTTTATAACATATGAATAATTACGAAATTGTATAAAATTAGGAAATAATCACTGCGGAAAACCAAAATTATAAATTTTTTGTTTTAGAATGTTTTTGGAAATAATTGTTTTTATTTTTTATAACATGAATAATTACGAAATTGTATAAAATTAGGAAATAATTATTCCTCAAAATGAAGATTATTTACTTTTTAAAGTTTTTAACAACTTTTGGAAATTCCTCTCGAGACCATTTCGTGGAAATATTTTTATACAAGTTTTCTGAAATCAGGTCTAACCGAATGGAATCAATGCATAAGATTCCTTGATTACGGTTTTCACATTATTTGACTCTAACTGAGCACAATCGATGACAGGATTGCATTCTGACAGAAGATAGATTCTAGTTGAATATAATCAACGTGTTTTGATCATGTTTGTTTTTAGTTAAAAAATATTATTATGTTGACTATATTTAATTAGAATCAATCTTCTGTTAAAATGCAATCCCACCATCGATTATGCTCAGAATCAAATAATATAAAAACCGTAATCAAGGACTCTTACGCATTGGTTCCGTTCAGTTAGGTTTGGTTCCAGGAATTCTGTGTTGTAGTTGTTTCATTATTCGTGTTTTAAAAACATGATTTACGATTTTTATAATTTTTGTACTTTAGGCATCGACGAGAATGTCGCTTCCGGCTTCAGAGGTATTTGACCGATTTGAAATTGAATTTGACGCTGGAGAAGACCCAGTATTTCACGGAGGAGAATTAATTACAGGATCTATTAAAGCTAAACTTCAAAAACAAATAACTATCAAAGTTATTAGAATTCAATTTAAAGGAAGAGCATGTTGGTTAGGTGATCATGCTAAAAATGCAGAAATAGAAAAAGTATTTTTTGATAAAGATTTTATTCTTTTGGAAAGACCACCTGGAAGGCCAGAACCAGGACATTTCCCATGGGTTGCTAATTTTACGTATTCTTTGCCTTTCCAATTTCCATTGCCTAAGGGATGTCCGACAAGTTATGAAAGTCCACAAGCATTTATACGGTATTTTGCGAGAGCTACACTTATCACAGATGAAGTTGATGCTGTAAGTTTTTATTTTTGAAAATTATTTATTTTTTAATTTTTAAAAATTATTTATTTTTTAATTTTTGAAAATTATTTATTTTTAATTTTTTGAAAATTATTTATTTTTTAATTTTTTGAAAATTTGTTTTTTTTTAGATTTATTTATTTTTAATTTCTTTAAATTAATTTTCTGATTTTATTTTTTAGATTTATTTATTTTTTGATTTTTTTAAATTTATTTTCTGATTTTATTTTTAAAATTTATTTATTTTTTGATTTTAGACTCAATACGTAATCAAAAAAGGATTTACTGTTATTTCGCCTCCGGAATTACATGAACTTTTGCCTCCTCATTCTGAACCTATTGAGATTGAAGAAGTCACAACTTATGGATCGTGTTGTTGTAGAGGAAAAGTGGCTGCTAAACTTGTCCTTCCAAAAACAGCCTATGCTCCTGGAGAACGAGTAATCGGAACTTTTTCGATAAATAATAGAAATCCAAAAATCCTAGATCAAATCGAAGTTAAATTAGTTGATCATGTTTCAAAAGCTGATGGAGAAGGAGAAAAAAAACGTGGAAAACCAATTGTGCCTCATAGGACGTTAATTTTAAGAAAATTAGAAAAAACAGATGTTCAAAAAGGAAAAGGAATTTTTCAACTTGATCAAGTTAATTTTTTGACGATTCCACCTGTTCCATCGACGACGATACAACCAGAACCTTCTTTACCAACAACTCCAGAATTTAAAATCGACAGAGATAATCCAGTAAGTCAACTACTTCAATCTCCAAGTACGGCAACATTGAAAATGAGAAAACAACCATTTTTGAAAATTAATTACAGTATTCAAATTGGATTAGGAAACAAAATTTTGATTGATGTTCCGATTAATATTCATCCTATTCCATTATATGAACATGGAGTGGAATTTAGGCCATTTGTTGGAGGTCTTCAAAATTTTCATGAAGTTGATGAATCAGACAAAAAAGCCGTTAATGCTCCATTTAAATTTGAACCTAGATATCCTGTCTATATGGAATCTCCACCACCTGTTGTTTCGATCATGGATGAACCAGAACATGAATTGACAATAACTGCCAATGGAGATGTTGAATTAAATAAAAGTGTCGAAATTAGTGATTTGCCCAATGGCGACAAAGTTATCTTGACCAAAGAAGAGATCGTTATTGTTCATAACGAAGAAAAACATCATCCAAAACTTGTTCAAGAATCAGTCGAAACGATTAAATGTCCTCAAGTTGTCGAAGTATCAGAATCCCCTCAGGGCATTGTGGAAGAAAAAGATTCCGACAGTGTTGTTATTCATGAAGAAAATAAAAATCCAGAGTTAAATGAAAATCAAAATAAAAATCCAGAAATTAACGAAGAAAACGGTAACGTTAAAACCGTAACTACGGTAGAATACGATGAAGGAGATGCTCATACTGAAAAAGTGATCGAAAATTACAGTTACACTGATGAAAATGGTGTCAGAGTTGAAGTTCAAAAAACCACAGAATCCACAACTATTCACCATGAAAACAAAATTGAAGAATAATTTTATAATTCAGAATCCCATATCCTGATTTTTCGAACAAAATTCGCGCGGAAGCCGTCCTTCTACTAGGAAAAATACAGTATTATTACTTCCTGCCTCTTAAAACGAAAATTTTTGTTTTTAGTTATTACTGTCATCAAGGTAGTCGGCACTGCTTCCGAGCGTTATTCGCGTATTACTTTCTAAAACGACTAATAATCGTTTTAATTTTAATTTTTTTGTATTACTGTAATCCACAAAAATCACTAGTTACTTTGAGCCTTGATTTCCAGTAGCATAATTAACATCTATGTTTCGTCTTATCCAAGTTGACAGTCAGAACTTGAAGTCAAAGTTGGTCATCAAAGTTGGTCATCAAAGTTTGACATTGAAAACTTCAAAATTCGACTTTTAATTTTGATTGTTAATTTTGATAAAATGGAACAAAGATGAAAAATCTCTCGAAATAGAGCGTGTTTTTTTGCTTTTTTAAATTTCTTTTTGGATTACATCATCGGTCTTGCTTTATCATTATTCCGTCGAAGAAGAGCAAAGTTACTGTACTTCAAGTTGGATTAATTAATAAAAGTTATTGAAAGTCGAAATGTGGATTTTACAAAAAACGAATAAAACTTGGAATGAAAACGAAGGATGAATCAGTCCCGTAAAATCGAAAACAGATGTTGTTCGAAATTGTCCCAGATTTGTGTTCCGAAAGTTTTGAAATTTGAGGTTTGAAACTATTTCAGGAAATACAGGATTCCAGAAGCCTCATATAAGACACTTCGGGATTCTAGAAACAGACAATTTCAAATTTATGTGAAAAAATGAAAAACAAAGTTTAGCACGAAATTGTCAAAAACACTTTCGAAATTCCAATTTGCGCAATTTTTAAATTTCAGATTTAAGATGGTTTTGGAAGATTATGCAGGATTCTGGAAACTTCCACGAGATGCTGGAAGACTTCTTTAAGGTTTTCTAAGAAGTTAGGAGCTTTTAGAAAATTCTAATTTGATAAATGCAAAAATTTAAAATTTTAACACGAAGTAATCTCGAACATTCACAAAATTCACATTTCGGAAATTTAAAAACCGAAAATCCCGATCATGATTTATCAATTTGAAAAATATTAAAAATAACGAAATTGAATTTAGTAAGACACATTTCACTTTATCTTTGATGTAAAAAATATAAAATCTAAGCAGTTAAAATAATTATAAAAGAAAAACACAATGGACAGTTTAGGTAAAAAATATCAGATTGGAAAATGGTAAAAATAACGAAATAGAAGTTGATGTAAAAACAGTTTATTCTATTTTTGATACACAAAACATGAAATGTGGATAACTAAACCGATAATGAAGGAAATAAAAACACAATGAATATTTTAGATAAAAGATATCTAACTTAAAAACAACGTAATAGAAGTTAAAAAACATTCTTTACTTTCTTTGATATAAAAAGTATAAAAAATAAGTAATCAAAATAATAATGAAATAAAAACATGATGAATATTTTAGGTAAAAGATATCTAATTTAAAAATAACAGAAACAACGTAATAGAAGTTAAAAAATATTCTTTACTTTCTTTGATATAAAAAGTATAAAAATAGGTAATCGAAATAATAATGAAATAAAAAAAAAGATGAATATTTTAGGTAAAAGAAACAATTTCTACAATCGTTGTCTCGCTGCAGGCGATAGTGAATGTGTCTCGACGCGAAAAAATGAGGTGCTTTTTCGAAATCTTCCCGCGCTGATTCCTCCGTCGGTCTTCAGTTATTTTAAAAATGAGTGTTCCTTGGTTTGTTTTTATTTAGTTCTATTTTTTAATGATTATAACCACTGTAGGATCGAGAAATACCGCCCAAAAACCTTAGACGATGTCGTTGGGAACGAGGCCACGATCGCTAGATTGAAGGAATTCGCCGTTCTTGGTCATATTCCGAGTTTGATCATCTCAGTAGGGTTTATATTGAATTTCCGATATATGGAATAAACGTCTTCAGGGGCCCCCGGGATGTGGCAAGACGACAAGTATCTGGGCCTTGGCCAGGGACATGCTCGGATCCGCTGTCAAGGACGCCGTTTTAGAATTGAACGCTTCTGATGACCGGTGACTTTATATATCTCTTTAATCATCACCTAATCCGTTGTTTCAGTGGCATTGATACTGTAAGAAATAGAATCAAAGGATTCGCGCAGAAGAAAGCAACTTTACCAGCTGGAAGACACAAAATAATCATTTTAGATGAAGCTGACAGCATGACCGAAGGCGCTCAGCAAGCCCTTCGTCGGATCATGGAAATGTACTCCTCGACGACGAGATTCGCTTTTGCGTGCAACCAGAGCGACAAAATTATCGAACCCCTCCAATCCCGATGTGCCTTGGTCAAGTACGCCAAGTTGACGGACAAGCAAATGACGAAAAGACTTGTTGAAATCTGTAAAATGGAGAACGTAAACTACACCGAAGACGGAATCGAAGCCATTCTGTTCACAGCCCAAGGAGACATGAGACAGGCTTTGAATAATCTCCAATGTACCTTCTCCGGCTATGGATTGGTGAACGCCGAAAACGTCTACAAGGTCTGCGACGAACCCCATCCTGACATGATGCGTGACTATTTTGAAGACTGTGTTCACGGCAATTTGAAACACGCTTTTGTCAAGTTGGATAAACTCTACAAAATGGGATATTCAACCGACGACATACTCTCCACGATGAGCAGAATCGTCAAGTTTGTCGACATCCCGGAAATTTTGAAGCTGGAATTCATCAAAGAAATCGCGAAAACTCACACATTGGCGGTCCAAGGAATCAGTGGAAGAGTCCAACTTGGTGGATTATCCGCCAGACTTTGTATGAAACAGGGAGAACTGGCTCGTTCTTAAATCTGTCTTGTGAAAATACGGATAAATTTGATCTCTATTTATATGCCTAAAATAATAGTTAAAAACTATTTGATATTTTTGTTATTTTTTATATATTTTTAATGATTTCTAGATGCTCGGAAGTCAACTCCCAACTACCGCCACCACTGCCACAACGGCTACCACGTCTTCTGATTCTCCGATGACTTTTAATGAATTCAATAAACAAGTTCGTCGTCTTGTGGATGAATTTGAAATACTTAACAAACAATTCCTCGCTGATTCTCACTACGTTAATGATTATGACAAGGTTCTCCGTGACAATCAGAGCAAGGTCAGTTTTGGTTTTATTTCGTTAATGAAACGTAACCTTGATTAAACGAGTTATTTCTGCGAAAATAATCTATTTCGTTCTATTTAGAAATCAATGTTCGATTTTTTATGATATTTAGAATAGCTATATTATTTCACTTTTCTATATCAGAATTTTATTAACTTTAATAGTAATACAGGACTGAGGGTGTGCGTGATTTCAGTATTAAAATCATTAATTTTTATGGTCAATTATAATTCCAAAAAGACTAAACCTGAATTGTCGATTAACATAATGAACGTTGTCAATGCTTTTTTGGGACTTATTTGTTAGGGAAATTGTTCCTAAATGAACTCCTATATTGGAAATGAATATTAATTTGGAAAATAATTTGTATTTTTAGATTACGCTTGCGAATGAAGAACTTGTTACACTGGAGAAGGAAAAGGACAAGTGTGTCAGTGAAACTGAGACAATCAATGTCCTTTTGAAGGAAATCACAGATGTTGTTGCTGGTCTTGAGAAACAACTTGGGATTACTGATATGGATTCGAATTCTTCCGAATTTGCGAAGACTAGTGATGTTAAACGTCAGAATTTGCTCCAGATGTTCTTGTCTGCTGATGCTCAGATGCAGCAGTTGGAAGAAGATGTTGGTACTCTTGTTAGGGAAGTTGAAGCAATCTCAAAATCGACAAGTAAAGAACAAACGGGATCAGATACTTTTGAAGAGATTCAGCAGATTCTTGCTTCTCAGATGGAACAACTCGTTTTTGTCGACAAGCAAAGTGAAACACTTACCAAGAAAATTGCTGAAATCAGAAATAAGCTCTGAAAATTGTTTTTACATTTGTTGAAAACAGAATCTGTAACAGGTTACTGTAAAGTTTATTTCGTAAATTCAACAAAGTTTTACAAATTCTATCAATTTCCTAATTTTTCCTCAACTATTCGAAGAACTTCTCGATCGTATTCCCTGAACAATTGATGGACTTCTCTGCTGATGGAATTTTTCTCATCTGGTCCTTTGACATATCTCATCGGGATTAATCTAAAAATTACAATTTACAAAAATAAAAAAAATTAAAACAAACTTTTCAAAAGTTTCTTTCCAATTATTGCCATTTTCGTAACTTAATTGAAAAATTTTCATCATTGTTACTAACGTCAAAAATTGTGTACCTGATTTCCATCTAAAACAAAAATTAAAAATTATTTAATTAAATAACTTACTCAATAAATTCATCAAGAGGTAATCTTAGAGATTTAACTTTATCTGCTTGAGAAGCCTCTAATGAAGCATATTTCGGAATTCCTTTTTCAAAAACTCTGTCCACAATTCCTCCAATGATGTATGTTTTTTCAGGATCTATTGTTTCAATCACTTCTTCGGCATCTGGACTCAAGTAAATTATTTTTTCTTTTTCGAACAAATCTGTGTAATTCTGATCACTGACTATTACTCCGAGATTTCTAGGATTCGACAAAGATCCCAAGTGTCTGAAAATTAATAATTAATCAGTTTTGAAAAGTTGTTTCAGCATTAGTTGTGATTTTTCGGATATCTAGAGGTCTTTTTATATATGGAAATCAATCCGAAAAGAGGATTTCATGCCTCATTCTTATTCAGAAATTTCCAAATTCATTAAGACAAAAGTTTCGAAAATTACGAAATAATCATCAAAGTAAAAATTTTGAATTCTAGAAATTTCATCGAAAAAATTTCATAAAATTAATGGTTTTTGTAATTTATAACTAATTACGAAATAATCATGAAAGTAAAAATTTTAAATTCTAGAAATTTCATAAAGTTAATGATTTTTGTAATTTATAATTACGAAATAATCATCAAAGTGAAAATTTTAAATTCTAGAAATTTCGTAATTTTTGTAATTTATAACTAATTACGAAATAATCATGAAAGTAAAAATTTTAAATTCTAGAAATTTCATAAAGTTAATGATTTTTTAAATTTATAATTACGAAATAATCATCAAAGGAGAAATTTCGTAATTTTTATAATTTTAAAAAACTCACTTTTCTTTGCATTTCTTCATTATTGGATCTTCTTGATGAAAATTCACAAAATACAAAGGCCATGGAAGTTGTTTTTTTTGATTTTCGGATATCATGTAAGCCAGTTGGAGACTTGTCAAATTCTGAGCTCTTCTCGACAACAATGGGATAAATCTGCAATCCACGGCCAAATTCGGAGTTTCTTTCAACTCGAGAGATTTTAGAAATCTTCTTGATTCTAATTTCATTTCCCATGTATTTCGCAATTCGAAAGACAGATCTATCAACTTCTTCGTTTCCATCGCCACAGGCATTGGATCAGATTTTTTCTTTTTTTTTGATTTTTCATCGTTGATTTCGTTTTTTCTTAAAAATTTTAAAAAATTTAATCTTTCATAGGCGTGCAGATGGAAATTACGGTTAGCGGTTTCTACAGTAATCTTCCATGTTGTCTTTCATTCAATCTTTGTTGAAATTTGAAATAAAATAAATCCCGGATTAATTTCAGGTTGTTGTCCTTATCCTTATGCAAATTGCTGTCCAGAAACTAATGCTTGTTGTCAGAGCGGCTTCAGATGCGAAAATAACGGCACTGGCTGCGTCAGAATCACCCCATAGCCAGGTTTTAACTACTTTACTAACATTGGAAACTATTTGTATAGATTGTTTAATTTTGCATAATTAACTATTTGTGTTAAAAGATCATTAACCAAGATCATAAGGAGTAATAATCGAACATCGTTCATGATTAGGTCAATACGTTATTTTTCTCGTTTTTTACACGAGTTAGTAATCCTCCATTTCGATTGGATTATTGGAAAAATGAATTAACAGCAATACCGTAAAAAATCGAAATTTATCGATTTAAATAAAAATAAAAAATAAAAATTGCGCCTGATACGAATGATGTTTGATTTTCTTTTGCGAAATTTGGTTACTGATCTTTTAAGCCGAAAATGAAATCCCTAATAAGTACCACTTTATAATTTTAATGCTCAAGGAAGAAGTTGGTTTTTGACTTGTTTTAGAGAATGTTGTGAAAACATTAATAACTACTAAAATAATAAAATTGGAGTATTTGGAATTTAGGAGATTCCCTAACAAAATCGAAATTCATAACAATTATCCAACACTAATCTAAAAAAGATAATTTTTGGTGTTATGAGGTCGATGATAGCTGTTCTTTTGCTGATTTTCAATTTCATATATCCGATGCAACAAAATTTCGTTAAAAAGTTGTAGGCATAAAGATAGGAGTTAAACCGCTAATGTCCTAGAAAGAAAGCTCAAAGTTCCGTTCAGTCAGTAGATGCCTAGGATGTGAGATTAGAGAGTCAAAAAGAGTCAGTCTTTGAGAGAATCCAACTCCAACCTGGCCCGAATTTGACTTCGATCAAACGAGGACTTTTCTTCTCTTGTTCTATGCTCATATTAAGATAAATATACTTGAATTGCTAACGGTAGGAACCAACAGTTTTCCGCCTAATAAAGGAACTCCCGAGGTGTCCTATCATCGACACCTCACATTTCACCAACGCCTATGGTACACGGACATGACACCCCTGGATATCATTCTTTTAGATGTGATCTTTTTGGTAAAATTCGACAGGAGCTGACCATTTGATTAACTGATTGATCTTAAACCTGCAGTTTCCATTGAATTCGAATTCATTGGCATGAGCAACATCTTCGTCTCAATAATTTTCACATTTTTTATCTTCTTCCTTTGATTCTACAATCTCAGCCGGTTGATCACTATATTCTCCTGCTTCCACATCTTCATTTGTATTCTCTAATAACAATCTCTAAAACCTTAAATTTAATTCGTCATTGGTCATTGGTTATTGTATCTATTGTTATCTTTAATCCTTGGGGTAAAACTCACAGTACTTAAAAATTACATTTTATATATCAAAAACCCGCAAAAGACAGTGAATTGCACAATAAGATAGATGTAACGCAATAAATAGCAATGTAGCGCAAAAAACAGGTGATCCAAACATTCGAAGCCCCAACTCGCGGATTTGAACGTTTACGGAAAAATTAAATATTTAGTTCTGTGCTTTTTTAATCTCAAACAAACGTTTTATAAAGGATCATTATCAGCCAACGCAGTCCTTCCTGGGCTGTGACTAGAATCATTCAAAAAGTAAAAAAAAGGGTATTTTTCCAAACGGCACAAAACGTGGAAATGATCCTTGTTACATACTTATTAAAAAACGCAAATATTGAATCACGCGTCAACTTGGCGTTCTGTGTGGAACGCTGTCGAAAATAAGAATGCATGTTCATCCAATGTCTTGACAAAGTTTTACATTTCCCATATATCGCTTTTCTTTATTTTAGTCTCCTTTCACCTCATTTCCCTTCAAAATGGCTCGGGACAGCTTCGATGGAAGAATCGAAATTGTAAGTTTTGTTTGATTTTTATATAAAATAAATAATGTTTCAGCTGGATATAGAGCAGTATCGAAAGGACCCCACTATGCTTACTCTTTTGATCAAGGGAGAAGACCACACTTTAGGATCGGCTGTGAGCCATGCTTTGAACGACACGTAAGGTTTTTATATGGATTACTGATTATATTTTGTATGATTTCAGTGATGGCGTTGAATTTGCTGGCTACAACATTCCTCATCCTTTGGAAGATGCTATTTTGTTCAGAATCCAAACAAAGAAAGGGTTCGATGCTATGAAAGTCCTAATGCAAGCAATTGATGTCCTAGACAGTACATTTTCGACTGTTAAGGAAAAATACCAAGAAGGATTAAGTTTGTACAAATCCTCTTGTTGATGGTTTTTAATTTTTTGTTTAATTTGTTGAGTTTTATGAAATTTCTATCAAACTTACGGAAGATTACAAGAGTGTCATAGGAAGAAGTGGAGGATTCTGTTTTGTGGATGAAGAATTGGGAAATCCGAAATTTGGTGGTTTTTTCGGAAAAAGGAACTTTAAAATAATTGATTTCTGATTTTACAGCCTTAAGTACTTCATAGATATGGTTATTTTACAGGAGTTGTTTTTCATTGGTTGTGGTACTGAGTGACTTGAAGCCAGGTTTTTTGAATTTCAGATTTGGTGAATTCTAATAATTCTAAATTTATTAAAGTCCTTCGATTATAGGAGTTGTAGTATGAATTTAGCGATATATCAGTTTAATTAAGAATTCTGAAATCTAACAATGGGTTCTTCGAAGTTAAATTCTAATTTCGGAATCGATTGAAATATAACCAAAAATTAATTTTATTTTTTTTAATTTCGATATTTTTAATAACCATTAAAACAGAAATAAATCTGATTTTGTTCTATATCTTCGGGCATCAAATCTTGAAGATACTGAAAAAAATCAACTTGTGAAGAAATTTTTCATTTTTTTTCCAATAATATTTTTAAAAATCTGCAAAATTTAGAAATTTCGAAAATTTGTGCTTAATAATGGTAGAAAATTAAGAAGTATATATTTTTAGTGATTATTAGAAAATAAACATTTTTATTTTCAAGAAGATTATTAAAAAAATTCGTTAGGATTTTGAAAAAGATCTTAGCAGAAGTTGATTTCAACGTTTTTAGGTTAGTTCTAAATTAAAATATATTTTTTTATTTAAAAAGAAGCGAATTCGCTCTTTTTGCAGACTGTTTTTAACGCTAAATTTCACTTTTGCTTAAAAACAAACGACTTTGGTAAACTTCAGAAGATTACGGTAGGAATTTGTTTCACTTTTTAGGCTAATTTTAGTGAAAGTTCTACTTTCTTTTGAAAATAAGCGACTTTGTAATGAATTTGAAAAAATTACGGTAGAAATTTGTTGCATTTTTAGGCTAATTTTAGTGAAAATTTCATTTATACTTACAAAAAAACGACTTTGTAGTGAACTTCAGAAGATTACGGTAGGAATTTGTTTCACTTTTTAGGCTAATTTTAGTGAAAATTCTACTTTCGCTTGGAAATAAGCGAATTTGTAATGAATTTGAAAAAATTACGGTAGGAATTTGTCTTACTTTTTAGGCTAATTTTAGTGAAAATTTCATTTATACTTAAAAATAAACGACTTTGTAGTGAATTTTAGAAGATTACGGTAGGAATTTGTTTCACTTTTTAGGCTAATTTTAGTGAAAATTTCATTTATACTTACAAAAAAACGACTTTGTAATGAATTTGAAAAAATTACGGTAGAAATTTGTTTCACTTTTTAGGCTAATTTTAGTGAAAATTTCATTTATACTTAAAAATAAGCGACTTTGTAGTGAACTTCAGAAGATTACGGTAGGAATTTGTCTTACTTTTTAGGCTAATTTTAGTGAAAATTTCATTTATCCTTACAAAAAAACGACTTTGTAGTGAATTTGAAAAAATTACGGTAGGAATTTGTTTCACTTTTTAGGCTAATTTTAGTGAAAATTTCATTTATACTTACAAAAAAACGACTTTGTAATGAATTTGAAAAAATTACGGTAGAAATTTGTCTTACTTTTTAAACTAATTTTAGTGAAAATTTCATTTATACTTAAAAATAAACGACTTTGTAGTGAGTTTCGAAAATTTCTTGGTGAGAGTTAATTTCATTTTTTTCATCAATTTTTTTATGTAAAATTTCGCTCATGTTTGGAAATAAACGACCTCATTATTTTTTCAGGCGTTTCACGATGGGAATTATCTTCAGATTCCACGGTAATCCCCAACTAACGGTACATCAAAAAAATCGTTGATGCAATTTAGAAAATCCGTCGAGTTCTAAAAGTTCAAAAACGTATGGTTTCAGTTTTCTTCCTCAAAAAACCCGTTTTATTTTTAAAAACGATTAAAACTTGTGCAACTTGGAAATAACTAATTTAGCTAAAAACAGTGAATTTGCTTCTAAATCAAGTTAAAATTTCGAGTTGCGCAATAATTTCGTCTGAAATGGAAAAAGAGGCGAATGGAACAAGTTCCTCTGAAATCACCGGCCAATTATTCCTTTTCTAAAAGTGACAATTTCTTTTTTGAGATTTATCTTAGGTTCGTTTTTTGCTATTTTATAAAATTACTGTAATTTTTAAAACTAAAATATGTAAAAATTTTTTAAATTTAATAAAAAGTACCGTAATTTTTGAAAATTTTATAAAATTTTGAAATTTTTTAAAAATTTTAGAATTTTTTGATTTTTTAGAATTTTATAGAAATTTTTAAAATTTAATAAAAAGTACCGTAATTTTTGAAAGTTTTATAAAATTTTGAAATTTTTTAAGAATTTTAGAAATTTTTAAAGTTTAATAAAAAGTACCGTAATTTTTGAAATTTTATAGAATTTTTTGGAAAATTTTTTGGAATTTTTTGATTTTTCAGAATTTTATACTTTTTTAGGATTTAATAGAAGATTCTGAAATCTTCGAAGTATTCATAGTGCTCTGAAATCTTCCAAAATTTTAAACTTTTTCTAAAAATTAGAATTTTTTAAAATTTCGAAATTTACAACTTTCTGGAATTTCTTAGAAATTTTTAAATTTTTTAATAATTCTTTATAAATTTTAAAAAGTTTTTAGAATTCTGTAGAAATTTCGAAAATCTTACAAAATTTTATGGAATTTTATAATTTCTTAGAATCTTAGAAATTTTTGAATTTTTCTAAAATCTAATGAAAATTTTAAAAAAATAAAATAAATTTCAAAATTCTGAAACTTTCAAGAAACCAAAAAAATTTAAATATTTTGTAAAAAATAAAAAAATTTAAATTTTATAAAAAATAAAAAATATTTAAAATTTTATAAAAAATTAAAAAATTTATAAAAAATATTTAAAATTTTATGAAATTTTTTGTCTTTTTTTTTATAAAATCCCTTTAGGCATTATTGCGTAGTAATGTTTGTTTTTGAATTTTATAATAACTTGATTTTTGATCATAAACAAAACCATAAACGTAACTGAGATGAACGAAAAAATGATTTTTCAGATTCTCTCAGTATTCGCTGAAATATAACGGTTCCAAAAAGGGAATTTTTCTTAGGACAGCTCTATATTCTGTTTCGAACTACAAAACGGACTTTTTCACTCATTTTGTCTTATCTGATTTCGCGCTTCAAATCGGTTTCTTTTGAGATTCAAGTTCTGTCCTTGTTCTCGTCATTATCGACAAAACTGATCGATGAACGGACTTGTCTTTATTACAAAATTAATCTTTGTTTTTTTGTTTTTTTACGATCCAGAATCCGTAATTGTTTCAGCTATGGCGGAATCTCCCAGACCTTCGACTTCGAGTTCTTCTGAATCCGAATCCGATCTCCAGAAGTCCATCCTCCAGGAGACGCCTCAATGGACCGTTTCCGACGGCTCCAGAAGACAGTCTCCTTCAAGAATTCAAATTTACCAATTCGAAGACGTTTTTAAATTTATCAAGGAGTACGGTAGATATCAATTTTTTATGTTGTTAGTCATACAGTATGCCATGTTGAATGCCGCTGGAAATTACGTTTTTATTTCATTCGCAAGTTTGACTCCAGAATGTGAAAATCACAGATCTTCCGAGGTTGGTTTACTGTAGACAAATTACGTATTACATTCATGTTCCAATTCTGAAGTCAAAATTTAAAAATAATTAAATTCATAGATTCTGAATCTGAAGTCAGAATTGATAGTCAATATTTAGAATACTGTATTCTGATTTTAGATTCTAAATCTACTAGTTTGAATGCCTATTTTAAGTAATTATTGTTCAACTTTAAAAATATTCAAAATTAATTATGCAACATTTATTTCAATTCTGAAGGCAAAATTTAAAAATAATTAAATATAAAATAATTAAATTTACAAACTTTAAATTTAAAATCAGAAATTGCTCTTCAGAATTCTAAATTTTAAAAACTAGCCCTGATTCTAAGAACATTTAAAATTCTATTTTAAAGTTTTGTAAAAAATTAAAAATTAATCTAAAATGATTTTTAAAATTCGATAAAAAATTGTTTTTTAATTTTCAAATTTGTCAAAATTGGAACATAAACATCACATAATCGACAGATTAAAAAGTATGATTTTTAAGATTCTGAATCCTTGTGAAAGAATCGCTTTGTGTCCTTTGAACGAAACAAAATCCGTTTTCTACAGTCTCTACGAAGAAGATGATTTTGTTTGTCCCATGTCGCAGTTGCCGCAGCATATGCAGACCCTCCAGGCCGTAGGATCTGCTGTTGGAGCTATTGTTGGAGGTCATTTGGCAGATATCTTCGGAAGAAAATGGGTATCGTATTCAGGAGCTGTTCAGATGTGTTTTTTCGGTCTTTGTGGAGCTGTCAGTTCAGATTGGGCCGTGTTGGCTGCTTCCATGTTCGGAATGGGATTGGCTTACGGTGCTCTTGTGGATTCTTCGATGACTCTTGCAAGTGAAACAGTTGGACCTAAATACCGTATTGTTCAAACTTTAGCATTTCAATGGAGTTTCGCACTTCAAATATCTTCAATAATCGCTTATTTTACCGCAAATTGGAGAAATTATTTATTTTTTATTAATCTCGTTTGTGCTCCTGTTTTGATTCTGATGTTGTTTTGGAAAGAATCTCCACGATGGTTGATTCAGAAAAAACGGTATCGAGAAGCCGCTAAAGAACTGAATTCTCTGGCGAAATGGAACGACTGCCAAGTGACCTTCCGGGAGTCGGATCTGATGCAAGTTGAAGTC
Source organism: Halicephalobus mephisto (assembly GCA_009193035.1). Lineage (NCBI taxonomy): Eukaryota > Metazoa > Nematoda > Chromadorea > Rhabditida > Panagrolaimidae > Halicephalobus > Halicephalobus mephisto. The sequence continues at coordinate 37,625 of SWDT01000032.1, read as the reverse complement.
ATGGATAACCAAGATTCCGAAAAAATTTATTCTCTTTGGGATTTGGTTTCATCAAAAAAATTAATCAGTTATACTGTAGTTATGATTCTCAGTGCTCTTACTGTAGAACTATGTGTAGCTGTGATAATCTTCGATGTGCAAGTTTTGGCCGGAAGTCCCTTCGTGAACATCGCCTTGTACGGACTTCTGAGGATGTGGGTCCCGTTTTTCATCGTCTTCATGGAGACGAAAAGCTGTTCTTGGTTCGGAAGAAGGACCATGTTCATCGGTTCTCAATGTAAGTAATTTTTCTTCAAACTGGTCTGAATGCAAAAAAACCAAAATTGGCCGAATTACTTAATTCTTCGAATATCGACATCGCGGATCACAATTTAATATTTTTTTTGCAAAGTTTCAGTTTACAGTAAACATAATTTTAATAGCAATAAAAAAGGAAAAATTGAACTAAAATAAAATGGTTTTGAATTTCGCTTATTTTTAAACGAGAAATTCCATTTTTGCTAAAAATGAGCGAATTTTTTTATTTTTAAAAATTTCATGATAAAAATTAATTTTGAATTTTGCTTATTTTTATTTTTAAAAATTCCATGATAAAAGTTAATTTTGAATTTCGCTTATTTTTATTTTTAAAAATTTCATGATAAAAATTAATTTTGAATTTCGCTTATTTTTATTTTTAAAAATTTCACGATAAAAGTTGATTTTTGCAGAAAGTTTTATTTTTATTTAAAAATAAGCAAATTCTTGATTTTAGAGAATTTCATGATAGGATTATTTTTGCTATTTTTCGATTACTTCTGACGAAAATTTTACTTTTGCTTAAAATAAGCGAATTTGTGATTTTTATAAATTTTATAACTGAAATTTATTTTATTTTTGTTTAAAATAAGTGAATTTGTAATTTTTAATCTTTTTTTGGAGAAAATTTATTTTAATTTTTATAAAAAAAATTGAAATTTTTAAAATTGTTTTTCAGCAATGACAACTTTCTGTTACTTCCTGGTTCTGCTGCTGTCGACCTTCTCCCATTCTCCTTCAGGATCAATTTTGATGACGGTGTTCGCCCTCCTCGGGGGCATCATCAACTCCTCCGTCTTTTTTACCGTATACAAGCAGTACTCCATCGAACTCTATCCTACTCTCATGAGAGCTATGGCTGTCGGAGCGTTCGGGGTTGTGGAGCGGATCGGTGGGGGTCTAGCACCCCAATTGGTGAACATGAACAAATGGGCCTGGCCCGGATCCGCTCTCGCCACGACAACTTGTATTTTAATTTTTTCAACTGTAGCTGGAGCTTTGATTTTACCAGAAACAAAAAACATTGCTATGCCAGATGTTGTAAATCGAAAAATTTCAAAAATTAATGAATCATCAATTTAAATTTTTTATATAAAAAACTGTACAAAAATTTTGGCAACAAAGACGACCTGTCTCGAGAAAGTCGAAAGTGCAAAAGCACCTGGATAAGACCAATAATTACAAATAAGGCCTTTGTGGTGGAACAGGGGTACCTAGGTCTGAGAGATGGTGGCGTAGATCCAGTGGCATCCGATCATGCCTCTCTTGCTTCCGTGAAGGGCGTCGTTGAGCTCCTTGATGGGAAGTTTGTTGATCGGACGATCGAAGATTCTCGCAGCGACGACGAGGGGGATTTGTCCGGATTTGCCTTTTGTGGAAAGGATAAGTTCCCAGATTTGTTGAGCTCTGCTGGAATTTGAATCGAGAAAAGGCAAAAGTTCGTTTTTTGTTGGAAGACAAATTTTTAAAGAAAGATCAGTATATTCTCCTGAAGCTAATCCTTCTGCAGAACACTTTGCTGGAGCGTCTTTTTGATAAATTTGAACGAAATTTTTCAATGATCCACCCATTGTCCGACAAATGTCACAATGAACACAGGATCCGATTCCGCCACATCCGTTTTGATCCGCATTGACGCATCTTTCGGGTTTTCCACTGATACCGATTCTGGTCTCCAGATGTACATAATATTTTTTATTTCCATCAAGCCCTGGGGGAAAAACTTCAACTTTACCTCCACTCATTCTGAAGCACTTATGTCCATCACTTTTTTCTTCGCGAAAATTTACGCCAGTAGACTTGTAACTCGGAAACTTGATTCTCATGTTCTCCTTGCTGGGTCCTAGAATCTATCGATCATTCCCCAAGGCGACAGAATTGTGACGTCAGCGGCCAAGCCACCGATCGCAAAACATGTTTCTCAAATTTTTAGTAAATTAAAAAAATAAAAAAAAATTTTAAAAAATTTTAAAAAATTAAAAATGTCCACTTGCCTGTGGCTGGAGAACATGGAAAATGTCTCTCGATCTTTACAGAGATATCTCCCAAAGTTAATCCAACTAAAGAAACGATCAGAAGTGTTTTCAATGTCATTTTAGGTCTTTTCCCTGAAATTACTGTATTTAGAAAATTTTTAAAAATAAGTTATTACGAAATCGGTCTCGACACGAATTTCCAGAATCTAGGTTTCAGATGTTAATTCTGAAATCATGTTTATTAAAAAATTAAAAATAAACTTTTTCGAAATTGTCTCGACACGAATGTTTGAAAATTTTTAGAATTTGAAGACGACTTCAGAAGGCTGTCAAATTCTGGAGGAATGTGTTTTTATGAGATTCTGGAAGAATTCAGAAAGCCCTACGAGATTTTGAGACATTTTAGTGAATTTGAGAAATCTCGATTATATTCTATAAAATTTTAATCAAATTCCAGAAAATTCTAAAAACTTTATTAAATTCTAAAAATTTTCAAATTCTAAAAATTTTCAAATTCTAGAAACTATTAAATTCTAAAAATTTTAGAAACTTCCAAATTTCAGAATTTTCTGAAAAATCCAAAATTTCACAACTTTCCAGAATCTCGGACTGACTTCTGGAGCCTTGTCTGGCCTTCTGCGGACTTCCAGAACCTCCTTTTAGATTTTTAACTTTTTACAGAATTTTAATAAATAATAATCGATAAAATTCAAAAATCAATGAAAAATAAAAATCCGATCTTTTCGCAAAAAAGATGGAAATAAAGGATTCAGAATTTTCGCGATCGCCGCTGGCAAAGAAGATCAATCGGAAGCAAAAATAAAATGATGAGTAAAAGTGAAAACTTTGAATCAAGTTTTAAGTCTGTGATTCAGACGACTAACGAGGCCCGCGGGGGGAATTCGGTTTATATTGCAGAAGACCTAAGGGGACGAACATTTATTTTCTTGAGACCGGTCGCCACGTTCTGATTTTCTGAAAATTTATCACCTAAGACGTTATTGGGGCCATGACCCTATGTGCAAAGTTTTTCTGTAATTACCATTTTCAAAACTTATATCGATTGGATAGTGACTAATTTTGAAAATTTCACTATTTTTTGCAGTCACTATTTTTGGAGCTTATTGGAGCCGTCAAAATCCACAAAAAATCGCTCCAATAAATCGGATAAACAGCGTTTAGGATAGACACTTTCTGGTCACTATCCCAGGGGCTCAAAATAGTTGTCAAAGCTTATCTAAAAACCACTCCAATAAGAAAAATGAATAGTGTCTAAAATGGAAATTTTTTAGTCACTATCCTGTGTGTTTACTGAGACTTTAAATTTATTCAAAAATTTCTGATAAAAAATGATAGTGTCTAAAATATATACTTTTAGTCACTATTATATATGTTTACTGAGATTTTAAATTTATTCAAAAATTTCTGATAAAAAATGATAGTGTCTACAATGTATACTTTTAGTCACTATCCTGTGTGTTTACTGAGACTTTAAATTTATTCAAAAATCTCTAATAAAAAATGATAGTGTCTACAATGTATACTTTTAGTCACTATCCTATGTGTTTATTGAGACTAAACCTATCTAAAAACCGCTTTAATGAGAATACCAGATAGTATATAAACAGTGACTGTTTAGTCACTATCCAATTTTTGGATACTGATTCCTAATTTCCGTCTGCAAAAAAATTTGAATTAAACGTGACGATTTGGGAACAAGACACAAAAGTGAAGATGAACTTGAAGTTGACATTGAGCATCTGCCTCGTTAGTCGGAAGAATCAATTTTGGTTGACATTGTAGTTCCGCCCATTTTTCGTCAAATATGATCTTTGAATTTATTTCCTCAAAAAGCGGAACCGTTTGACGAACGGAATCTGGAAGGCCGTTCAGAGGAAAAACTGGCTTTCATCGGACCAGATCGGTTCCAAATCGGGTGAACTTGTTTTTTTTTAAAATTAATTAATCAAAACTCAAGTTTATGGACAGATTTATCGGAAAAATTAAGTCGATTTGATTTTGATGTTACCGTAAATTTTATGACAAGCGACAAATGTTGTTTGATCTTTGATCATTTTGTTGAAAGGCAAGGTCCAGTAGACTTCTGGAGGCAACGGCTCATCCTTGAAGAACGACCTCTTGGATTTACGGTAAATAGCTTCTACTTTGGCTTGTGTCTGCATCAGTTTCGATACATCCGTGTCGAAAACATAAACAGTCGCAAAAATTCCCATAGATCGGAAGGATTGTCCATCCTGAAATTTTGGAAAATGTTCAAAAATCAATTTATTTTTCTAAAGAAAACTAATCATTACAGTATATTGTTTTTAAATTTAAGAATCCCAAAACGAAAGTTTTTTAAATTTAAAAATCCCAACACGAAAGTTTTTTTTAATTTAAAAATCCCAACACGAAAGTTTTTTTAAATTTAAAACTCTTAACACGAAAGTTTTTTTTATTTAAGAATCCCAAAACGAAAATTTTTTAAAACTTAAGAATCCCAACACGAAAGTTTTTTTAAATTTAAGAATCCCAACACGAAAGTTTTTTTTAATTTAAGAATCCCAACACGAAAATTTCAGGTTGGTGTGCTGATATTGGAATAATGATCTCTGATTATAACATGTTTCTAAAACAAAAAACAAGATTTCCGATGACGTGAGATTTAAAAAATCAACTTCCATAGTCATTCGGATTCGAAACCAAAATTCAGTCACAATTTATGAGATTTTTGAATAGCGGTTTTCGCAACTTGGTCATAAAAAAAATCAGGATTATAGCAACGCGTGATTTTTAAATATAATTTTTATAATTTTAATCTTGAAACGAAAATCTGAAATTACGGTAACGCGCGGTTTTTGAGAAGTAATTTTTTACACTAACTCTTGAAGCGAAAATATAAAATTACGGTAACGCGTAATTTTTGAAAAGTAATTTTATAGTAATTTTTGAAACGAAAATATAAAATTACAGTAACGCGCAAGTTCTGAAAAGTAATTTTATAGTAATTTTTGAAACGAAAATCTAAAATTATGGTAACGCACAAGTTTTGAAAAGTAATTTTTTACATTAACTCTTGGAACGAAAATCTAAAATTACGGTAACGCGCAATTTTTGAAAAGTAATTTTATAGTGACTTTTGAAACGAAAATCTAAAATTACGGTAACGCGTGGTTTTTGAAAAGTAATTTTATAGTGAATCTTGAAACGAAAATCTGAAATTACGGTAACGCGCGGGTTTTAAATGACAATTTCTTAAAAGATTTCAAAAATAAACGCTGAATTACTGTATTGTAGAGTTTTGAAAACTTGAGAAAACGAACCTCGGATGTCACCAGCATCTTGAAGGTTTCTTTACTTAATCCTTGGCTTTGTAGGATCTCGTCAATATCGGGAAGACAGAAAACCAACTCCAGATTCTCGTAGTTGCCTGGCTTCAATCCGTCTCCACACTTGATCGGGATGCCATCCAGCAGAAGTTTTGCATTGACACCTTTGGCAGAAGTCAAAGTTTCACAAGCATTACAGTATAGACTGAAAATGTTCAAAAATATACTTTTTTTTAATTTAAAAAACTAATTTTTTTTAACTCAAAAATATTCAAAAATTTATTTTTTTTAATTTAAAATTATACAAAAATGTATTTTTTTATAATTTTAAATTATTTAAAAATGTATTTTTTTAAATTTAAAAATATTTAAAAATTTATTTTTTCTTTATTTAAAAATATATAAAAATATATTTTTTTTAATATTTAAAATTATTTAAAAATTTATTTTTTATAATTTAAAATTATTTAAAAATTTATTTTTTTAATATTTAAAATTATTTAAAGATATATTTTTTTAATATTTAAAAATTCACCAAGATCCAAAACCACCACAGCCGTCGGGCCTCTGATTCTGGCAGCCTTCTGGAACTTGCTTCTTGCTTGCAGAAGTTCTTAATTCGAGATAAATAGAGAAATCACCCTTGAATTCTTGTAAAACATTAACTTTTCCACCGATTTTGTAGCAGTTAGGTTCTCCTGGGGTCGGGATCAGCTTGGGACCAGACCTGTCTGTACCCCCTTCGAATTCTATTTTCCTCTCCCATTGAGCTCCTAAATTATAAAAAATTATAAATTTCGATATTTAAAAAATTATAAATTTCGATATTTAAAAAATTATAAATTTCGATATTTAAAAAATTATAAATTTCAAAATTTTAAAAACTGTAAATCTCAATTTTTAAAAAATTATAAATTTCGATTTTTAAAAAACTATAAATTTCGAAATTATAAAAAACTATAAATTATGAAATTTAAAAAACTATGAATTTCGGAATTTAAAAAACTATAAATTTTGAAATTTAAAAAATCCCAAAAATTTTTCTATTTTCTTAATTTTTATTTTTTAAATTTACCTTTTTTTTGTCTACAACTTTGATGTTTAATCAGCTCCAGATTCATCTCCAAATCATCGTCAATTTTCAATGATTTAACATATATTACAAAAAAAATTCCAAAAATTATTGTAATTTTCATTCCTAAAAAATAAAAAAAATATTAAAAAATAATCCAAAAAATCACAATTTGATTTGATTAAAAAAGATATCGAACCCAAACTGGCCACGGATCTCATCTGGTGGACCTTAGTTACGTAATAACCGGTTTATCCCGTCTTCCACATCCCCTCTGGCGACTAAACAATCATTCTAAATTTGTCTTTTTTTAGTATTTCTTAATAAATACAACAAAAAACGGGTGCAATAACATCAACAAAAAAAATCACGAGTTGTCTTGATTACTCCTCCGAATTTTCCTTGAATTTTTTTCAGAATATTTCATCTGTTTTTCAATATCACCGTCATTCATCAATTCTGAAGAATTATCCACTTCTGTTTCTTCTTCAGATCTTCCCGAATCAATTCCAGATACAGTAGGCACTTGACTATCATTTTGGACGATCATTTGTTCAAAATACCGAATTGCTTGGTCCATAATTACAGCTCGACTTTCATTTTGATTCAAAATTGACCTTCCCATGGCTAACTGAAAAAACTACATTTAATAAAAATCCAAAATTAACGTTTTTGTGAATTTTTTTCGGTGTAAATTTCCGGAACATTCCAATTAAGACCCAAAATTGCAAAATTAACCGCTTATAATTCATCAGTATACAATTTTAATTATATCGATATAAAAAATCAAAAATAAACATTTTAAAAAATCACAGTAATTCGAATTTTTGATTTTTTTCTAATTTAAAATAAATCCAAAAATTTCAAAAATTATACAAACTAAAAAAACTTCTACTTTTAAAAATTAAAAATTATTTAAGAAACAATAAATATTTAAAATATCATATTTCAAAATACTTTTTTAAATTAATTTTTATAAAATTTTTAAAAACTCACGAGATTTGGAGATAACTGTCCTAAAGCTTCAGCAGCCGCATGCCTCATCCTGTGATCTTCCATTTCATCTACTTTCTGTAAGCAAGATTCGCAAAACTGATCTGCATAAATATTTTGATGATTTTCTTTAACATGATCTATAATTTCTCGACGATTTCCAGTAAATTCACAACATGGACATTTGTTTCGAACTAATCCTGGATTACCATCGATGAAATTCTGATCAGTAGGATTGGTAAATTGTGGAGGAAATGCAATTCCAGCCATGAAGACATCCATGGCATTGGGAAACAAGTCGCCCAGATTCAGATGCTCCGACTGCGGTTTCCGTTTCCTGCCTCTACGAGAGGGATTCTGTATGTCAATTTCTTCTTTTTTAACACCGGAGAGCTTACTTCTGAAATATCAATGTACAAAATTATTATTTCCCTAAAATTATTGGAACAATCGATTATTCAAGTTTTGAAGCACTTTAGAAAAATATCGAAATTCCTGGAATCTTCCAGAATCCATCGGAAATTTCTTAATTTCACAATTACATTTGAGGATTCTGGAAGTTTGGGAAACTCATGCAGGAATAACTTTGTGAAAAACCTATTTCCAAGTTTTACATTTATCTAACTAGGATTTTATAAACTTTTGGGATTTTCCAGAATTTAAAAATCCCTAGAATCATTTAATTTAGAAATTTAGATTTTAGAAATGAGCATCATAACAAAACAGTTCCGAAACAAACTTCCAAGCTTAATATTGATGAATTTAGGATTTTGTGAGTTTCTAGAATCTTCCAAAATCCAGTTAGTTTTTGAAACAGTGAAATCAAAGATTCTGGAGATTTTAGATCTTGGAAATTCGTGTTGAAACAACTTCATAACCACTCCCGATCCCTGTAATGATTATTTTCTGGTTGAAAAAACTCACGGAGTGTGTTTCATTAATATACTTCGAGGAATCGGCATAGGTTCGGCGAGATCGAGGTTTTTAGGATTTAAAAGCTCTGGACGTCTGGAATACTTCTTTGCCCGTTCATCCCTAGAAATAAACATTGCTTGTTATTTTATGCAAAAACTCACATATATTCTTTTTCCCACAATTCTTCTAGTTCTTCTACCGTAGTGACGTGGGTCTTGAGATGTTTCTTCAGATTTCCACGGGTGGAAAATGTTTTTCCACAGGAATTACAGGATGCACTGGAAGTTCCTTCGTGGCCTTTTATATGGAGCTGATAATTGGACTGATGCTTGAACGTTTTTGAGCAATGCGGACACTGGTACTTGCGGTCCTCGTTGTGAGTGACGCTGATATGTCTTTTCAGTCCTGAAAACCAAAAGTAAAACCACCAAAAACGACTCAATCCACATATGAACAGAGTATTAATCCAAACCTTGGTGAGTAAACAAAACTTTGTCACACTGAAAACATTTAAAATGTGCAACACCGTCCGGACTCTGGAAAAGTAATTTTTATAAAAATTTGATATATGAAAACAAACCTTTTTGGTATCTTGATCCCCAAAGTCATCCATATTTTCTGTTTTTAACGGCCTTGTGGAATCCTCCGATTGACAGCTTTGCATTTTGGAAAGTGACTGGAATGAAAGAAAAGCTCTGAAAGGAGTCACTATCCCCGAAAACGTGCGGACGACGTCTTCGCGGTGGGACCGCGCACTCCGTTTTCCGTTTTCAATTATTAACTTCTTCAAGGAAAAATTAAAATAAAAAAATTAATTTTTTTAGAATTAAATTTAAAATTTTTTTAAATTAAAGAAATTTATTTTTTTTAATTATATTTAAATTTTTTTTAAATAAAGAAATTTACTTTTTTTAATTAAATTTAAATTTTTTAAAATTAAAGAAATTTATTTTTTTTAATTAAGATTTTAAAAATTAAAAATTAAAGAACTTTAAAAATTTTTTTAGAATTTAATTGAAAACTTCGAAAATTTCAAAGATATGTGGAAAGTTTTAAAAAGTTCTAAACTAAATAAAAATTTATAATGATGTTTAAAATTTAGGATTTTCGAAGTTTGTAGAAAATTATTCAAATTCATGTCGAAATTTTTTTTGGAAAAATTTTAATTTTTAATTTTTATTAAATTTGACTTTTTTGAAGTTTTTAGAATCCTTCAGAATTCGTCCGTTTTTCAGATTCCAAATTTTTAATTTTGTAAAAAGTTATTCAAATTCGTGTTGAGAAAACTTTTTTGCAAAAATTCGGATTTTTTGAAAATTCCTGTCGGGACCATTTTGAAAAAAAAATATTTTAAATTAAAAAAAATTAATTTATTAAATCAAAAATTTTCAAAAATTCGTGTCGGGACCATTTTGAAAAAAATTAAATTTAAAAATGAATATATAAAATTTTAAGTTTTTATAAATTTTTGAAAATTCGTGTCGGGACCATTTTGTAAAAAAAATATTTTTGATTTTCTCGAGTAATACGGTATTAGAGATAAATCCGTCACTGAAAAATATCCTTTTTGATTTTTCCGTTTCATGAACTGGCAAATGTTATTCAAACAAAATAATCCAGGCCTAAATCGATGTCCTGTATTGCGCAGAAAACCAGAAAATCCGAATTTTTTTAAATTTTATTTTTCAAAAATGATTTTCCAAAATTTTTTGAGTTGTTCAAAAAACTTTAAATTTTCAATAATTCCTCCTTTGTTGATCTGTTTCGTGATCTCAGCTCAACATGGATTTGTTCAATTTTACATCCTTAAAGTTTTCTTCGTCGATTACGGGGCTTCTGGTGCTGAATTGATAAATGGAACATTGTTGGAAATGTTGTTTAAATTTCTTTTCCAAATTTCTGCAATTATCGGACTAGTAAGTTGTTTATATAAATATCATAATTAAAAAATAATATTATTTAAAATTGTATATAAATGAATACTGTAATTTAGAAAATAACATTTTTAAAAATTATATATAAATGAATATCTTAATTAAAAATAACATTTTTCAAACTTATATTTTTAGAATTCTATATATAAATGAATATCATAATTAAAAAATAACATTATTTAAAATTGTATATGAATGAATATCTTAATTAAAAATAACATTTTTTTAAAATTACATATAAATGAATACTGTAATTTAGAAAATAACATTCTTTAAAATTACATATAAATGAATATTATAATTAAAAATAACATTTTCGAAAATTTTATGTATAAATAAATATTGTAATTAAAAAAGTTTTTTTTAGATTATTTAAAATTGTATAAAAAATTTTATAAAAAAATTTGAAATTAATTTTTTTCGAAATAATTTATAATTATATTAAAAAATTTTATAAAAAAAAATAAAATTACCTAAAATTGTATAAAAAATTTTATAAAAAAAGTTGAAATTAATTTTTTTTTAATTTTCAGATATTTTGTCCGAAATTTATTCTGCAAAAAATCCAATCTCCATTTTTGCTGATTTTTTTGGCCATGTTCAGTGCTGGAAGTTTTTTGATTCCTTGGCATCGGGACTTGTTCAAGTTCGATTGAGGTCCTTTATCTCCAATAATGTGTTTTTTCAGGTCAGTAGGATTATCCTTTCATTTTTTTATATCCCTTTTCCTCACTGAACTATCTACAGTATTTATTGCTTCAATTATTACTAGGTAATTTTTAATTTTTAAAAAATATAAATTAATTTTTTTAAATTAGAAAATTTAATTTTAATTTTTTTAAAAAATATAAATTAATTTTTTTTAAATTAGAAAATTAAATTTTAACTTTTAAAAAATAGAAATTAATTTTTTTTAAATTAGAAAATTAAATTTTAATTTTTAAAAGATATAAATTAATTTTTAATTTTTTTAAAGCACGAAATTTAAGATTTACTTTTTTTAAAAATAAAATTTTTCTTTAAAATTAATTTTTTGAATAAAATAATTTTTTTAAATTAAAATTTTTTAAAAAGTTATTTTTTTTTAAATTAAATTTTTTAATAAAATTATTTTTTTTTAATTTAAATTTTTAAATAAAATTATTTTTTTAAGTTTAAATTTTTTAAAAAGTTATTTTTTAATAAAATTATGTTTTCAGAGTTCTTTCGAATCTCTACAAACCCGATTACATAAATTATATTTTTGTCACTGAAATTGTAGTCACTTCTTCGACGATTTTTATTCCGTTAACGCAGATTTTTACTTTTAATTTTACAAATTTTTCGAATTTTCAATTAATTACTGAAATTCTCGCTGGATTTTGTTTTTTATTAATTTTTATTTGTTTTTTTTTAATTCAAAAATCCGAAAATTTTGAAATTGAATCAAATTTAAAAAAAGAAAAAATTTCAATAATAAAAAAAATAAAATTTTCAAAGGCCTTCAAGGACCAGGTCGAGGTTACGGTAGCCAGTGCCAGAGGGCTTTCTGAAAAAAAAATTGAAAAAAATAATTTTTTTTTGCATTTTTATTCGATTTTTGGAAGAATTTTTAGAATCACAAGGATTACTGTAAATTGTTTATTTTTGTTTTTTATTGTTGAAATTTTATTAATTCAAAAAAATTTTATCGAAAAAAATGAAGTTTTTTTAATTTATTTTTTTTGTTTAATTTCACATATTTTTGGATTTTATTTTGTTTTTTTTGATTTAAAAATTAATGGTCCGATTTTTGTCAATTATTTTTTGGCCATTTTTTCCGTTTTAAATTTGACAATAATGCTACTGTTTGGCAGAAATTCTCCTTTTTTATTTTCTTTATTTTTAATTTTGGAAAAGTTTGTTTTTTGTTTATTTTTAAAAAAAAATAAAAAATTTTTCAGTACATTGAGCAGATGTGGTTCTTCCATGATATACGGTACTTTTGAAGGATATTTTGTGAATTCTTTGAAAAAGAAATATCCTAAAATGTAAGTTTAGTAAAAATCATAATTTAGAGTTTTTAATTATTATTATTTTAAAAATATTTCTTTTAAAATTTTAATCATTATTATTTTAAAAATTATTTTTTAAATTTTAAATTATTATTATTTTAAAAATTATTTTTTTTTTTAATTTTTAATTATTATTATTTTAAAAATATTTTAAATAAAATTTTAATTATTATTATTTTAAACATAATTTTTTAAAATTTTAATTATTATTATTTTAAAAATTATTTTTTTAATTTTAAATTATTATTATTTTAGAAATTATTTTTTTTAAATTTAGAATTATTATTATTTTAGAAATATTTTAAATAAAGTTTTAATTATTATTATTTTAAACATAATTTTTTTTAATTTCAAAATTCCCGCGTAAACTAAAAAATATTTGTAAAAATAAAAAATTACAAATTTAATAATTTTCTACAGTAATTGGTTTTTTATATTTTCTAAATTTTAAACTTTTAAAATTTTTAATTAATATTTAAATTTTTAAATTTTAATTTTTAAACTTTTAAAATTTTAATTAATATTTAAATTTTCTAAATTAATTTTTAAACTTTTAACATTTTAAATTAATATTTAAATTTTAAAATTAATTTTTAAACTTTTAAAATTTGTAATTAATATTTAAATTTTAAATTTTTGAGTTTTTAATTTTTAGTCCTTTGACCGGCAGACAAATGCACATGATATCTTCGATCCTGCCGAATTTAGCGGAATCTGTGGCTTTGATCCTCGCGATATTCGTCCTCGAGATCTCCGGATTCCGTTTATATTCCTCGATTCCAGGATTCTACAACGAAAAATGTGATCCTGTTCCAAATCGGATTCCAAATTTGATGAATAAAATTTTCGGAGAAAATTGGCGAATTTCTGGAGAATTCGTTCCAGATTCCAGATTCCACGACGATACCGTATCTAACAAGACAGAAACGAATTATCCGATTTCTTATTTCGCTTGTGAATCCATGTTCGAAATAATTTTTTTAGGAGGATCATTGATTCCGTTGATCTGTGCTTTTGGAGAATTTTTGGTTATGTATTTTTACGAAAAAAAATTTAAATTCACAAATGGCAGAATTGTTCAAAAATAAAATTAAAAATTTTCATAATTAATAAAAATAAAAATAAAAATTTCGAAATTTCTTTAGTTTTAGCAACGAAATATTTATGGATTACAGTAATCTAGAGTAATTTTTGAAGATATCTGGAAAATTAAAATTTTCTAAAATTTTGTTTTCTGTACTGAGGTCAATAAAAAAATCGAAATTAAAATAAAAATAAAAGTTGAATTTTTGAAAGATAAGTAAATCGGCCTAATGTTGCAAGCAGACTGCGGATTTGAGTTTAATTTAGATATCGACTTTTGGATAAACTTGAACCTGCACTAAGATCAACAAAAATCAAAATCAAAATAAAAATAAAAGTTGAATTTTTGAAAGATAAGTAAGTCGGTCTAATGTTGCAAGCAGACTGCGGATTTGAATTTAACTTTGATGTCGACTTTTGGATAAACTTGAACCTACACTAAGATCAACAAAAATCAAAATTAAAATTAAAATAAAAGTCGAATTTTTGAAAGATAAGTAAATCGGCCTAATGTTGCAAGCAGACTGCGGATTTGAATTTAATTTAGATATCGACTTTTGGATAAACTTCAACCTGCACTAAGATCAACAAAAATCAAAATTAAAATTAAAATAAAAGTCAAATTTTTGAATTACAGTAATTGAATAAGTCGGTCTAATGTTGCAAGCACATTGCGGATTTCGAAATCTTCAAAATAAAACCATAAACATGCCAGGTGATCTCTCCAAATGTTGCGAGCAAACTGCGGATTTCGATTCCAATTTTGACTTTGATGTTGACTTCAGCATTAATTTTTTCATTCATCTTTTGTAAACTACCGTAATTTAAAATATTTTTTCGAAGATGTATGAAAAATTTTATAAATTTTTAAATTTTAATTTTTTCGATTTTGTTCATAGAAGACTTCTACGTTACAGTAATCCAGAATAATTTCGAATTTTTTAATTAAAAAATTTTTAAAATTATTTTTTGCATTTTTTCGAACAAGTTGTTGAAAAATGACGTCATATCCAACTCACTCCAGAAGGAATTTGTCAGATTACGGTACGTCAATTCCTCCTTCTGAATCGAACACTGAAATCAAAAACATCATCCAAAAAATCATCAATGACGTCATTTAAGTTTTTTTATTTTAATTTTTAAATTCAAAAAAAAATTTTAAAACTTTTTAAAAAAATTTTTTGAAAAATTTTAAACTTTTTTTTTATTTTTAATTTTTTTTTGGAATTTTTAAAGAATTTTTAATTTTTTTTTTGAAATTTTTAAAGAATTTTAAACTTTTTTTAAAAATTTTTAAAGAATTTTTAATTTTTTTTTTGAAATTTTAAAAAAAATTTAAAATTTAAATTTAAAAATTTACTTTTAATTTGATTACAGTGAAATATTTGCATTTTATTGTAGAAACTAATGATCTAAATTTTGTTTTTCTGATTTTCCGAAAAGCCAAGTGAGAATTACTGTCGCATAAATTTTGAACAAGTCGACCAGCTGGCGGACACTTGTTACTTCTCGAGAGTTGTTAAGCAATTAAAGTCACATCAGCTCGATTGGATGGTCCAACAAAAGATTTTCGACGGATCAGAGTTATCCTGGAAATTTCGGGAAATGAGACAATACGGATTTTCCAAGTAATTTCGACTAAAATTTGTAAAATAATTTGAAGATTTTTGAAATTTGGTTGGAGATTCAGAAGTTTTCAGAAATCTTGTGGAAAATTCTAGAAGTCGTTAAAGATCTTTGGAAATCTTTTAGGAGCTTTTGGAAAATTCTAGAAGTTGTTAGAGATTTTTGGAAATCTTTTAGGAGCTTTTGGAAGGTTTCAGAAATCTTTTTGAAGGAGTTAGAATTTAGTTAAAGATTTAGAAATCTTCAGAAATCTTATGGAAAATTTCAGAAATTGTTAAAAATCTTCAGAAATCTTCTAGGAGCTTTTAGAAGGTTTTAGAAATCGTTAAAGATCTTTGGAAATCTTTCAGAAGCTTTTGACAGGTTCTAGAATCTTCTGAATTTTTTTAGAAACTTTTAGAAATTTTCAGAAATCTTTTAAAAGCTTTTGACAGCTTCTAGAATCTCCAGAAATTTTCTATAATCTTTTCGAAATTTAAAATTCACAAAAATTAGAAATTTTTAAATCTTGATTTTTTGAAATTTTCGAAAATTCATTTCGAGAATGTTTCGAAATAAAGTTAATTTTTAATCCTTATAATTTGATTTTTCAGATTTTAGTAGATCTACAGTAATGCCATCGAGACAACGGACCCAGTTCACAGACGACCAGACGCAGGTCCTGGAGGAGACCTTCAGGGCCTGCTACTACCCCAACACAGAAACCAAAAGGGCCTTGGCTGAGAAGTTAGGCTTGGTAGAAAACAGGATTACGGTAAAGAATATAATTTTTAAAATTTAAAATTTCAATTTAAAAAACCATTGACATTCAAAAATTTAGAAATTTGTAAATTTATAAAAATCTTTAATAAAAAAATTAGAAATTATAAAAATCGAAAATTTATAAAAATAAAAAATTTGTAAAAAACTTTAATTAAAAAATTAAAAATTTATAAAAATAAAAAATTTATAAAAATCATTAATAAAAAAATTTAGAAATTATAAAATTAGAAATTATAAAAATTAAAAATTATAAAAAACTTTAATTAAAAAATTAGAAATTATAAAATTCGAAAATTTTAGGTTTGGTTCCAGAATCGAAGGGCAAAACAACGAAGACATGCGAAAAAGGAATCTGAAGTCAACTCGAATCCACCGACTTTCAGACTTGAGACTTCTGAACTTCCGAAAAAAACAAGTATTCAAGAAACCCCTGAGGGCCTGGAGAAAACTTTCGAAAATTCAAAAAGTTTTAATTCACAATTTTTCGATTTTTCAAAAAATTATTTTTATCAATTCGAAAATCGACAATTTGGAAACCAAAAAATGGATCAATTCTTTAATCCGATGACGAATTATTTCCAAAATTATCCTCAAAATTTCCAACAAGACGAACAACAAAATTTTTATGATTCAAATTGGATTTATCAAAATCAAAATTTTCAACAATAAATTTAAAATTTTTTGTATTTTTAAAATAAATAATTTTTAAATTTCTATGATACAATAAAATACTGTAAAATTAAAAAAAAATTTATTTTTTTTAAAATATTAAATTTTTTAAAATTAAAAATTTTCTATTTTTTTTAAATTTAATGTTTCTTACTTTTTTTAAAATATTAAATTTCTTAATTTTTTTTGAATTAAAATTTTTTATTTTTTTTAAAATTTAATATTTTCTATTTTTTTTAAATTAAAATTTTCTATTTTTTAAATTTTTATTAGATTTTGAAAAAACTGAAATTTTAAAAACTCTAATTTTTATGAAATTTTGATATTTTTGATTTTTCTACTGTATTCTGGAAAATTTCATGTTATTTTAGAAATTAAAAATAATTTTTTTACAAAATTGTCTAAAATCGAATTTCCGGAACTTTGTGAATTTTCCGTTTCAGGTGTTTGTTCTCAAAGTTTCCATCTAATTTTGGAGTACTGTAATTTTTACAAAGTGAATAGATGGATCCCTAATTGCCTTCTGAATCGTTTTCTGAATTGTCTTCCATTTTCGACAATTTTGACACGCGTCGATTATTCGACGAAATTGATTCAACGACCTCAAAAATTAAATAAAATAACAAAGAATTATATTATTATAAAAAATCATTAAAATTTAAAAAAATCATTAAAATCTTTAAATTTTATAATTTTCGGAATACTGTAATTTTTAAAATTTCTAAATTTCTTTAATTTTTAAAATTTTATAATTCTTTTTTAAGTTTTATAATTTTTAGAATACTTTAATTTTTAAATTTTATAATTTTTGAAATATTTTATTTTTTTATTTTATAATTTTTAAATTTCTAAAATGCTGAAATTCTTTATTTTTTGGAATATTTTAATTTTTTTTATTTTATAATTTTTAGAATACTTTAATTTTATGATTTCTAAAATTCTTTAATTTTTAAATTTTATAATTTTTGAAATACTTTAATTTTTACAAAGTGGATGGGCCCTTAATTGCCTTCTGAATCGTCTTCAATTTTCGACAATTTTGACACGCGTCGATTATTCGAGGAAATTGACTCAACGACCTCAAACTTGATCTCGAAGACCAGATGGAATGTTCGAGAAAACAAACCAATTAAGATTCGAGATTTCCTGAGATTGAACTTGGAGGAAATTACGGTATTGCGCAATTGTTTTCACTTCCGGGAAATCGAGATAACGATCTCAAACTTGTTGACACCTGTTTGGGAATTTTTGATTGACAATGTAAACGGATCTGACACGCTTGATTGAATGGCCAGTCAAGGTTAAAAGTTTTTTAACGAAAATTATCCTTAGGTCAGGATGGTACAGTAAGTGAATCAATTAGTTTTTATTCAATGGATTCAAAATAAAAACACCAATTTTCGGAGATTCTGAAGTGCCTCTAAATGCATTCGGAATCGATTTCTAATTTTAAAAACGGATTCTCGGTTGATTCTGAATCGACCCAGAATCGATTTTTGGAATCTGATTCCTAAATGATTCTGAATCAATCGAAAAACATTTGGAATTTTTAGAATCTGATTCCGAGCTGATTCTGAATCGACTCAGAATCGATTTTCAATTTTTGGAATCTGATTCCTAACTGATTCTTAATTGATCGAAAAACATTTGGAATTTTTAGAATCTAATTCCGAGCTAATTCTGAATCAACTGAAAAATACTTTGGAAATTTTAGAATCTGATTCCGAGCTGATTCTGAATTGACCCAGAATCGCTTTTCAATTTTTGGAATCTGATTCCGAACTGATTCTGAATTAACTGAAAAACATTTGGAGTTTTTAGAATCTGATTCTTAAATGATTCTGAATCGACCCAGAATCAATTTCCAATTTTTGGAATCTGATTCCGAGCTGATTCTAAATTAACTAAAAAATACTGGACTTTTAGAATTTCCGAACCATTGCAAAATAATCAATGTTCTAATTCGAATTATTCATTTTCAAAAATCCGCAAAAAATTAAAAATTAACTATTCTAAATTTCTAAAATATTTTAAATTTTTAAAATTTATTTTTTTTAATTTCTAAAATATTATTAAATTAAAATTTATTTTTTTTAATTTTTAAAATCCCGATTATCCGTTACCTGAATGACTGTCTTAATTGAAGTGAATTGATCCTCAAGAATCCCCCGGATCATTGGCAGTCATTCAAAACCAGATTTTATCTTTCAAAAAACAAAAGAATCCAAACAATGGGGATTAGTCGGCCCGAGTTACCGGAACTAATCATTTACTCTAAAAGGTCAGATCTTGATTGATCTCTTTGTTACCGTAACTTTCGAAATTTTCATTTTTAAAATTTTCATTTTTAAGATTTTCGAAATTTTCATTTTAAAAATTTTTATTTTTAAGATTTTTATTTTTAAGATTTTCCAAATTTTTATTTTTAAAATTTTCATTTTTAAGATTTTCGAAATTTTCATTTTAAAAATTTTTATTTTTAAGATTTTTATTTTTAAGATTTTCGAAATTTTTATTTTTAAAATTTTTATTTTTAAGATTTTTAAAATTTTTATTTCAAAGATTTTCGAGATTTTCATTTTTAAAACTTTTGTAA
Organism: Halicephalobus mephisto; assembly: GCA_009193035.1. Classification (NCBI taxonomy): domain Eukaryota; kingdom Metazoa; phylum Nematoda; class Chromadorea; order Rhabditida; family Panagrolaimidae; genus Halicephalobus; species Halicephalobus mephisto. Next base: position 18,340 of record SWDT01000032.1, on the reverse strand, counting down.
AAATTTACAAAGTAAAAAAATTCAAAAATATTCGAATTTTATTTGCGAAATTTAAATTTAAAATTATAAAACTTTCTAAAAAGTTAAAAAATTTAGAAAATTCTTGTCAGGACCATTTCAGAAAAAATTAATTTTTAAATAATTTTTAAAAAATTAAAGAATTAATTTTTTAAAAATAATTTTGTAAAATTTAAAATTTTTTAAGTTTATAAAAATTCTGAAAATTCTTGTCAGGACCATTTTTGAAAAAAAATATTTTAAAAATATATTTTTATGAAATTTTAAATTCTCAAAATTGTTTTTAAAAAGATGTCATAAAACCCCTATTTTAATTTTTATAACATAATGATTATTTTTAATTAATTAAAAAATTTTCTTCATTACCGAAAAAGGAAACCTGTCGCCATATGTTTCGAAATCAGAACGGTGCTCGGTTAATTGGCCGGTCCTAATGAGATTCACTTTTGGATCGTAAAAAAAACAATGGGAATCATAATTGGATCCATTTCAGGCATTTATCAAGTTCTCAATGTCGGCTGTAAAACAATTGCTCCCTTGGGATATTTACTCCCTGAATTTTTTAAATTCATTTTTAGTAAAAATAAAATATTTTAAATTAACCTAAATATCAGTAAAATTACTTCTAGAAAGAAAAATATAGTATAGAATAATTTTTCTCTTGAGATATTTACTCCCTGAATTTTTTAAATTTATTTTTAGTTAAAATAAAATATTTTAAATTAACCTAAATATCAGTAAAATTACTTCTAGAAGGAAAAATATAGTATAGAATAATTTTTCTCTTGAGATATTTACTCCCTGGGTTTTTTAAATTCATTTTTAGTTAAAATAAAATATTTTAAATTAACCTAAATATCAGTAACATTATTTCTAGAAAGAAAAATATACTGTAGAATAATTTTTCTCTTGAGATATTTACTCCCTGAATTTTTTAGGTTCATTTTTAGTAAAAATGAAATATTTTAAATTAATCTAAATATCAGTAAAATTACTTCTAGAAGGAAAAATATAGTATAGAATAATTTTTCTCTTGAGATATTTACTCCCTGGGTTTTTTAAGTTCATTTTTAGTAAAAATAAAATATTTTAAATTAACCTAAATATCAGTAACATTATTTCTAGAAAGAAAAATATACTGTAGAATAGTTTTCTCTTGGAACAGTTCCTCTTTTTAATTTGTAATGACTTTGAATTTTTTAGATTAGTTTTTTAGTTACTTATTGATACGGTAGGTCATTTCAGGAACCGAAATGGCTGATTTAAAAGACATAAGAATACTTTTACAAAATTAGAAAAAAAAACATCACGAGGAGCCGATTCTGAAATAATCAATTTTTTAAATCTATTTTAGTCAGCATTATTATTTTTAAATTAATTCAATTATTAAAAAATTAATTTAAAAAAACTTATTTTATCAAAATAAAAAATCAAATATAATTTTTTAAATTTTTTTAGTCAAAATTGCCATTTTTAGGCTAATTTAACAAAAAAATAAAAAATTTAAATAAAAAAAATAAAAAAAATTTAGAAATTTAGAAATTTAAAACTTAAAAAAATAAAAAATTTAAAATAAAAAAATTTAGAAATTTGAAACTTAAAAAAATAAAAAAATTTAGAAATTTAAAACTTAAAACTTAAAAAATAAAAAATTTAAATAAAAAAATTTTAAAAAATAAAAAAATTTAGAAATTTGAAACTTAAATAAAAAATTTAAAATAAAATTAATTTACCAAAATTAGGGACCGGATGCCGCAGGGGACCAAGTGTCATAAATCTTGAAAACTGTAATTAAATCGATTTCGGACTTTTACAAAGTTCTCAATGTCATTTTAAAAAAGACGTTTATTCCATATTTGACCTTGGACAAATCTGTCGAAAATTGGCAATAGAGATCTTTTAAAAAAGCAGAAAATAAAAAATATACTATTAATAAATACAAAAATTAAAGCTGAAACCAGAGATTTTTTAAATTTAAAAAAAATGCACAAAAAAAATTAAATCTAACACCGTTTTCGAAAAAAAAAAATTAATTCGACTCAATTTTTTCTTTTTTGGATTCTGGAGATTCTGAATTTTTACGGATTTCTGGTGAAGTGGATTCTGAAGGCTTGGATTCGGGTTTTCCTTCTGGAGCCCCTTGGGGAATCGGACCCATGCCCGGGAACGGACCGAAAGCAGCAAGCCCTCCGGGCATGATACCCGGAGGAAACATCATCCCGGGGAAGGCAGGCAGGGGATTTCCGGACGGGACCATGCCCCTCATGAAGTGCTCCTGACCGATCAGGGACCTTGTGAACTGGTTCCAGTAGGGATTCGTCCTGATGAGATTCTGAACAGCAGCCATGTTCGAGGCTTCTTGAAGCAGATCCACTCCCACCGCCGCTTGACGTTTCCATTTTGTCCTGGAAAATTTTCTTTATTTTTATTTAAATTTAATTTTTTTTAAATTTTTATTTTAATTTTTTTTCATTTTTATTCAAATTTAAATTTTTCTTTTTTTTATTCAAATTTAAATTTAATTTTTTTTTATTTTTATTTAAATTTAATTTTTTTTGAATATTTTAAAAATTCATAGAAGTTTCTAAGAATCGTTCTAAGATAACTTTATAGAAAAATTTTTTAAACAGAAATGTGATTTTTTCAATTTCAAAGAATTTTTTAAACAGAAATGTGATTTTTTTAATTTCAAAAAATTTTTTTAAGCAGAAGTTTGATTTTTGTAATTTCAAAAAATTTTTTAAACAGAAATTTGATTTTTTTAATTTCAAAAATTTTTTTAAGCAGAAGTTTGATTTTTGTAATTTCTATTATTCCCTTGAAAAGTGTCAAAACAAGCCAAATTAGTCGGAAGCTTAAAAATTCCGGATCGCGTGTCTAATGATCGACAATTACTTTTTCGAAGATGAACCAAAAAGCCGAAATTAATCTAACCGCAGTCTCGCGGTTTCCGAAAAGCCACAGTCTAATTAGATGATCTCAAGAGCTTCTTAATTTGGCATTCAAGGCCTTCCAAAAATATTGCAACTTTAATTTTGATAAATTTTCAAGTAGATGTTTACGATCATTGTATACTGTACTTGCCTTCTGTTTTGGTACCAGGTTTTCACTTGGGTGTCCGTGAGCCCCATCCTGTGGGCCAGGTCCACTCTGTCCTGGACCGAAAGGTACTTCTGACGTTCGAAAGTGGATTCAAGTTCTTGAAGTTGTTTATCCGTGAAGATAGTCCTGGCTTTCCGGGCCTTTTTCCCATGGATAGGGCCTCCGGCAGAGGTACTCGAGCAGTTCGAGGCCCTGTCCGTGTTCTGGGAGCGGTCGTGGAGAGGAGGGGTGCCGGCAGAGGAGGATCTGGGAGAAGACGAAGATTGATTCGCGTCGAGATCATCCAAAAGTGAATCTGAAAAACTACTGTAAAAAAATAAATCAAAAAAACAACTGTAGAAAAAAAATAAATCAAAAAAACTACTGTAGGAAAAAATAAATAAAAAACTACTGTAAAAAAATAAATCAAAAAAACTACTATATCTAAAAGTGAATAAAAACTACTGTAAAAAAAATAATAACAATTTTTTTGTTGAAATTTAAAAAATTAATATTTTAAAAATAATTCGAACAGTTTCAACAAGAATGAATTTAAGAAGGTTACTATAGAGAAGAAACATTTTTTTGAATGTTCGTGTTGAGACAAATTTGACCAAAAATGTATTTAGAAATGATACTATAAAAAAAAGATTTTTTCGTGTTGGGACAATTATGACTAAAAATGACTTTTTTTTAAATTACTGTAGAAAAAAAATTTTCGTGCTGAGACAATTGTGACTAAAAATGGATTTAGAAATGATACTGTAAAAAAAGATTTTTTCGTGTTGAGACAATTTTGATTAAAAATCACTTTTTTTTATAGTTACTGTAATTAGAAAATTTGCAAAAATTTTCTCGTTGAGATTGTCCCTCGATTTATGTTCGATAATTTGAAAGTTCCCCGATTATGAGATCCAGCCAGTCAAGTGCAAATGAACAAATCCAGAAATTTATCTCTTTTGTACATTTCCCCAAAACAGAGGCGTCGAGGTGGAAGAAACAATTTCCCACTTGGCGAGAGCATCCGTAACCAAATAAATTTTCTTAGTTTTCTTGAAAGTGAAAGTTACCCATCCAGAGAAGGCCCCAATTGCATTGTCGATCCAGATTGGAGCAAATTCTGCGAAAGTGAGTCAAAACGAGGCGCTAATGGATTTGTTATTGCTTCGAGGAATCTTTCTGAATCCGAAAATTGTCGCCAAAAGGGAAATTACTGTAGACGAAAAATTTAAAAGAATCGCTTTCTTTCGAAATAAAAAGTCGAAATTTTATTTTTTTATTTTCAAAATTTGAAAAAAAAAGGTTTTCAAAAATTTTAAAAAAAACGAAATTGTAAATTTTCGTGTTGAGAAAAATAAAATTTTTTATTTTCGCTTCAGGACCAAAAAAGTTCAAATTTTTGTTTTAAAAAAATTCAACTTTTTTTGTTTGAAAATTTTTATTTTTAAAAAATTCGACTTTTTTATTTTCGTTTCAGGACCAAAAAAAATTAATTTTCGTTTCAAAACAAAAAAAAATTACTTTTCGTTTTGAGAAAATTCGACTTTTTTATTTTCTTTAAAAACAAAAAAAAATTATTTTCTTTTCGAAACCAAAAAAATTAATTTTCGTTTTGAGAAAATTCGACTTTTTTATTTTCATTCCGAGACTAAAAATCTTTTTTGTTGAAACAATTATGAAAAAAACAGATTCATCTATTTTCGATTATTTTACGGTTGATCTGATTTTCCATTTTAGCGGTACAATTTGTCCAAAAGGAAACTGTAAAAATTAGGTCCAGCTGACAGTCAACAAATGACTTTAAAAATGACAACAGGTTTTTGAATGGTCATCCTGATCACTAAAAAGATAAAAAATTTCGAAAATTTTCAAATTAATTCATTACATAAAAATTAATTTTTGTTTAAAATTAAAAATTAAATTTTTCTTGAAATATACAAAAAAAATTATTTTTAATTTTTATATAATTAAATATTCAATTTTTTGCTGATTCTAAAAAACAAAAATCAACAAAGAATAATTTTGATGAAAATTTTTAAAAATAAAATTCAGTCAATTGGTCTTAAATGGAAAGTTTATTAAACAGGTCTTGAAGGGAAAGTTCATTAAACAGATCTTAGAGGGAAAGTTCACTAAACAAATCTCGAGTGAAAAGTTCACTAAATATTTCTTAAATGGAAAATTTACAAAATATTTCTTAAATGGAAAATTTATTAAACAGGTCTCGAGTGGAAAATTCACTAAACAGGTCTTGAAGGGAAAGTTTATTAAAAAGGTCTTGAAAGGAAAATTCACTAAACAGGTCCCGAGTGGAAAACTTACTAAATATTTCTTAAATAGAAAGTTCACTAAATATTTCTTAAAGGGAAAGTTCACTAAATAGGTCCCAAGTGGAAAATTCACCAATCAGATTGCAAACGAAATTTTTTTAAAAATAATTAAAAGTTTTTTTTTCTTAGATAATTAATAAATTTCCTAAATGCATCTTCTCCAGAATCTACTTTCCGGTCGTCAGGATTTGAAGTAATTTTCCAATTAGTTTCTGTTCACCGTTCAAGTGGAAAATTACCGAAACAAACAATGAAAAAATTAGTGAATTGACCTTTTGTTCCTGAGTATCCGTTGCTGACCAATTTCGGAACTCCGATTCGGCTAGTTTGTTGTGGATTCTGGATATTAGCACTAAATTGGATTGACACGGATTTGTCTTTCAGCACAAGTGAAGGTTAATCCGATATAAATTGCATCCGTCATTGGTTTTGAACGGTTCCGGATTAAGGTTACTGTATTAATGAAAAAACTAAAAAATTAAGAAAAAAAACTAAAAAAATTTTAAATTTAAAAAAAAAACTAAAAAATTAAAAAAAAACTACAAAATTAAGAAAAAAAATTTTAAATAAAAAAGTTTAAAAATTAGAAAGTGGAAATTTTTAAAATTTCATTGAAATTCTTAAATTTCAAAGTCTTCTAGTGAGTTCTGGAAATTTAGAAAGTTCCACAAGTTTGAGAATTTTAGGATTTCAAAAATTTCCGGTGTTGAGACAGAAACAGAGCTCTTGAAGAGATACCCTGAATATCAAGGACCGTGGAGTACTGTAAGGCATGAGTGAGACTTTCGGTTGTATTATGGGAGAGGATATGTAAATTCGCAGATGCTACATTACCACTTGTAATTGAACACAATCAGTAAACTCAATTACTGTCAGTTGCAAGCGATTTGCAGTATTTATGTAGATGAAAAGAAAAAATTGAAGAGTTACCCTGAATATCAAGGACCCTAGAATACTGTAAGGCATAGTGAGACTTTCGGTTGTCATCTATGGAGAGGATTTATAAATTGCATTTTATATTATTCTTCCAGTAAAAATTATCAATATATTTTTGTTTTTTATTTCAACATAAAAAATCCCAAAAATTTCGAATTTGTTTAAAAATTTTGGAACTTTCTATTTTTTGAAAAATAAAATTTGAATAAATAGATGGAATTTAAACCGACCGTTTTCTCCACTGGAGTTGGCTTTGTCGAGATTCATGTTGTTGTTCATGATTCCATTTCCGTTCGAAAAATTTCCGCTCATCATCTGAGCTAACATGGCACTGGCAGCGGCTGGATTCCCGAGTAACGGATTACTTTCGGATTTCGTCGACGAAGATTCCAGAAGATCGTGGATTCTAAAAGAACCAGTAGTCGAAGGAGAATTGTTTGAAGTCGGATTTTTTGAAGCTTGGGATGCCGCTAAAAAAGCCCCTGGATTTCCTTGTTGAAGAAGAGCCAAAGTCGAGGGATCGTAGAGGAACGGGATCAGGGTCCGGGGATCAAGCATCTTGTTCATTATGCTAAATTTAATAAAATTTTTAAAAATAAAAACAAAAAATTTTTTTCGACACGAATTTTTGAAAAATTTTTATTCGATTTTGAAAATTCTGAAAATGTTAAAAAATTACAAGATTCTGGAGGACTTTGTAGATTTATGTTAAAATTTGGAAGATCCTAGAATTTTTGGAAAAATTTTAGAAGACTTCAGAAACTTTTCAAAGATCTTCTGCCACAATTCTAAAATCTTCTATAAAATCCTGAAATCCTCTACAAGAATCTTGAAGACTTCTGAATCCAGTAATCTATTTCAGAAGCTCCTATAAAGTTCTGGAAGTCTTCAAAAAATTCTAGAAAATTTAAAAACTTTTTGATTTTAGAAACCTCCAGAAGCATCTTATAAAGTTCTAGAAGATTTCAGAATCCTTAATTGGATTCTGGGGAGATTCTAGAAATTTTAGGAGATTTTAATTGGATTTGAGAAGATTCTAGAAAGTTTTAGAATCTTCAATTGGGTTCTGGGGAGATCTTAGAAGATTTCAGAATCCTCAATTACATTCTGAGGAGATCTTAGAAGATTTCAGAATCCTCAATTGAATTTGAGAAGATTCTAGAAGATTTCAGAATCCTCAATTGGATTCTGGAGAATTTTAATTGAATTTGAAAAGATTCTAGAAAGTCTTAGACTCTTCAATTGGATTCTGGGGAGATCTTAGAAGATTTCAGAATCCTCAATTGGGTTCTGGGAAATTCTATAATTAGGAAAATTTGATTTAAGAGCTTTAAAATTAAAGGAATTCAGACACATCTGGTGTTTCTGAACCTGACAGGTACATCCCCGGAAAGACAAGGAGTAATCGTAGCCATTTGCGGTCCACTTTACTCAATTCCACTCGAATGACTGACTTTTGTTTTGTTCCATTGTTCCGGACCCCGCCCCCCGACTTGATTGGGCACTTTGGCTCGTTCCTATTTGCTCTCTCAAATGGCGCTAAAGACAGTCACGAAATTCGAAAATACCCCGGTAATGGTAGCAAAATCGTCCTCCATTCAGGGGCGGAGCTTTGGAAACCTCAAAAAATAAAACTATTGTAAAATTTTAAAAAAGTTTTGTTTCGAAATATTCTCGACAAAAATTTTCAGAATTACAAAATTTCAAAAATTGGAATATTTATGGAAAATTTAAAAAACTTTTTGAAGATTTCTCAAAAGCTTCCATAAAATTCTAAAATGTATAAAATATTTTTTTAATTTTACTTAATTTCGAAATTTTCTACAAAAATTTATAAAATCTATAAAATTTAAAAATTTAAAAATTTATAAAATTTAAAAATTTAAAAATTTATAAAATTGAGATTTTTGGAGGATTTTAGAGATCTTCCAGAAGCTGCTACAGATTTCTAAAATATCTTTAAAAATCTACCGTATTCCGGAATTTTAGAAATTGAAAATTTTTAGAATTTTTTGGAAAATTTTTAAATATCTTCAAAGTGTCTTCAGAATTCCATCGAATTTTGGAATTTTAAAATTTAATAATTTTTTGAAAAATTTTCAAATTTATAAAATCCTAAATTTCGGAATTTTTCAAATTTTATTGAAAAAATTAAAATTCAATGAATTTCAAATTTTTAAAGTCAATTACGAAATTTGACCTCGAAAAAGAATCTACTAATGGATCTTTAATTTTATTTTTCTACAGTAATTTTATTAAATTAATTGGGAATTACGGTATGTAAAACGAACAATTTCTCGTCATTTTGTCGAAAATCGTGTAAACCGGATCATGGACGGATTAATCGCATATGTCGATTACCTACCGTCGAGTGCGCGAAATTGTATTTTTCTCAATATTCTTTGTTCACTTGACTCCGATTCGACAGATGATGAACAAAAATCTCATTGTCCTTCAAATAGGGAAAGAGCAATAAGTAGGTATCAATTGCACACCTCATTCGGATATTCCGGATATTAAAAAAATGAAACAATGGACATGAACAGGTTGAGTTGAATCCACCTGCTTTCACACGATCGACTTTAAGAGGCCGGATATGGAAAAATTAGGAAGACGGCCGATGGGGATTGAACCTGAGGCTTTAGGAGTGGAAATTTGTTTTTCTAACAACAAACCAAGAAAACAAATTTTATTTTCCTTAATTTTAAATTAACAATAACAGAAGAAATTCAAATTACTGATAAGTAAAGGAACCGAACTCGCGCCCGTTCACGTTGTAATTCAATTTTCTAACTAATAAACCATAAGACAAAAAACCGCCGTTCAATTTCCACTCCTATTTACGAACACTGAATTTTCTCATTCAAACAACAAAATAACCTTGAAATCTCTGAATGTCCATTTTGAGGGACGGTAATTGATACCTACAAATCCAACAGACTCATCCAAAACGTCAAAATGGCCAATAAAGAAGAAAATTAAGTCAATTTGTCCGAAAAACGTTTATCAAGGAATCAGAAATTTTCTCAAGTGCTCCTCATGAGATCATGGACCGGAAAACATTGTTCTCATGCTGACCTCCGGGGGCAGATCCGACCCAATCAAACTCAATCAGGAGAGATTGACAGACACCTGCTGAGTAGGTGCCAAAATGGGATTTACAAGTTTCCAACATGGCTCAATTTCAATTTTGCTATAATTTTGAATTTTCCATAAAGTCGATTAAAATGCGCGAAAACCCGCAATTTGGGGCTATTGCTAATGGAGTCAAAACTTTCGAGTCAAAAGTATCCAGTTCAGATTTCAATTGAAAATGCATGGAATTCAGATGCCTAATTCTCGATTTAGAGTATGCCAAAAGTGACAATTTATCCTTTTATAGAAAAAATTGTTTTTTAAGATTATTTAAAAAAGAAAGTTTTTCGGCGGAAAATAAAAATAAATTTTTTTGAATTCAAAAAAGTAAAAAAAAATAATTTTTTAATTTTCCAAATCTCAAAAGAAAATTTTAAATATTTTTTAATTATTTAGTTTTTAAAAAAATTATTTTTCTCTGAAATAAAAATTTTAATTTTCTGTTTCAAAAAAAATCATATTTCGAATTTCTGAGGTCTTAAAACGAAAACTTGAAAAAAGTTTAAAAGTATAAAAGTTTTAGAATCCTAAAATGAAAATTAAAACTATTTTTAAATTTTTTGTTCTACAGCGAAAATAAAAAAAATCATATTCTTTGTCTCGAAGCGAAAATTAAAACTTTTTTAAATTTTTTTTAAATCTTAAAACGAAAATAAAAAAATCATATTCTTTATCTCGAAGCGAAAATAAAATTTTTAAATTTCCCAAGTCTCAAAACGAGAATTTAAAAAAACTAAATTCTTTGTCTCAAAACGAAAATTAAATTTTTAAATTTTCAGAATCCTAAAGCGAAAATTGAAACTATTTTTATTTTTTTTAAGTCCTAAAACGATAATTAAAAACATTTTAAATCTTCGAAATCCTAAAACGAAAACTTTCATTATCCTATTGAAAACGGTTTTCGCAATTTCGGATCCACTCAAGAACAAAAGTTTCAATTGTTTCGTGCCGAAAGTCAAGAAGCAACGCAACAAGCGGATCCAGGTAAACATGATTTACACCTCCGCGGGTGGCCTGGACACCCAATCACCCCTTTTTTGTGAACACCGACTTCAAAGCAGTCATCACTCTCTTAAAATTGAAACAATAGCAATAGTCAAATGAAAACTGGTCAAGTTCGGTCAGTGGCGTTTATGAGTTCTGGAAAAAACGACTGTGCCCAAATTTTTCCTGGAAAATGAGCTGGGAAAACGACAAAAATGGTCCGATTGTAAAATCACAATATTATTAAAAAATAAAAAATTTTATTTTAAAGTTTTAAAACTAAAAAAAATCACAATATTATTTAAAAAATAAAAATTTTTATTTTAAAATTTAAAATTAAAAAAATTATAATATTATTAAAAAATAAAAAATTTTATTTTAAAGTTTTAAAATTAAAAAAAATTACAATATTATTAAAAATGAAAATTTTTATTTTAAAATTTAAAAAAATTATAATATTATCAAAAAACGAAAATCTTTATCCTAAAATTTGGAAAAATTTGTCTTAATATAATTTTTCGAAATTTTCTAGTTGAAACTAAAAATTTGAATTTTTATTTATATATTTGGAAAATTTTTAAAATAACATTTTTAATTTTCGAAATTCGAAATTTTTTATGCATTTTTGAAAAATTGTTAAAATAACGTTTTTAATTTCGAAAATTTCCAGTCGAGATCGAAAATTTTAAATTTTTTGTATTTTTGAAAAATTTTTAAAATAATATTTTTTATTTTTGAAATTTTTAATTTTTTGTATTTTTGAAAAATTGTTAAAATAACATTTTTAATTTTGAAAATTTCCAGTCGAGACCTGTGACACCTAGCATGATCAACTTGATCCGATAATTACTTGTTCGTTTTTTGCAAATCTTGTCAAGAACAAAGACATTTGGGATATCGGTCAATCCTCCGTTAAATTTCCTTTGTCTCATAATTATCCATATTTTTGGCTTTTGGAATTTGATTCCAGGAATATCTGGCTTCAATTTTCAAAAAAAGGTGTTTCTTTTGTTGCTTTATCCATGAAAATTCCCAACAGGTCATTTCGAGATGTAATTTTTGTTGAATGAACATCGGAAGTGCCTTTTTGTCTTCAATGAGGGACGATTTCAAGGATCTTGCGTGCGCAAAGACCATTATCCTCAAGGCGACTCAATTTGTTCATTCATACAATTATCTTTTGTCTTTTTACTTTTGCCGAATGTCGGGATCAAGAAACACAAAAATCGTCATGGGGAAAGCGAACAATAAATTAATTGAATAGTTATGGCGTTCAGAACACATTGCCAAATTAATGAGATAAAGGAAATAAAGTCTCAAATGTTAGGGACACAACGCCAAACATAAAAGTTCTTAGTTATGGCATTTGGAACATAACGCCAAACGTAAAAGTTCTTAGTTATGGCATTTGGAACATAACGCCAAACGTAAAAGTTCTTAATTATGGCATTCGGAATAGAACGCCAAACAGAAACTTCTCAGTTATGGCATTCAGAACACAACGCCAAACGTAAAAGTTCTTAGTTGTGGCATTCTGAATAGAACGTCAAACATAAACTTCTCAGTTATGGCATTCAGAACATAACGCCAAACATAAATTTCTTAGTTATAACATTCAGAACACAACGCCAATCATTTGAATTTTTAAGATAGTTATGGCATTCGAAACAGAACGTCAAGTAAGTGGAACAAAGAAATTACAGTCTCAACTGAGAAACACAATGCTAATTTTCGGAATTGTTCAAATAATTGTGGCATTTAGAACAGAACGCCAAATATTAAAAACAGAACATCAACCATTAGAATTTTTCAAAATTCTCTACCGTAATCAATTTGTGAAATTCACAACTATTGCAATAAAAATTTTATTTCTTTCAAATCCAGTCTAATTATCCAGGATAACTTGTAATCATGTCACTTCCGAAAAAGGATAATAATTAAAAAAAAAAGTCGTTTAACCTTGGTCCCGATGCGAATAATAGTCTCATTGATTTTCATTTTTTAAAATGATTTAAAACAAATTTTTCACTTTTTACGTTTTTAAATTTTTCAAATTTATTATTTATAAAATAAAAAACATAAAAAAACAATTTAATATTATGAAGTAGTAATATCGAAATTCGCGTCAGGACCAAGGTTGAACAAATTGACTTGATTTTTAATTAGAAAACTTTTATAATTTAAAAAATAAATCAAATTACTCAACTTTGGTCCTGACACGAATATCGACGTTATTTTTTTGCTACATTTTTCGATTTTCAAGTTTTTTAAATTTTTAAAATTTATTATTTATAAAAATAAAAAACATTAAAAAACAATTTAATGTTATGAAGTAGTAATATCAAAATTCGCGTTAGGACCAAGGTTGAACAAGCCAGTCTATCCGTTTAACCTTGGATTGCCTCAATTGACTTTCCCAGAGTAGTTTCTCACTTTCGCACCAGTTTTTCCGTTCTCATTACTAAATGAATGGGATCAAGATTCCCTCCAGTTTCGAAAAAACAGTTCAGTGAGAAAATTATTACATTTGACAAAACAAATGAGATCCTGTTTTGACACCTGTTTTCAGCCTTGAAGAATTTTAAAAAACTGATTTAATTAGTTTTGGGACAATCGAAAGCAAATAAAAACATAAAAATATCAATTATAATCTCTGAGATTACTGTAAGGAAGTTAAATTTTCCAAGTTGTAAATGTTCTTAGTTACAGTATTCCATGGGGTACTATGATGAATTTTTTAGATTATAAATGTTCTTAGTTACAGTATTCCATGGGGTACTATGATGAATTTTCTAGATTATAAATGTTCTTAGTTACAGTGTTCCATAGAGTACTGTAATAAAGTTAAATTTTTTAGATTATAAATGTTCTTAGTTACAGTATTCCATGGGGTTTTTAGAGGTTACTATGATGAAAATATAACTTAAAATCTTCATTAGTTACAGTATCAACTATAATTTTCCTCAATTACTGTAACAAAATTTAAATTCTTTTCAGTTACTGTAACGAAAATAAGAATTTTTAAAACTTCTACGGGTTACTATAACAAAAATATTTTTTTAAAATCCTCATTAGTTACAGTATCAATTTTAATTTTTCTCAGTTACTGTAACAACAATAAACTTTTCTCAGTTACCGTAACAAAGACAAACTTTTCTCAATTACCGTATCAATTTTAATTTTCCTCAGTTACCGTATCAATTCTAATTTTCCTCAGTTACCGTAACAAAGACAAACTTTTCTCAATTACAGTATCAATTTTAATTTTCCTCAGTTACCGTAACAAAAACAAACTTTTCTCAGTTACCGTACCAAATCTAAAAATACCAATTACAATCCTCATTAGTTACCGTAATAAACATAAAAATTTCACAATTATGCGCCAAAAATTATTAAAAAATCTTTTTTAAAAAATCCAATCAAGCAAGAAAGTTGTCTTTACAAATGACAAATCTGGCCATGCATCTGGTTCTTTTTCCTCGGTTCAATGACGGTGAATCGACTGAAATTCTTTTGTTTATTGTTTTCTTAGCTTCAATGAACTAATTCTCCAAATACCACAATGAGCACTTTACGGTACTTTTTTCCATAATAAAATAAATAAAAACAAAAATTTTAAAATTAAATTTTTTTCTTTTTTTCGTTGGCAAATTTCTTGGTTCTCTGCTTCCTCATGTGGGTAATCAACGTATAGGAAACTGAAAAAACAAAAATTAATAAAAAAAAAACTAATTTTAAAATACTAAAAATATTCAATAATAATATCATTAACAAATTCTAAAATTATTGAAAAAACAAAAATTAATAAAAAAAAAAACTAATTTTAAAATACTAAAAATATTCAATAATAATATCATTAACAAATTCTAAAATTATTGAAAAAACAAAAATTAATAAAAAAAAACTAATTTTAAAATACTAAAAATATTCAATAATAATATCATTAACAAATTCTAAAATTACTAAATAACAATATTATTATTAAAAAACTAAAATTATTCAAAAAGTACTTTAAAAATATTTTCAACTTTTTAAAATTAATTAAAATATTTTCAAAAAATCTAAAATAAAAAAAATTAATTTTTAAATTGAAAAATTGAAAAATTTTAAAAATTATTTTTAAATCAAAAAAATTAACTCACTTTTAGGAAAGGCAATAATTACGAACAAAGTTAAAAAAACTCCAAAATTGAAGCTGAAATTCAACCGATTCGGAAGTGAAATGCTCCATTTTCCAGAATGGTAAAAAAACGGAATGGCCTTCAGCATACTGATGGCTTCCAGGAAAAGTCCACTAGGATACAGGATGATCCAGATTGAGTACCTCAACCACGTCAAGATGTAAATTTCCATCCCGAGAGAAGTTAAAACGGAAAAAAATGTCAGGCAAACTGAGATTGTGATTTCAGGTTATGACTTGCTTAACACAGTGCAGTTGACAGACTAGTAATTGTTCCAATTGTTGCATAGAAAACGATGAATTCGAATAGGGTTTGTGACAAAGAAAAAGGGTGTGCTAAGTAGTAAGTCTTCTTTAGAGCCTCTCGCCGATCGATACTCGTCTGATAAGGCTGTTGCAAAAGCGAGTGACTCGACCAAGGCCATTCTGTCCTTTCTCGTCACTGGTTTTACTATTATTATTCCTATTATACCAAATCGTTTCTGAAATCATGACAAGACTACCAGCACTGACGGTAGTTCTCTTCTGCAGCTATTTTCTGCTTTTTTCGTCTTTTGGTAAAGTTTTCTAAAGTTGATGGAAATTACGTCATTACTTCAGCAGTGACGTCCTCGGCTGAAAACGTGTGTAACGATGCAGAAACTTACAAATGTGAAGTCTATCAAACCTGTTGCAAATACTATTGGGTATGTGACATAAATGCAATCACAGGTGTTTATTCCTTCGACGACTTCTATGAAAGTAGTTACTTTCAAATACTGAAGGTTTTGAAATGAATTCGAGAGATTTCCCTCTCGAATATTTCTACAATGAAACTGTAACTAATATTAACGTTATCTTCACAACAATTACAGCAGGAATTACACTACTGATGGCTCCATTCTATTTCTACATCTTGTTGACTCAATCCAAGAGTTTGGGAAGTTATAAATTCTTCCTTCTCAACCATTCAGTTTGGACTATCTCGTTTGAAGTTAGCATGAGCCTAACTAAGCCATGTTTTCTCATGCCTGCCGGTAAGTATATGTTGTAATGTGGTCATCCTATTCTAAAAATTGGAAGTAGTGTGAAATCTATCAAAGGAAATTTATATCGTCTTCCTGGAAATAAAGAGTTGCTTTCAGTCGCGGGATTTGTTCTTGGTCCCCTCGGGAAGATAGGTAACTCTACAATGTCTTGTTACTTCATTCTTATTGATTGTCTACTGGCATGTTTTACGGTTGTTGGAATGACAATGACCCTTGTTTATCGGTACACAAGCATTTTCCCAGGAAAAGTGAAGACAATAGGAACTTCTAAATGGATGATAGTTGTTTCTTTAGCAATTCAGCTATGTTTTACTATTATGGCCCTTTACATTACAAGAGAATTCTTTAATCTTGATCATGAGACAATGATGAGGAAGGCTATCGAGTTTAGTCCTGCTCTCGCCCAGTTCGCCAATGAACCGACTTTCGTTTTAGTGGACAAAGAAACTTTTTTCCCTCTCTTTATCATGTTCTGGATAATTGTAGTTCTTATTTCTATTTTATTCATAATACTCGTTGTGATGCTCATTTTCGAACTGAAAAGCCACAAATACACATTAAAAAACCACGAGCTTCAGAAGGCCCTAATTCTCAGTTGTGTCGTTCAAATTGCAATTACTATTATCTTTTTATTCATGCCAGTTATGGCACTTCTCTTCTGTCTCACTTATCATAATGCTTACGCGGGCCCAATAATAATGACTACCGGTTGTGTTGGCCGCCTCCATGCAATATTCGAAATGCTAGCGACTATTTATTTTGTCCTACCGTACAGGAAATTTGTAATGAGGAAGGTATTGAATGTACAGGGAGCAAATATAAGTACTACAATTGTTTCTCTTCGTTCCGTGGGGAGCAACCACCATCTACCGTAACATTATTGCTGATTTTGAACTGAGTAATTTACTTAGAGAAGTTAATTTTATACAAAAAATCTGTCTGACACTCGAGTATAATATACCTAAAACTTAATAATTTTAATTGGTTTTCCATCTTCCGTTATCATTCGAAACTTATTTATTATGACAAGTCTGTTATATAAAAATTTCATTAACTGATTTTCGAATAAAATTAAAGAAAACATTAAAATTTACACTACAGTTATTAGCATTTGTAATAAGAATTAAGCCATCTTTCAAAGACAACAGCTGGGTTTGTAAGTGTAAAACAAAAAAGCTGATTTCACAAGAAAAACAGTAATATGAGTTCTTATATTAAATAAATAAACAGTCATATGAATTTCTAATTGAATGATGTTACATTTATCCAAATTCTGAAAAAGTCAAAAAGGCAAATTTTCGCTTTTCACGATCTCCTTCAACTATGGAGAAATATTTAATTCTGTAGTAATGATGTAGTAAAAGTGAGATGTTGATGATATGACAATTTCGGAGGTCCATGATTAGGCGGAAAACTGTTGATTCCTATTGTTAGCAATTCAAGTATATTTATCTTAACATAAACATAGAACAAGAGAAGAAGGATCCTCGTTTGATCGAAATCAAAATCGAACCAGATCAAAATCGGATTTTCTCAAAGATTAACTCTCACACTAGTCTCACTTCCCAAGTGTCGACTGACTGGACGGAGCTCTGAGCATTCTGTCTAGACAGTTCGCGGTTTAATTTCCACTTTCATGCCTACAATTCCAACAGTATTAATATTCTTGTAAATCGGTTGATTTAGCAGGATATTCAGGAGAAATACATTAGAACGCTGTAGAATGTCCATTAAACTGTTTTATAACCCAATCAAGGTCGTTATCGACAGAAAAGTATGAAAAGGTAATGCTATTTCGCTAAAACTCTATAGTAGTAATAGAAGTCGTTTTCCGAAAATTAAACCGGAATAATGGAAGCATCTGGATCGATGGGAAGAGATTACATTGTCCATAATCCGTTAACTACATACAACTAACTGACATAATGTTGTAATACCTGAATGGAGCAAGTTTATAAGTTGGTTTCCAAATCAACTGAAGCAAATCTAAGTGGTGAGGAATGACCAATATGATGATGAAACGCTTATCGTAGGAAGACAAAAAACTTTGGTGATAAAGATCTGCGCAGATCAGCCATGATCACAACATCGATGAAGAGATCCATTGATGACACAGTATTGGTGTGATGTGGAACGAATTCCAATGGATAAAGAAATGGAAAACAATGTCAGGCAAACTGAGATTGCGATTTCAGGTTATGACTTGCTTAACACAGTGCAGTTGACGGACTAGTAATTGTTCCAATTGTTGCATAGAACAACGATGAATTCGAATAGGGTTTGTGACAAAGAAGAAGGGTGTGCTAAGTAGTAAGTCTTCTTTAGAGCCTCTCGCCGATCGATACTCGTCTGATAAGGCCTGTTGCAAAAGCGAGTGACTCGACCAAGGCCATTCTGTCCTTTCTCGTCACTGGTTTTACTATTATTATTCCTATTATACCAAATCGTTTCTGAAATCATGACAAGACTACCAGCACTGACGGTAGTTCTCTTCTGCAGCTATTTTCTGCTTTTTTCGTCTTTTGGTAAAGTTTTCTAAAGTTGATGGAAATTACGTCATTACTTCAGCAGTGACGTCCTCGGCTGAAAACGTGTGTAACGATGCAGAAACTTACAAATGTGAAGTCTATCAAACCTGTTGCAAATAC